>QYAO01000068.1:0-146291 GCA_003988895.1 Hyphodiscus sp. D1413
TTATAAAGCGATAGACGAAAGGAATAAGTAACAGAGGTAGAATTGGTGGTTTTTTTGATCGAAAACAAGAAGTCACGTGATCAGCAAAAAAGTGTGTGATATATATTGATTATTTAGAAGTTAAAATCAATTATACCAATTATAATATAATCTAGATTACTTAGTGAGTTAGGTGCTATACTAGCTCTAATATCATTTGATATATAAAAGAGTATTCTAGGCCTATAGATACTATAATTCGGTAGAATTTGGGTGAAACTTCGGTGATTAATATACCTATAAGTAGGAGTATTATTACTTTGGGTTTGAATAACCCATGGTTCCTGAATAGCTAATATCATGATAATAAGCTCTATAGCTAATTAGAGTATATGCTCTATAGTACTTGAATTCCCATTAACATTAATTTATAGTACTTTACTCATTAATATTAATAGAAGGGGGAATAATAGCCTTATTTTTAATTGCGATATATACCTCATAGAGCTTTGAGTCAGCTAAGTGGGTAGTATTATCACAATTAGCACACTTAGGAGTTAAGTGAATATACTTAATACTCTTTGTTTTGCATATATCGCATATATGCTGGTTTAAGGTATAGCTCTAACGAAAGGCCTTATATAAGAGAATAAGAGATAAGATAGGAGTAAAAGAGATAACCTTACTGATTTTACTCTATACGAAATCAGGAATAGAATAGATATTAGTATTCTTAAAAGAAACTAATATACATACTAAAAATTAGATTAATAATATGTCTATTAAAGAGGAGGAAGAAGAGGTCTATTCTAATATAACCTCAAAATTTTCCCTCATAAACTAAGCCTATATTTTCTTTATTTCCTTTGTTTTCTTAATAGGGATCTATCCTAAAAGGACTAGTCACGACGAGTTAGAGTTTAATTGTATATTTAATATAGAAAAGCTAGAAATAGCCGTACTATATAGTTTTAAATTAATATAGTATATTAAAAGGAAAAAAAATAAATAAATAAAGAATTCCGATTAATTTATAGTATTACTACTATTTAGTAGGAATTTAGTTAGTAGTAAAAGATGATTGTATTTCTTTGTTAAGAAGCAACCTACGTAGCTAGGTTGCTGACCAATAGCGTCGCGTCCAGTGCCACGTGACTAAGAAGGAGTTGCGTAAAGTGCATGGTTGCTCTGATCTTTTAGCCGATGCCTAACTCGCCCCCATGCCCCCCCAATTTCCTACCTCAAAGTACCTAAACAGGTTCAGATTTGATCTTGCCCGCTCGCAGCGCAAAATGTTCATTCTGGAATTCAAATTAGAAGCTCATCGACTCCCACATGCTCAAGAAAGACACACCTCAGCCTTTCGCTTCCCCAAGACACTCTGTTCAGGAGTACAGGGCTTCACCTCGGCCTGCATTTTGGTACCATACGCCTCTTCGTAACATGTTGCATGGAAAATCTTCTCTCCAACCTTGATCGCATCCATCCAAACAAAGTCCTGCTCATCATCAAGGTACTGCTGTTTGAATTGTTCTTGGCAGACAGGACAAGGAACGTTGCGTAATTGAAGATCAGCTGGGACTGGAAGGAAAATTGCCTCAGGCTTTTGACCGGTAGTGGCCCCAGTTCCATTGCTGGGTTCACTTGCCGATTCGTCCGGATCGATCTCGCGGGACTTAATCCACTCCTGCCGAAAGGTCAGAGAGTGTGGAGAAGACATCTGAGAACAGGAACCTACTAGTTCGTCGACGTACCAGCTACGGTGCTGGCCCCGCAGCATTGCATCCGACATTCGGTGAGCAGACTGAAAATGCCAGTCCAGATGAGCTGCTTTCTTTTTCTTGCCTGCTTCATCGGTGTGAAAGCGTCGGCCACATTGGTTACAAGTTTGGCCGAGTTTCTCATACAGATTGAATATGAGGTGAGGTCGGGGACTGTTTGCATATCAGCAGAGAACCACCCAGTGGCGATATATGACTCACAGCTTCAGAGAGGCAGATTTCAGGACGACATCGTTGGGAATTTCTGCAAACGGGGTTCTGGAAGCTTTTGGAGGAGTATTAGGGAAAGGTCGTGGAAAACCCAGGGGAAGTTTGCTGGCCAGGGCATTGAGTGGGAGGGCCGTCGTACCTGCTACTGGGTTACCACCTCGAAGAATTCCCGCAGCTCGTAATCGCTCGAGAAGGGAGTTAGGATCCGGAGTTGAAGTTGACGGAGTAGCCGCAGGCGCACTGAATGCAGGCCGCAGGCTTGTGGGCGGGGAAAGAATGGCAGCAGATTCAGGCGGAGGTGGTTGCGGGGTAGCTGAATGTCTCGCCAGCAATGCAGCAAGTGCACCTGGGCCGAGCAAAGAGTTCAGAGAAGGCTGCTGGACTGAAGCCTGAGCTGTTGCTACAGGGGTTGGTGGAGGCTGAGGATGTGGATGAGCCACTCGGGTAAATGAAGAGTGAGCGGCATTAGAAAGTTGTGTGACCTGGTTTCTGATGAGAGCTATCTGATCTGTGGGTAGCTGCTGGCGAGACAAGATGGTCTGCAAATCAAGCAATGCTTTTAGCCTTGTTTGTATACTGCTATCCCAGTAATTATTTGCAAAATCCGCCTTTGACGTGGCAATCAAGTCCGATATATCCCTATTTAATGTGTCTACTGTGCTGTCGGGAGCACCGTATCCTTGAGACTGAGGTTGCTGCCAAGACAGAGCAGCTACAGGCGGCTGGGAGTACTGTTGGCTAGGGGAATGCTTCATCTTCGTAAATATATGTACATACATATATACATATATATATATTGAATGCAAGAGGGTGATGGACGACTTACATGGGGCAGTCCCTGTGCCTGATGACCATTCATATAGCTGCTATATTGTTCTCCGTTAGAGGGAGGATACTGCTGGACATTAATCGGGGGAGGAGGCTGGTTGCTCGGAGGATATTGTTCGCTATTTGGTGGATACTGCAGGCCACTCGGAGGCAACTGCTGACTATTCGGACGGTATTGTTGGGCACTTGGAGGGTAAGGTTGACCACCAGGGGGGTATTGGTTTTTATAAGAGGACGAGTACGCCGAAGTTGGAGAAGGAGACTGTTGGTTCACGCCAGGGGTGGGGGGGTAGGCTTGCTGTACGACGCCAGGTGTAGGGTACTGCAGCTGGCTATAGTTTGCAGCATAACCTGGCGGAGTTTGATCCGGTGGTAGTCGACCCGCACTCGGAGGAGTAGGGGTATTGCGATAGGGAGCAGACATGGGTAGACTTCGACCGTAGCCTTGTTGTTGAGTTCGTTGTTGTTCTAGTTGTAGTGCGGATGTTCTGGCCTTGATCAAGGCATTTTCGATAGGGCGTGTAATTTCAGACGGAAAGACCGATCTTGTGTCCATGGATCCGGGGACGGGCTCCTTCCATGTCTTCAACATCTCATCCATTTTCCTCCGTGTGCTGTTATCCACCAAGGCATATGCTTCCATGAAGGTTGTATACAATTGGCGGCCAAAGAAAAGCGTATATGGTGTACCAACGTTCTTAACAACTGAGTCGAGAACATAAAATGCAGGTAATTTCTTATGTGGAGGCGCCTGGCGAAGTGTAAGTAGAAGATCAAGATTTTGCGAATATGTCGAGCTGATACATAAAACAATGATTACTAGAGATCCTAGTATGATGGAGAGATATTCTCCTACCTGTTTTATATGGGTCTTGACAGCCTCTGCTATGGCCAGCGCATGCTCTGTGTTTTCCTTTGCAATGACGGTTAGATTGCTGATTTCATATCGAGAATTCATCTCCAGGCCACGAAGTGCTTGCAGATAATCGTCTGCCACTTCATCAGAGGAGTTCTCGTAAGACATGATGGGCTGATATGGAGCCGAAGGAAAGGAGGCTGCTTGAAAGAGGTGAGATGTAAGGGACTGCCACAATGAAAGATCTCTTGTCGAGTGATCCACCAAACTTCTGAATCTCGATTTGACAGAGAGCAGAGCGAGCTTTTCAACATCTAACTAAACCTGTGCAAAGGCAAAGGTATTCAACACTGTAAGAACTAGAAGTGTGTATTTTTGACTGCCAATCCTCCCGATGACCAGCGGCCCTCCACAGCTTGTATTCCAGGTCCAGCTTCTCCACTGCCAGTCCTCACGCTTCTTTGCTCCCCAAATACCTTCGGTGTGAAATAAAGCTTGCCGACAAGCTTGACGATTGTTGGTGGCGTTGAAGGTGTTTGTTGACCCAATGGAAGATGACGGTTTAAGACGAAATTCTTTTCTCAACCACTGATAGTGAGCTTGGGTGTATTAGTCGCTTAAAGGACGTGGCCGAGAGGATCGTCGATGTTCTGAAAAAATGAACTTGTGGTAAATGAGGGTAGTGCGTTGAATTGGACGTTGTCTGTCGCAGCAGGTGAGATGCACCAAATGGATTTAAACGTGGTTTGTCATCCATCACGTGGGAGATTGATGGTTGTGTCACAAGGCTCGCGCCATCGTACCGTAGCCGCAAGTCCTCAATTTCTTGACCGAAATCATAACACTACTTTTCTTAGTTTCTGCGATTCAGATCAAAGCCTTCGCTGAAAGCACAACCACCAACTCTAGCTTATCAATTTATCAGTCTAAACAACATATTGGGGTGTTGCAATCATGAAGATCACAGTCTTCTTCATCCTCGCTTTCATCACTGCTGCTCAGGCCATTCAGATGCCACTGAAATCGGTCATAGTCTCATACCCTGATGCTACCCCAGATCCAGTGATTGAAAAAGCTATGGATGCTGTCAAGGCAGCTGGCGGCATGGTATGTGCCCGATCATCTCTTTCAACCCTCTTGGGCTCAGAGTCGCATGCTGGAGAATCGCTCAGATCTGTTGAGCAATTCGGATTTTATATACTTGTCTTACATTCTCTTTATACGCTCAAGTTTTCAGAAGACGGTGCTGACTCCGAGTCCTAACTAGATCACACACGAATACAAACTTATTAAGGGATTTGCCGCGAAGGCACCTGCGAAAGTATTGGATACCATTCAAACATGGGGAAATGATTACCATGCAGTCATCGAGGAAGATCAAATGGTTTCGGTCGTTGGCGGTAGCAGACATTAATAGTGGCGTGAATGAATGGAGTTGGTAATAGTGATTGTGAATACTGGAACTGGGAATCAACGGGTGAGGCACGGAAATCTGGACTTGATTCTGGGTTTAAAAACGCCTTCGATGGGCTCACCTTTGTCGCAGAGGCAGACTAAGCAGACCTTGGCGGCGCGATTGAGTCACAGGCTGGCGGTCGAAGCTGTACACATTCTTATGGTGCCTTTCGGAAGATGGCTGATTGGACGTTACTTCATATCTGTCTAAGTAGATTTTCTAGGAGTCCACTTTTTGCGAATTAGAGTGCACAATGCTGTAGATGTCTCCTCTCCCCCACCATGGAACTTGAGTCAACGGTGACGATATGTTCGTGGCGCATCTGGATCCGGCAAATGCGGTATAATAATAAGCTCCCATAGATACCGCATTTAGAAATCAACACTCTCTTACACATGGCTTTCAATGTATCAAAGGAAATGAACATCGGAATTTTGTGTCTGTCCTTATAGAGCCAAATGCAATGTTGGGGGATAAAGACGTTGGATTGGCCTTCGCTTTAATTAGCCTCGTCGCGATTGACCTGGACAATGAAACAGCGCTGTGCATAAATCAACGACATCCCCCTCCCAAAAATGGCATCCTCTTTTCGCAGAACTTCCAGTAACGCATTTCCCAACTACTTATTCTCTCCATATTTTTGAACTTACAAATCGGTTGCAACGGAGGAGCCATTTTCACTATGGCGCAAAATAGGAGTGTTGAAGCAGCTTTGCTTGCATGGGTACTTCAAGACATCCATATTCCTTGTGCCTATATTCTAATTACTTCTGGCAGGTGAGAACGTTTCCTCTCGAGTCTAAGGTAGAGTCCTTTGCGGACCTAAGTGATGGCTTTGTTTTATCCAAGATGCTGGGTAGGCGCAGTAGTTCCTTATTGATCCTTTGTCCGCAGATACTAACTTGGGATATTGCAGAGGATTTTGATCTCACCTACGCCCTCAATGACCTCGAGCAAAGCGCGAGCCCTTCAAAATGGATCAACAACAAGAAGTCCCTAGAAGCTGTTTACAAGTCTCTTCTGCGTTTTACTAGCAGAAACTGCCCAGAGCTCGAATCGCCCTCCCTCGATACGAACATCGATTTCAACGCTATCGCTGAGCAAGATGATGCGCAGCAGATGGTCAAGGTAGGAGTACAATCCATGGGTTATGGAGGTGTGGACTGATTAATCGGGTCGGACAGTTCCTTACAATCTTTCTGATGGCGGCTGTGGAGGGGCCGAACAAGCAGAAATACATCACAGCAATCACCTCATTGGATGTCTCGACCCAGGAAAGGATTGCCGCAATTATCAGGCAGGTATGTGGTAAGGGTACTGATTTTACTCTACGTAGCTAATTCAAACCCAGGCTTCGCACAATTCGACCGATGAACCTGGTGCAGCTTCTCCCCAAACCTCAGCAGAATACCTTGCCCTTGAAGAAAAGCATGCTAGCTTAACAAGCGAACATAGGAAATTGAAGACGAGGCACGAGACCCTAATTACCCAACATGAGCAACTTGTAATGGGACATGAAAGTCTCAAGGACGACTACACCAAGGCAGATAGTAAAAGGAGAGCCTTAGAAACTTTGCACCAAGACGGTAACCAGGAACGTGCCATTGAAAATTTGCAGGCTCGGATTAATGAAAATGAAAACCTCATAGCCATGCAAGAGAATCAATTAGAGGATAACCGAGTTTCGAAGGAAAGGCTGGAACGGGAGCTTAATTTGCTCCGTCCAAATGCCATCCGAGTCGGGGAGCTCAGTGATGAAGTCAAAGAGCTCAAGAGTCAGAATGACGCTCTTGGGAAGAAAGCAAATATGGTGGATCACTATGTTCGGAAGCTGGAGGCCTCAAATAACGTCGAGAAAGATAACAAATACCTGCGTTCACGGATCGATACTCTCGAAGAAAATCAAAAAGAGTACGATGCAGTACACCAAATGAGTGAAAGACGGGAAAACACGATTCTAGAATACGAGAAGAAATTCGCTGCCTACGAATTGGAATTCACGAATGTCAATTCTGAATTCGCTATCCTGAAGAGCGACTCGCGGCAAAAGGATGTTGAGATCGAGACTTTGAGAGCAAGGCAGGTAGCTGACGAAAGATTCATTCAGGAGCTTCAAGAACAGATTAGCTCCGGTAGTAACCATGCCACTTATTCACCCGATTCCCCTGGGGGAGCACAGCAAAACTTGACTCTGGAAGACGAGTTGGCACAGGCCCCCGAACCACCTCCAAACTACCTCCTAGATATCTCACGATTGCAAGCCGAGAACCAACTGCTTAAAAGCGGCAGCGCTGGAACTACTAACGCAACCCTCCAACTTGACCTTGAAGAATCCGAAAGGAAATGTAAACGGCTGGCAGAAAATCTCAGAGACCTCACCGAGCGCCAAGCCATCACGCAGAAACAGCTGGAGGCAGTACTTAAAACATCTACACACGAAAAGTACGTTTCAGCTATCGACACTGCCATGGAGCAAGGGCCGCTCAAGATGCTTATGGTGGAATTTTACAGAGACAGCGCGATCGCCAGTACTCGAGATCTAGAACGAAAGGCAGCAGAAGAACTGAAGTCTACGAAAGCTAAACTCGCGGATGTCCAAAGCCAGCTCACGAGCCAATATCGCGATCTAGTTGCTGTTCAAGGGGACTGTGCGTTTATTCCGCCCAATGCTTCGTATCGAGACTAACATGAAGACAGTGGCAGCAGCCGATCAAGATGAACTTGATGCCTTAGAGGATCTCAAACAAGCGAATGAAATCATCACCTCCTCCTTCAAAAATGACCTCCAACTACTTCAGACTAGACACAAGAACTTAATAATTGATTTCGATCAGCAAAGAGCCCATCTAGTTGAGTCCCTCCTCGACAGAGAAAACCTTCGAAAAGACCTTGATGCGGAAAAAAAGGGGCGATCAACACCCCTCAACCTTGCTGCAGATGATCTTAAAGCAGAGGGAGATATCGAGGAAGAGAAAGCCAGGGCTGCATTGTCTTTGAAAGAGGTAAGCCATGTGCACCATTCTCCTAAGGAGAAATCACCAAAGGGTGTCACCAAATTTTTTAAAAAAATCATGTCACCACATTCAAGAGATAAGCATGATCGTCCAAACCCAATTCCTAGCGGAAGGGCGGCAATCGAAGCCGCGGAGCTAGTTCAGGAGCGAGAAGCAATCGGTTCTCTTAAAAGAGTCCATCGTGACAACCCGTCAACCATTCCTATTCTCCCCCAGAGGCCACCTGCTGTTCGACGATACAAATAGGACGTCTATCGTTCACTAAGGAAACCAATGGATCAGACTGACACATATCCCAGCAATCTGACCCACTAGAAGCGATTATAATAGATCTCCAACGACGTCTTAAGATCGCTGAGGAAGTTGGCCCAGAAGCACAGAAGGTACAGTCTCGAAATTCCATCCCAATCCCACGAAGGATGTCATCATGCCAGGGACACAAAGATCTGCATACTATGTACACTCGTATAACCATATATACTCTCTTTCAACAACGAACAGAATTAGCAATACGAGAGGACAAAACTGACGAGTGGTGTTTGAAGGCGGCGAACGAAGCCCTAGTCAAGAACCTCGCGCGCGAGAACTCGATGATAGCAACAGCGTGGTACGATCTCTCAAGCCGGCTGCAGAGCAATCATCTCGTCCTTCAGCGTCGACAAGACATGCCGAAGAGTTGGCTGAGCAAGCAGCGGATGATGGTCAATGCAACGCCAAGACGATGAGAGTGAGGAGACGGAAAGACCAGACAGTGACTAGGATTGATGCATTGGGAGGAGCATTTGGGGAGTGAATAGAACCGGCTCTTCGTTTGGAGATGGCTTGGATGTGTTGGCAGAACATTGTGATGTAGAATTGGGGCACGGATGGATGAATTAGTTTGCGTATACCCTTTGAGTCGACATTCGATGTAAAGTTCATTAAACGCGGATTGCTTTCGATCTCAAAGTTTCCCCCTCCCTCTAATGCTTACTATAACATAAAGTTGATGTTAAATATAGTTCTCCTTCCTTGTCTGTTATGCTTGCTTCCTAACTATTTCTGTTCTCACTTGGCTTAAAGGTCTCAATGCACTCCAAACCGGGGGTCCATCCGGAATAACATCCTCTCTGTAGCACCCCTAGCTAGATAGGAACACATCGAAGGGGAACTCCAATAATCCAATAAGTCAATAAATGCAACTTTGGTACTGTCGGAGCTTTGGGCCGATAAAAAGTGAGACCTGCAACAAAATCGAATACTGCTTTATCCAATTACTATGAAGGTCGCATTTCGTTCTCTCGCTGGTCGGATGTTTGAGCCTAGGGGTTTGCTTGCATAGTTCTCGACAGCTGCCGAGCCAGTTCTTCAGCGGTTCTGACGGCCAAAGTGTCCGCATTCGAACGAAATGTGAACATCGAAGATTGCGAGCGGAGGCGGGAAGCTTAGCATACAGGGACTACTTGGTTCTCCGTGGAATAGAAGTCTTGGGGCTTGCCTAAGTCAGATCCACTTGAGGTAGTAGAACGCGGCACTGGCCAGCTTGCATAGTCGCATTGTTAGTCGAGTCTTGATTCTTCGGGACATGAGTCTATGTCTTTCTATACTACACAAAGAGGCATTCTCACGCTCTAGTGGGAGATTAAAATCCCATCTTATTTAACAAACACTGAGCCGTTGGATTTTGAGGGTAATATTTTGAAGTAGAGTGGCAATTTCGTGGTCTTCCAGCTGTACAGTGACCTGGTCACTGGTATTTGTGTGCGTCTTTCATCCAATGATTGCTGTCCTTGCGTGACAGAAGAAAAGGGGGGCGCACTTTGCAACGTGGAAGAAACTTGCAGCTCTCTTGGAAGGTGACGAAAATTGAGTTACAGAATCAAGATAGACTAAACTAATTTGAAGCAGCCTTTACTCCGAGGAAGCGCTAGGGGCTTAGTATATTTACCAAATGTGAAAGCAATAGTGACGTTTTCGCCCGATGGAAATCCTTCTTCTTTAATCCTACTACTTTACTGTTGAAAAGGAAGCACTCTATTCATATGGCCAGTATACACCTGTCGTTCTTAACAGGTGTGAAGGAACGAGGCACCCTATAACAAAAGCGGGGTCTTGCATTGTGATACTTATTGAACGGAGGCCGACATGATTTGTAAGAAGAGGGATATTCTTAATTCAGAAGTAGGGTTGTCTAAAGGCTCATGGAGGTTGGAAAACTATGCACCACACAGTAATAGTCAGCCCTACCAATACTCAATTGGAAAAGTATGTATACGATAGCAGTTTATAACAGCTTACTTGTTTGACTCTCAATCGTTGAAGACCATTGAGAGGTTTAAGCCCGGTACGTTTTACAAACCTAAGGATGTATACTAGATCTTTCAAAACACGTGGGCAATCGAGTATGGGCCATAACGTATAAGACAGAGTGCGTATAATTACATAAGCCCTTCATGTCATCCATTGGAAGATGATCGTACAGCCACCTGATCTGCTGTCAGAGAGCACAGATTGCCCAATCGACCGATCATAACTTTTAAGGAATCTATGCAATTTTCAACCTCCATTCCAACAGGATCTGTCATCGACTTCAAAACTTAACGGCCAGTAATCTTGCTTATCAGACTTCCGCTGGGTGCTTTTTGCTTCTCAAAGACACCAAGCAAGCTCTTCCAAACTTGACCCGGCTCTTGGCTAGCATCAATTCCTTTCCAGATGCCAGTCTTCTGGTAATATCCAACAACTGGGGAAGTCTGTTGGTGATATGTTACGAGTCGCTTCTTGAGGGCTTCAGCATTATCGTCTGATCTCTGTACCAATGGCTCGCCAGTGATATCATCCTTCATGCTCTCCTTTGGAGGGTTGAACACCTTGTGGTACGATCGCCCCGAGGCGGGATGTACCAATCGACCAGTGATCCGCGAAACGAGCAGACTGTCATCGATCTGAAGCTCCACTGCATGCTGTAACTTTTGCTTCCGTTCCGCGAGCATAGAATCCAATCGTTCCGCCTGTACGACCGTTCGTGGGAAACCATCGAGAATAAAACTATGTGTATCAGCAAAGGCCAGCGATATATCTAGTATTGCAACGTACCCTCCTCTACACTCCTGGTTATTCTCGAGCTCGGCCTTGATCATTCCAATGACAATCTCATCACTAACAAGGCCACCTTGATCCATGATCTTCTTAGCCTCCCGACCCAACGGTGTCTTCTTTGCGACTTGTGATCGAAGCATGTCTCCAGTGGCCTACTGCATGGTTAGACAAGGCCAAAATACGCCGAGAACTTTGCGGACGCTTACCAAGTGGCAGCAAGAGAACTTTTCCTTGATATTCGGTGCTTGAGTTCCCTTGCCTACAATCTTGAATTAGCCGGAGCACCAATGATTCAAACAATAAGCAGATTCGGACATACCAGCACCAGGAGGACCCATCAAGATCATTCTTACGCATTCATCTGTCGATTGCGTAGTGCCACCGGAAGCATGCTCGATTCTGTCTTCAAGCTCTTTTACCCGCAATTCCAGCTTGTTTACCAGATCCTGCAGCGATTTGACTGCGTCATCACCAATTGGTGCCATTGCGAGATTTTTGATTTCCTAAAGACCTGACCAAGGTATGAGAGATTGGGGACTGTGTGGAGAGGTTCTTGGTGGTCCTGATGTATGTTGCGACCGTCGCAGGTTAGGATGATGTTATGGTGAGATAGGTCGGCAGCGGTTTCGGTTTTGGGCTGGACCTAAGCTCGGCTCCTGCGCGGAGCACTGGAGACTCTCGGAAAAGGACCAAGGTCTCCAGTGGGCCGAAGGAACGCCATCACAAACCAAAATGTGTCAAAAGCCATGGAGTTGGAAACTGAAAAACATTATTCCCTCCCCTCCGTTTCATAACCAGATTCGAACAGATCGGATTCTGTTCGCTGACATTTTTACCTTAACCAAGAGTAACAAATCACGTGACGCGGCGCTTTGCGGCTCCGACAATCTCGAAGCTAAACCTAATTTGAGAGCTTTGTGAATAGAAGCCGCGAAGGCCAAAGCAGCCTTGAATAAACACATAAACCATACCTTCAGCTACCACGAATATCCTCATACCCATCATGCCCGCCACAACCGCAGAGACTCTCTCACTCGTGACGAGAAACGTCTCTGTTGCTCCTCTTGTCCTTCTCTCAGCAGCAGATCATTATGGCCGCTCAGCTAAAGGCACGCGCAAACGAGTGGTTGGTGTTTTGTTAGGACAGAATGATGGGAAGAACGTACGAGTGTCAAACAGCTTTGCTGGTGAGTATATCTTGTTGGCCATTTGACTAGTAGGCTTCGATGCTCGATACTGACGGTTCAATCCTACAGTCCCTTTCGAGGAAGACGACAAGGATCCATCAGTATGGTTTTTGGATCATAACTTCGTCGAATCGATGAACGATATGTTCAAGAAGATCAACGCGCGGGAAAAACTAATAGGATGGTATCACTCTGGCCCTAAGCTGAGAGCCTCGGACTTAGAGATCAATGAGTTGTTCAAAAGATATACCCCGAATCCTTTACTCGTAATCATCGATGTTCAACCAAAGGAAGCTGGTGTACCTACAGATGCATACTTTGCCGTGGAGGAAATTAAAGATGCAAGATTGCCACATGATAAATTATGGCAGGTGCTGACATCATATCTAGGATGGAACCACAACATCGAAGACTTTCGTACACACCCCATCAATCATCGAAGCCGAAGAAGCAGAGGAAATAGGCGTTGAGCATTTGCTGAGAGATATCCGGGACGTGGCCGTCGGAACACTTTCCACCAGAATTACATCACAACTACAATCCTTGCAAGGGCTTCATCTACGGTTACGAGACATCGGCCAATATCTTCAAAAAGTTCTTGATGGAACGCTTCCAGTCAACCACGCCATCCTAGGAAACCTTCAAGATATTTTCAACCTGCTGCCCAACCTCTCCACCCCCAAACCCTCGTCACACATATCTAACGGCGTCGATACCCCAGCCAAGAGCAACGGTGAGCTGGCACATGCCATGAGCATCAAGACCAATGATCAGTTGATGGCTATCTATCTTAGCAGTCTGATCCGAGCGATCACTGCATTCCATGATCTGATCGAGAACAAGATCCAGAACAGACAGCAACAAGAAGACAAAGAGGCAAAGAAGGATGAGCTAAAGGATGAAAAGGACAAGAAGGCAAATGGTATGAATGGCGTCAATGGAGAAGCGAGGAAGGGCAAGGAACTTGAAAAAGAGAAAGAGGACAAGGATAAAAAGAAGTGAGGGGTGAGGGGTCCGGTTGTTAGTCGTTTCAGGAATTCAAAGCGGCATGGCATATTGAAAATCATGGAGAGATGTCCTTATTGTATGATAGATGTGTAGCTTGCAATCATAGCTGCTTCGCAATTATGTCTTCATTTCTTTGCCAGATGTAGCCTTGACTCGTCGTCTCAAGAGAGACCTTCATGATGCATGTCGCTGTACTCCTAACCTCACCAGCTCACTCTTTTCAAGGCAAAGCTTTCGCATCTTCAGTGTCTCCAAGTCCGATGTCTAGCTCATCGCCGATCATTCTCTACTAAGACAGAGTCTTGTCCACAAGCAAGCTTCTCTCTCCACACCCCTCATCTTATCATTGAAACTTTCAGTGCGGAACATCCTTATCATCCTCCACCCCCCAGACCAGCCATCTCCTCCCGTCCCACAACACTCTCCTTGACATACAGGTCCAAAATTCCCCACCGCTCTACCAACAAACAAGCAAGTAAATGCTTACAAACCGGCACTTTCCCTTCTCTCTCAGGTTTCCCATCATAGCTCAGACCCCCAAACTCCCACTCCCCAAACCCCGTTCCTTGACCCTCGACGATTCGCCTACTATCTCCCTCGAGGTCATCGTCTGACTCGAGATTGAGCCATACTTTCTGGGTATTGTAGATGGCATGTCCGGAAAAGGATTCAAACGCAAAAGCAGCACAGCTGCAATGCCAACTCTCCAATCTGACCGTATACGTCAACGGCCAGACATACGTAAATTTGACGTCTCTGAAGCGGGATCTAGGAGCTTGTGAGGAGCGTACTCGATACATCACATTCCTTGTTTTCATCCTGCCGGTTTGCCTAGACTCTGTCATCCGAGTTTGCACATGCTCCGAGGACTTAGCTTGCTGCTGAGTAGTGACATAAACCTGAGGCTGGCCTTGAACTCCAGCTTGTGGCGGGATTACATTCTCCACCCGGCTCTCATCTCCATATCCAATCTCTTCTCCCTCTCCAGAGCCAGAATCAACGACTCTCACAACCAATCCCCTATCTAACAAATCCAGACTCTGTAGTAGGATGCCAGTGGGAAGAAGTACGTGCAAAGTATTCAGAATCGCTCGCTGTGACGGCGGGAGTAATTTGAGTGGGTTCGTTAGTGGGTTTGAATCGTTGGGTGGATTTACTGTCTGCTGGGCTTGACTTGTGGGTTGTAGAGAACAGACGGTTGATGAATTGATGGATGAGGCGAGGGTAGAGATAAGAGATGTCCGGATGGTTCTGAAACTGGGGAGGGTTGAGTCTAAGATGTCCGTCTTAGGGATCTCCGCTTCTCTCGAAGACATAACCATTGAGTTGAGGTTTCTTCGGGAGCTCAATGAAGTAGTGGTCGCAGATCGAGAGGTTGGTACATGTAATAGATGCGCGTTGAGCAGAGGTAGAGATCGGGTAGTTTCCCACCTTGAGACTTTGAAAAGGGGCTTCAAACAAATAACCACCCTAAGCCTTACACCGCGACGAAATGGCACACCTAGATAGATACTTGATAATCCCTCTCCCGACCCCAAAGATTGAAGGCTTCTGATAGTCGAAAACCCCTATGAGAACCCTCAGCAAAAGCTGTGCCAGCTAACAAAGGCCACTTTCGGACATGTCATTCCGTCGCAGCGTGAGGCCCCCTAATCTAGAGCTCTAAACGCTCAAATTCCAGGTGTACCATTGCATAAATAGTCCTTTCTTATTCTAATTATTATCTGTAGTACATCGGCTCCTAAACTTCCACTGGACTCAGAACATGGTCCCCCTCCAACCTGCTCAATACCACCGAGAAGTCATACTTAATGTGAGTGCTCATACCCGTGAGCCTTATGCACACCTTATTCTTAGAATTCGTTCTCTTCGTTCTATGTTTCTTTGATATGCTTATAATATGGTCGCGATCCCCAAGGCTAGCTCTACTTTTGGGGATTGTGCTATTGGATCTCACCCTCGGATCTCTGCTGTCTATTGCTCTTCGACTCTTTGGGTTCAGAGTGAAATAGAGGAAACCAAGTACGTGGGCTTTTGTGGCCGGTAGTGTAAGACTGGAAACATTTGGTGTGAAGCTTGAGGTGAAGGAGATGAGGATGGGGCATACAGAGATGTAGATTGAGATGAGGGTCTGAGAGATACTTCGAGACTGGTACTCAATAAGGATAGACAACCTCATCTGGCTATCCTCTGCACACCGCGCCATACGTATCTCACTATTTCATTTCACATTGTTGGGACCATCATATCATACATCCTAATCCACCTAACCAACGTCAAACCCACTCCCTAGGTTCTCTCAAAATATCCACCAACCTTTGCTCTCTACTTCCCTTCTCCGGCTCAAACATATACCTCCAACTCGCCGTGAGCGGCAAACTCATCAGAATACTTTCCACCCTCGCAGACGGCGTATTCAATCCAAAAGCGGTGCCTCTGTCATGCACGAGGTTGAATTCCACATACCTCCCCCTCCGAAGCTGCTGCCACATTTTCTCTTTCTCAGAATAGGGCATATCCTTCCTCTTCTCAATAATCGGGATATAAGACGGCAGGAAAGCTTTCAGACAACTTTGCGCGAACGCGAAAGTGTTCTCTTGGTCCTTCTCAGCCTCGTCCAGGTCATCGAAGAATATGCCCCCAACTCCTCGTGACTCCCCTCTATGCTTGTTCGAGAAGTAGTTATCGCACCACTTCTTAAAACGAGGGTAGTAAGATTTATCGTGTTTGTCGCAAGCTTCCTTGATCGTCTTATGGAAATGGATCGCATCTTCATCAAACAGATAACTGGGCGTGAGGTCGGTTCCACCACCAAACCACCAGGCATTGGGTGTTCCATCCTTATTCTCCGTCTCGAAATAGCGGTAATTGAGATGAACCGTAGGAGCCATGGGATTCAAAGGATGCAGAACCATGCTGAGCCCCGCAGCAAAGAACTCCAAACTCTCCACATCCGGGTTGATAGCTTTATGATTAACTCTCATCTTCTCAATCGCTGGTCTCGGTAGAATTCCATAGACGATACTGATGTTTACCCCAGCTTTCTCAAACACGTTACCATCCTGCAGAACACTGGAGATGCCCCCACCTCCATTATCTCGTGTCCAGGTATCGATCTGGAATTTCTTGCCGTCAACCTTCTCCAGTTCTCGCACGATTTCTTTTTGTTGCAATTTTATGAATTCCTCCATTCGTAAACGCATGGGTGATTGTTCCGTCACTCCAGATTCGCGTTTCGAGAGGATGTCTCGCTCGGCGACTGAAGGTCCGTCGAGTTTCGTAGGCTCATCTGTAACCTGTGGGTGTTACTCGAGCTAATTTAGACGTGGTGGGTGGGATAGGACAGCTACCATTGAGTAGATCATAGCTCCAATGAACAAAATTCCTACACCAATTCTTGTCTTGGGAGCCCAGACGCCTCTCGGGGATTCATTTGGGTTTGGAGATTTGCGACCGTCTGCGAAAGCGCGAGACCGAATATGCTGGGGGCTTCGAGTTCTGAGTTTAGAGAGACAAGGACATAGAGATTGTCTGAGGAGGGGTGGAGGAGGCATTATGTATGGTGAAAGAAAAGAATGAGGGTGCTATCGTCCAACAACAAACATGAGCCCACAATATGAGGAGATTTATGGCCAGTTTCGGTCGAGAAGTACGATTAGACAATATTATAGAGTGGATGACCTTGGAGTTGTTCGAATTGGTCGATCCGGTCGACAGGGATAGTGGGCTACTAGGATGACATCTTGCAGCTTATGTAAGGCCAGATAATGCAATACGCTCAGGCCATTGGCGAAAACTGGTGAAAACGGCTCACTTGCTTACAAGACATTTACGATGAGAAATAATCACATGATCATATCACGTAATCCCAAGTAAGTGCGGTAGGTCAGGCGTTAACATGGAAATCAGTACCTTTGATCATCAGTCCCATGCATCTTACGAATTTTTGCCTCATATTCCAGTCCAGAACTGCCAGCGGCTGACCCATTCACCGCCAGGGAAGCAACAGAAGGGAAGCTCTCTTTAGCGCGGCGGGTCACTCACCACCCCTCCAGGCAGACCTCTTGCCGCATAACTACCTGCTCTCTCTCTCCCTCTCTCTCTCTACCGACCAACTAACTCACAACTTCCAACCTTCTCACCTCACAACCAAACGCACAACTCCCTCATCATACCCAACATCATACCAACCACCGTCAATATGCGATCCAAATTTAAGGACGAGCATCCCTTCGAAAAGCGCAAGGCTGAGGCCGAACGCATCGTGCGTACCCAACCCCCACATTCCGTCGCATTTCCATCAAACAATACATTTCCATCATCATGACAACTGCCTCCCCGTCTCACTCATTTCTCCACCATTCGCACTCGCTTTTGAACGAATCAACCCTCACTAATACCCCCAAAGAGACAGAAGTACTCCGACCGCATCCCGGTGATTTGCGAGAAGGTCGAGAAGTCAGATATCGCGACTATCGACAAAAAGAAGTACTTGGTTCCTGCAGACCTGACCGTCGGCCAGTTCGTCTACGTAATCCGCAAGCGCATCAAGTTGTCCCCGGAGAAGGCAATCTTCATCTTCGTCGACGAGGTCCTGCCACCCACCGCTGCGCTCATGAGCTCGATCTATGAGGAGCATAAGGATGAAGATGGGTATGTCATATCTGGCATCATTCTCTCCCCTCTTTTCTCTCCTCCAATAGATTTCAATTTATCAGGATCTTGGTTCTTTGAAAATTGCCAAAGACCCACAGAGGTTGTTCTTTTATTTAAGCTCTAGAATGGCTTTCACTGATACACATTTTTTAGGTTCCTCTACATCTCCTACTCTGGCGAGAATACTTTCGGTTCTTTCGAGACCGTCTAGGTTCTCCGCTCTCTCATACACAAACCGGCGTTTTCGGTACCTTGGCTGGCTTTCACACAGATCACGGGCACACACAATTTCCCAGGCCCTTACCCGATTTCACGTTTTGTGTCTCCTTGAACAGCGTCAGGTCGATAGCACCAAAGGATGGTATTGCACATTCTGGGTACTTCACTTGCTTTTTCGAGGCTCTTCGACAGCAAATGCGCTACCTTTTTTGTTTCCCAAGACAATGCTAAGCCGGGCTGACTGTACGGACGGACAAGTCTTATTCTTTCACTCTCGGTCATTGATTTGGGAATAGGTGCAATCCATCGATGACTCCTGCAATTATCTCTGTGTTTTTCTATGCTGGGTGAATAAAACGAACACTGCTGCTTTGCAACCATGCTTAGGTGCCCGACGGGATATGACATACGTGATTGCTGCCTAACCCCTTCCACGTTTCCTTCAAAGCACAAACGATCGAATTCTAGTACATCCGCCCTCCAGACCCCCAGAGAATAGACAATACCAGTACCATCTCAAGGAAACGAATGCCACCTGTCCGATAGCCCTCAAGCATTCTCGTTCACACTTTCTTCCCTATTAGAATCACGACGCCTGCTACCAAACACATACTCTTTCGACACTTTCCTCAGTCTCTGACTCGAACGACCTGTACAAAAGCAGGCTTGGCTTTCAACTTGAGCTTGCTACCCAGAACCCTCAGACTCCTCTTTCCGTCCCCAAGTCTCAACTTCCCCAAGTCTTTCTCATACCCCGTGCCCTTGTGATACAGGCTCTTCGTAGAAGCTGAATCCTCGATACTGGGTGCGTACATGGTTTCTGCGAAATCGACCTTTGTTATTTTGGGTGAGGTGTCTGTGTCGGACTTGAACGCAGTATTCTCTTTCTCACAGACCGCAACCTCGTCGAACATATTTTTCGCATAAACACTGTTCTTAGGGGCCGAAAGGTCGATACTGGGCGGTATACGACTTCTCGACACCCAATCTTCTTGGCATGAGTTGGTGGGGTTTCTACACCACTGTGGACTGTGGTTGGGATGCCTATTGTATCTGGGACTGGAGCCGCCTCACTAAGAAAGAGCTCTGATGGAGGTAGTTGCAAATCACTCATCGTAGTCGAAGAGTCGTATCTATTCTTCGTAATAATAACGCATGGCCTGACAACTTTTCCTCCCCAGGTGTGACTCGATGAGATCCACCACGGAGCTTGGAAGGATTTTCAAGTTCGTCTGAATTGCATCCAGATGATGAAACGGAGCTTCACTCTAGACTCCTTGTGAGAACAGTTGCAGATTGTTCATCATCGACGAAAAGGGTAAGCATACTTCATGCTGGCTGCAACGGGATGGCCCCCATGGTGTAATTTGACTGGTTTGATTAGCTCTACTCGCATTGCTTCCGCTAATTGCTCCGAAAATGTTAGTTTCAAATCGCTCAACGCAGACGCGAAAATGGATATTTTCCCTGCTTGGATGACCGGGCCACCATCGCTCATCCGGGTTGAGGCTTGACTCTGTCCCACATCGCTCTGTTCAGATGAACTCTGAGATGAAGACTTGAATATAGGTTCTTCTCGAGTATCTCGGGCAACAGGCTTGCACAGCATGATCTTGGGAGAACTGTTTTCAGGCTGAATCTGGAGAGTGCCCAGAAAACTTGGGCGACGGTCTGTCTCAATAAGCTCTTCTGGGTCATGGCAGGACAATCGCCGCAAGCTGCTCGTCGTCTCAGAGCCTATCAGAAATGCGCCCATCGAGCTTGAGGGTGAAGGAGGCCTGCTCAAACTCTTTTGCGAGTCATCACAAGACACTCGTTGCCAAACGCCTTTCATTCCCGATGGTTGAAGATAATAATCATGACCAGGCACTCGTTCCCAGATGCACGTCATCTTTGAACGTCCTAGTGGCTCCCTTGGGCGCTTGTTTCTCTCCCGCGAAGTAAAGTTCTCGGATATCAATAGATCCTTGAACATATACTTGCGTGGGCCGTGGGGTTGTGGTTAACCGCATATGAGGCGTCGTTGTCTTGAAGTCTTCAATTCCAAATGTTTGCCTATTGCTTCAGAATATACACCTGCTGCCATATCGAGTCCGTCGACCCGTTCTACTGCTTTGTACTCGATGTGCTCAAATTTACGTCCACCCAGTGCAAGAAACTCGCTCAATGTACTCGAACCAAGTGGTTCGGGCAGTAGCTGTCCAGCACCAATAATCTCACATCACTCAAACTACCATACGAAGTAATTCTCTACATTTACTTCATATTAACTCCAAGTCTCAGGGACAGTAATAAACTGCAGATTGGAAAGAGCCAGGCGCACTTTAGTATACGGTGTGTTGGATTGCGAAATATGATTAGATCTTTCATGCCGTCCTAATTGAGCCTCCGAACGGCTCATGTCGTGTAAGAGGTCTAATTAAGAGACGATTCGAAAGTATATCGGCGAAGTTTTGCCGTATCCCTCCGAATTTTTCTTGGTTTTTCGCATGACCCGAAGCTTTCTTGGCTTGGGATTAGTCTTGGTGGTCCCGTATGCTGGATGAGCGTTAAGGGTTTGTACCGTGTCTTGTATGGTGGACAAAATATGGTGGACATCTAAAGCTTTGGCTAGAGTATCGGCTTTTGTATATTTACCTCCAATGAGAAATCGTTGATCCCGGACTTGGGTGCTTTCTCTCTCAAGCCATTTTCCATTGTACTTTAGCCTTTGTTTGCAATTCATTGCGATAAAGGATGTTTTTTCGTCGTCGGTGAGATCGGCGACACTTAGAAAATAACGTTGACATTGCATCTCGAGTAATCTTATGTAGACTGCCTGTAGTGAACTAGACTTGTATGATTCTCTTTGAAGCATTGAAAGAGCGCTTTGAGTGTCCCAGGGCTCGTCAGTGGCGCCATATGCCTGGGCAATTCGATTCCTACAATTTGGTATGAGGGCGCCGGTGGCTCATTCGATTCGAGAAATTTCTCGGCCACCCTTTCGTTACCAAGACCATAGACACTAGGCAGGCATCTCTCGGTTTGCGCCTTAGTAGGTTGCAAGATATCTAGTACCCGTTGAAATACTGATTCATTTTGCGGAAAAAAGCCATAACGAGCAATTGCGGTAAAGAGAACCGAGAATTTGCAGCTGATATGCTCAAGAAGCTTCAGCTCCAGCTCTCGAATCTGTAAGTGCAAAACTCGTTCCTCCCCAGTCATTCGACTATTTTGAAGACCCCGATCATCCGCATGCTCTTCAAGTAAAGCTATAATCGCTTCCAATACATCAATGATTTCGCTAGGAAATTAACAACCATGCGACATAGCAAGAGACGTGGATACGTCCTTCGTAGGCTCGGGCTTGACTGCCCTCAGTAGAGCTGAGCGAATGAACTCGAATGGTCCGACGCTTCGTGAGTTTGTACCGCGCATAGCGAAGCGTTGCTTTTGTTTTATAGGCCTTGCGCTTCGCAATCTTTTCGAATCTTGATTCGTTTCTGAGAGGAGACGGAACTTTGGAGGCAAGGAGCGTCGTGAAAATGTTCCCATCGTCAGAAAAGGTCGGAGTGCTGTAGCGATGCCAGAAGGCACGAAATTCCGCCAAAGCTATCAACTGCCGACCTTCGTCGATGGGTTGTTGCCTTCATATCTTTTGGTACCACCCACGTATCCTCATCGTCGGCAAAGGTTGGCAGACTGGCTCGCCGGAAAGCTGCCCGGAATTTGGTACTGTCGGCCTTGACAGCTTGACCTGGCGAAGGAGTTGGTGGATTCCCATAAGATCTTGGCTGCGGTATTGCCTTTTCAGCCATTCTCCCACCACCAATATATTTCGAGCAGATATTGCGATTAATACTCTCGAATGGACGATGAGAAGGCTGAGTGCGACCGCGAACTTGTTCCTCAATAATGGGAGCCTCTGGAAGCTTTCCTACCGATTGCGTATTATCCATGTGCAGTGTGGTATCTGGCATCATGCTGGCATCTTCATATGTCTGAAAATCAAACATTCCATCAGACTCTTCACCGTTAGACGTTTCATCGGAACCTTGTTTTCTCCAAAACCTGTTAAGAAGAGCCTCATAAGGCTCATTGGGATAGTCTATATTGAGCTCCTTACTGTCAGCCCGAATAGTATAGAGGGTTTGGCAAAGAGCCGACATGCCTTGGGACACTAAGGAATGTGTAGACGAGCCTGGTGTTGGGACATCCGAATCGTGGAATACGTCTCCGGCGGGATGCGGAACCACCGACTCAATATATGGCAAAAATACATGCGGGGAGAACTGCATGGTGGACACGTCTTCAGGATTGCGGATGTGGACGATGGATGAAGGAACTTCTACCATCCTCGGAGCCCGGAAACCATACGACACCTGAAGTTGTAACTGCAGATCGTCAAGAACAATGGAGATGATACTGCTTTGTAGAGATACCCGTAAGAGTAAGATCTATTTCAAAGGAGCTGTATGGGGCATCGGTGGAATTTGATAGCGATTGATGTTGTCTATGTTGACAAAAGCTTTTCTCTTGGAACATAAAAGCACCCTTCAAGGTCGATGCACCTTCCCCTTCCCAAACATGGCGATAGCAGCTTCCTCTCATCAAGTTGACGCTTCGACACTTCGACAACTCGAGCTACCAGTGGCATCTGTCATCTGAAGATCCGATCCTTGCGCTCTGTTTCAAAAAAACTCTGTGTGATATCCCTTCATCGGACCTCCATCACTTCGTCTTCACTACCGGATCGTCCTGTCTAGGAAAGCCTATTCTTCTATAAAACGCACCTTTAGCCTTCAATTCTACGAAGAGTGCATTATAACTATGATATATACCTCAATCCAGCATTAAATGTCTCCTTCGTGCTGTTACCAAGCTCGTGCTCCTCACGGCTGATGCGCGTTGCAGCGGCAGATAACCCAATGAACAAGGCGAAGATGGGATCACCAACGCTGGATATGAGATGTGTTGGGGAAGGCATTCTGATGAGTTTCGGGGTAACCTAGGACTTCTTGTGTTGGTTTGGGTTAGATATGTGTTAATTTTAGGAGCTGAAACCTGAGTTGCGGTGCCGCGGACCCATTTTTGGACAACATCACATGATGACGACCCGTTCTCTCCATATATTTGTCTCGTAGATCATTAGATGAGTTCGATATGCCTTTGAGGTGCGTTTATCTATGATTTACAATGTGACAACTCCATGGTATCTACAGGGAAGGACACATTATATCTTTCTACAATAGAACGCCGTTCTCCAGATACCCTTACTTTCTACCATCCATTTACAATAAAGATTCCCTATAACCAAGCATCTATTTCGATAGTGCAATATCGAAGGCTGGGATGAGTGTTTGTGCAAGCCAGAAAGAAAATACCAGTTTTGGGCCGGTCATAAGAAGCTACAATGATCGTCAATACGAGGCTCGACGACTGAGAAGTAAGGGGGGCGAGCGTACCTTAGGCACCAAACCCTTGAAGAACGAGGTAATGCCCTCATTCTTCATCATACTTCCTACAATTCTGAAGCCACTCTCCGGGTTCTCGAAATTGCGATTCTGAATACGGGTCTTGATAACATCAAGGGGTGCTGAGACGATGAGCGAAGCGGAGGCTCCAGCAATTGATGCGACGAAGTTTTGGAGCCATGTCGCCTTGTTGTAATCTGTCAGGCCATAGAGATACCCTTTTGTGAATGCTGAGCCTCCAAAAAGCTGTAGTTATTGTCAGTTATAGACTTCTTTGCTATGCAGAGAGGACAAACAGCAAAGGATCCAGGAGCGTTTCTAGCAGCTGTCCATCCCCATCCTCTATATAGTCCGAAGCCCTCGTCTCGCACAATTTTGACCACACCTCGTCCTCGGAATGCTTCCGGATTTGTTTGTCGCTTGATCTTGAGGACATCGAGCGGAAGGAGGACTATTTCACCAATACCAATCACGCTAAATTCAATATCAGTCATTAGTTCACCCCAGTTTCAAGTCCACCAACCTTCCTGCCAAAGAATGCATCATCGCCTTTCCGGTTTTAGGTCCAAAAGTTCTGTCGAATTCGGTGCCGTGGTGCTTGGCAAGGTAATCTCGGACAAACGGTTGTCCACCATATTTATAAACTCTCTGTAGAACCTGCGATCCATTAACACCATGCTGCGCATGCATTAATCAGAGTACAACTAGCCTTGTATCCAGCAGCATATCCAAGGCCCGGGAATAGAGAAAAGAACTTCTTGCCTACTGACGCAGGTGCCTTGTCCTTGAAGATGACTGAATTTAATTGTGATGCCGAGGTAATCTGCAAAGAATCAGCCTCTGACTCTTAGTATTCACCCACCTTTGTGTCTATGTATACCTTTCCTTGGTTGCTCATGAGACGCTTCGCAATTGTGTCGACCTTCAATTGATCAGTATACATCTTGTGGTTGGGGCCTATTGGTTCGAGCATACAGGATGGAAGACGGCGAGTTCAGCAATACCGGCAGATCCTGTAGACTGTTCAGTTACATCTCTGTAAAAGTCTCAATACTGATCAATGGCATACCAGAACCCAATAATCTTGCTAACGTAGACTCTGCCTTATAATCTTTCGCAGCACCTGAGACTGCTGCTGTGATTGGCGGCGACATCTCTGGGAAAATTGGACGATTGATGATTTCTCAAGTGGTACGAGTAAAGGAAATGAAGGGCAGTCCTGAGACACGAGAAGAAATGTTGTTCAAAGAATTGGGGTGATACAGAAAAAATTCTAAATGGGAGGCTACGTGTGTTGCACCATCCCTGATGGCCCGAGCTCCACCCCCCTTCCACCAAGAAGCTCCTCGTGGTATTGAGCTGCTAGTTGACAGTTCCCCGTACTCAGGCAAGCTCCAGCTCCACATTCTGTACCCAAGGTGCTTGTCACGTACTCATTAATAGATAGGAGTTGTATTAAGACATTGATCAATGACAGATGTAGCTTCACAGAACCATGAGTTTTCGAATCGTCTGATCGTCGAATTGATTTTCCTCCTCAGCTATTACCTCGATTAGGAGCGGATCTCGGTCTTCTTCTATGGTATCACAAACCTAAACAGCAAGAACAGTCTGTTACTGATTGATATAACGCCATGCCAAAAATGCTGCAATCTCAACGCCTTCCCATACAAAATTGTCTTAGCCAGCCGTAATATTTTGTCAAGCTCTCCATCCAACTGCGCTAATAATCACGGAAAGTGCCCACGAGCTCGTCCAGTCGTGCAATTTCTCCAAGTAACGTCGCTTCCGTTGCTAAAAACTCATTTAGCTTGATGAGCTGGCCCCCATCCAGAACTTCTTCTAAGATACCTCCTTCGCTCGCTTGTTTAATGTCGCTTCGCACCATTATTGAAAGAATTCCGCTCGCTTGTTGCTTCTCCCATTCGAGACGTTGAAGGCAACGAGACATGGCTTTGTAAACATTGTCCAAGAGAATCGTAGAAACTCGTTCGGAGTCGAAGTACCAGAGGAAGATCGTGCGACTGACCGAGCGTCCAGCATCCCTAGGGACTTCTTGGATATCAACCATTCCCGCCATCTGCATCTCCGCCATTTTGGTTCGGATGTCTTTCTGTTTCATCAAAGCCAAGTTCGGAAGGGCTTTCTCATCGAGTTTTCCAAGCTTCCTTAACATGCGGACAAGACGAAGCCCTCCCTGACCAAAGTTCTCCATGAGAATCTTATCCATCTCTGACTCCCGTAAATGTTCTACTAAACGTTCGAAATCGACAGACCATTCGTTTGATCCGCCCTGTCCAACTTTATGAATGAATTGACAACGATCCTGTGCCAATAGTTGAAGGTGCATCCTGAGGTAGTATAATCGGTTTTCACGATCGTCGGGGAAATCTATTTTTGTTGTTGGTTTTGGTTTGGGGAGCTTCTCTTGGAAGGTGACTTTTGTACGCTTTGCAGGTCGGGCATCCTCCTTGAAGGGATCATCGAACTCTTCGTCAACTTCGAGTCCATGGCCATAGCCATTCATTTCGAAATCCTCGTCAGATCTAGCATCACCTTTCCCATCCACTTCGTCTCCAGCGGGCTTCCTTCCCTTCACTAACCTCTCCGCCTTTCTCATAGCCGCATGATTTGGATCTCCGATACCTTCCGAAACTTTGATGGTCTTGCTGAGCGCGACGCTGAGCTCAGTTGTTGTGACTGAAGGATCTGGAGTATCTTCATAATTATCGATAGCAGGATCAACTCGGCATCGTGGTATGTTCTCCTCCAGCAGTCTGAGAATCTCAGCATATATTTCAGAGGTGGTCTGTCCAATTCTGCTATTTGCAAGCTCAACAAGTCGTTGGTTGCGTAGAGCGACTGTGCACTTCTCATAATTGACCCGCACAACCAATGTTGACTTAGGGAAGTTAGCATGTGATCTTTCCTGCTGTGCGGAAGCTATTTGACTCACGTCTAGTCGGAATCCATTCTCTGGAGGAATGTGGATGCTATTAAGTGTAGCCTCTGAAAACTTTCTCTTTTTGCCATGACCATTGACCACATTGGTAGCTCGATGGTTGCTAGCTGGTTGCCAATCCCGGCCATCATCTCTCCATGACTTCAAATGCTGACGTACTTTGACTTTCAGTTCGTCTTTCTGCTTGCTGCCTTTTGTCTGGCCACCAAATTTGTCTCGCAGTAAGCCCTTTTCGATCAGGTTCCGTGTATCTGTTGGGCTGCGGAACATTCGTTCGTGAACCATTTCAACAAACCCAGATTGTAATAACTGTGCCAAAACAGAATGAAGGTGCCCGACAGTGGATGGGCGGGTTTTTCCGTTGATACCATTCACATGATTTGTGTCGTTATATCCCTTGCTATCGCCGTTCGTATGAACGTTATCGTCAAACTCATAAGCAGCTTCAAGGCCAGAAACGTTATTGTGCCCAAGAAACAACAATTCTTGCACAACATTCTTTGCAACTCCTCCAAATCTGTCATCCACAAGCTCTACAATCTTCCCAGTCCTAGCCAGAGCGTATGCGGCATCATTGTTTGCTTCATAATATGTGCGGCCATCCGACTCAAGACAGTGATAAAGGAGGTTTTGCTGGATCAAGACTGCCAAGCCATGTTGTATCTGTCGTTTGGCTAGTCGTGTATGTGCAGTGATCTGGTAGATCTGTAGACGTCCCCGCCGTAGAAGGGCTGCAAATATCCGCTGTGAGAAGTCAGACTTGACCAAACCAAAGAAGATACTCAGCCTGGTCAAAGTATGCACATCGTTTGCCGGCGACTTCTCTCGGCGATATTGTAGATGGTAGACAAACCGAAGTTAATTCCCCGTAGGTCTCGTCGACAAGCAGGGCGCAAAGCTCCCCGGCGTGTTTTGACTATTCTAAATTAGTCGTGTGCATCTTTCAGAAGCATAAGGAAATAACTGCGGAAAAGCTTTTGCTAAATGGTCAAACTTACTTGAGACATTTGTTTTGCTGCTAGAGATTATCTCAATATCTCTAGAGCTACCACAGATGCTACCGGTGCGTCATTGACGTTTCTAATAGTTCAGCATTGTGATGAGTTTCGATATGAAATATAGAAATGGTGGGGTACGAGCACCAGAAAATGTAAGGCACTTTAGCGACTCAGACTAGTGCGCCAGGTTCGACGGGAATCTCTACCTCATCTCTAGCGAAAGCTTCAACAAGGTCTCACAAGCAAAGACTATATTAATTCCCACTCTACACCAAACTCCTCCGAACAATGATCTCACGGTCGGCGATTGGTAGAAATGCGCAGCTTGCTCTTCGCTGGCAGAGCTGGGCCCAACCGGCTAACCGTCGTGGTCTTGCTGCAATTGTCTCCGGATCAACTTCCTTCTCATACGATACTGCGGATGTCGGCGGCGTGAAGGTGGCTAGTCGTGATGTTGCAGGGCCAACTACAAAGCTTGCGGTTGTAGCCAAGGCTGGAACCCGGTATCAAAGTCTCCCAGGCTTGACGACCGGTTTAGAGCAGTTCGCTTTCAAGGTACGGGCCTTAATTAGAACGCATTGTCACGCATTACGGATTTAGAACTAACTGATCATCAATCAGAACACCAACAAGCGATCTGCCCTACGAATTACCAGAGAATCCGAGCTTCTTGGAGGTCAATTGGTTGCGTATCATACAAGGGAGGCTTTAGTGGTTGAGGCCAAATTCTTGCGGGAAGATCTGCCATACTTTACAGAGTTGCTTGGTGAAGTCGTCTCACAAACGCGATACACTGGTGAGTGTCTTACTACATTATACTATTCAATAATCAAACCTATCTTAATGCGACTGGAACAGCCCACGAATACCACGAGGAAATCGAACCGATCATTCATATCGCCCAAACACGATTGGTTGCAAATGTATCCGGACTCGCACTCAACTCAGCACACGGATTAGCTTTCCACAGAGGCCTTGGAACACCATTGGAACCCTCTTCGTCGACGCCCTTGAGCAAGTACTTGAACGAAGAATCGATTGCCTCCTTCGCATCTAGTGCGTACTCAAAGCCCAATATGGCAATTGTTGCAAACGGTGCCGACCAGGCTGAGTTGACCAAATGGGTTGGAGAGTTCTTCAAGGACGTTTCAGGCGAAGCCTCAGGTCTCTCCAGCGAAGCCACAAAGTACTATGGCGGAGAGGAACGTATTGCCCATGGTTCTGGTAACAGCTTAATAATTGCCTTCCCTGGTTCAAGCTCTTTCACCGCTGGTGGATCTTATAAGCCCGAGATTTCCGTTCTCGCTGCTCTGCTCGGAGGTCAATCAACCATCAAATGGTCCCCAGGCTTCTCGCTTCTCTCAAAGACATCCTCTTCATTCCCTGGAGCCAGCGTTGCAACATCCCACTATGCGTACTCCGATGCTGGTCTTCTAACAATTCAGCTCAATGGTTCTGCTGAGGCTATCCGCGGCGCCTCTATTGAGGTTGTCAAAGCTCTGAAGAGCATTGCTGACGGCTCGATCAACAACGAGGATATCACTAAGGCCGTTGCCCTTGCCAAGTACAATGCTCTCGAAGAGGGCCAAAACATCGAGGCCGGCCTTGTTTCAACTGGTGCTGGTCTTGTACAAGGTGGCAAGGCATTTCAGATTGATGAGATTGGCAAGAGTGTTGCGGCTGTCAGTGCTGACAAGCTGAAATCGGTGTGTCTTCTTGCTGTAGTCTTCAATTACTATACTAATGTTTTAATAGGCGGCAAAGGCAATTCTGGAGGGCAAAGCAACTGTTTCAGCTGTTGGAGATCTATATGTTCTTCCATACGCTGAGGAGTTGGGTCTCAAGGTTTAGATCGTTGGGATTTTCGGGACGGGAAGTGGATTGTACCCTTAGAGTGTATTGTAGATATGAGAGAACTTCTAGTTTTACGAAACATTCTCTGTATCTTTGAACTTCAGACCGTTGCGAGTTATGCCTTGTTGAAAGACAAATGACTTGTTCGCGAAGCTGTGAAAACTACCCCGTTTCTGTGATCACGTGAAGGTGGAGCACTCTTCCTTAACCTACCGACTGCAAACCGAACTCAAACAGCATCTACCCTCAAAAGTCAAATCAGAACACCTCACCACATAAAACATATCCCACAATGGCGTTCGCGTGGAAAGCCTCAGGTCTTACGTGCGCCTCTCTCATCCAAAGTTCCCCCCTTCCCATTGAACTTTTTCGGCTGCCAGGCGGTTCACTAACAACCTCCGCCCAACAGCTACAACAAATACCTCTCAGTCGCCGCACGAGTCGTCCGACGAAGCCTGAAAGATGACAAGCGACTAGCAGCAGAGCGCCGAGGAGAAATGGAGTTGAGGTTCGCAAAGTGGAACGTGAGTTTCCCTCGAATAGACATTTGGGGAGGGCTTTGGAGGAAATATGCTGACAGGTCTTTTGATACAGGGCGGGAAACAGGGCGAGAATAAGAGCCTTGCAGAGGCGAATGCTGCTTCAATGGCAGAGGCTGGTTCACACTCTTCTTCGTAGATGTTTTCATACTGTGGGAGGGACAAGGGAGAGGGAGGTCGTAGAAGGAAGGGGCTGCGAGCGGGCATAGATGGCATAGGGCTTGTACATGTATATCACTCAAGTCTAGGAACCCAGAAATTGCGAATCCTGAACAGGTTCGGATGTTGTGTGGTCTACAATATGTGATGGTGAATAATAAATCGAATGTGCATCCTAGATTATGCTTGCGTTGCTGTGTTGCATTGCATACCAGACCCTGGCAACATGGCACCTGGAGGAGGCCAGAGTAACAAGAATTTTTACAATGTCACCAACTTGCAGTTCATTCAAGCCCACCGAATCACGCCTAGGAAGCAAAGTGCATACATAATACTCACTTCTGCACTTTACTTTTATCGTAGCTCTTCGGCTCTAAATGTGAAAACTAACTACGTCTAGGTTTCAAGATGAGAAATCGTATTTTTGACTGCCCTCCACTTACGTTGAGTTTCAAAACATAGTTCTGAGAGTCCTTTTCGGCAATTCAACTTTCGCCAAGCGAGATTTCCGAACTTCTCACGGCGAATTTCATCACAGAACAACAAATAACTACCTTCTAGCGCAACATGCATATTGATGGCTTGATTACAATCTCTAAACGTAGGGCTAGCTTAATAGAATGTCTGTTCATTCAGCAACAGCTAATAGTCGATCCAGAGGTAGCAGATCTCGATATCAATGAAGGTCCAAGCGACACGTCCACGTTCGAGGGCTTCGGGGAGAAGCCACCGCCTACACCAAAGCTACAAAGCCAAGGCATCATAGCCATGGACGTCACCGAGCAGTTTACTGGTGCTGCTCAAAGTACGTATATCTCCACCCCATCCATGTGATATCTCATGCTGATGTCCAACAGAGCTTGATATTGGGCAACTCATTAAAGATCCATATTTTACGCTGTTTGAGTCAGTAGGCGCTTTAGAAGTAAGCCTTGAGAATATAATCTGCCGTTGGGTATCAAAGACTAACACTGGCAGGTCATGGATCGGAAGATGGATAGCGGCTACTTAGAGCCGGAAGAGACAATGGAAGATGAATACGACTTCAGTCAAACCTTACTCCCAGAAGAGATTATCGGAATCATTGATCAACTATTATTTCATGAGGTTAATATCTATCAGAAAAGACGAGATCAACCCCTGACTGACTATTTCCAGATGGCTTGGCATAAAGGACACCCTCTATCGCAGACAATATTCACTAGTCTTTATATTGATCGACTGCTATCCCCAATCCCTCTCAGTCTCGATCAGACACTATTTTATAGAGGGGAGAGTGCCTCAGATGATGAACCCATGACTCTCCAGATTCTCCGAGCATATTGTCTTGCTCTGATCAAGACCTGTTGGTATGTCAACAATCGGGTCAAATCTGAACATTACTATGAGGTAATATTTGGAATTCATCTATCTTCGCGGCAGATCTGACACTGTGCTCTAGGAAGAGGACTTCGTCACCCACACTTTTAACAGAAGTCTGTTAGAGACCTTGGACCATGGTTCAATCCTCCAGCTTCTCGAAGATACAACCACCTTACTTTTGGGCTCTCAAGAATTCTTACCAGAGACTAAAGATGCACTATTATACCGGCTTCGATTTCGAGCAACGTTCCTCAAGACAGTTGAGATGGCAAACTCACGAACCTCTTCTACCGATATGAAAGCTCTTTGGACAGAATTGCTAGATTCATTGCCAGCCTTGAAGTCATCCACAAAATTCGGAAAAGCCGCTCCTGCAACTTTCAGTGTTAAATTGCAGCGAAAGCTTGCAAGTACCGTTCCGCCGCGCCCTATAGTGCATATCAGCGATGAGACTGCATTTGAGCACTTGGAGCGCCTTTGCCGGGATGGGTCTGTGGTTGTTGAGGTGCTTGAATATCAGGATAGTCATAGTCTTATGGTTAGTATATTTTGCTGTCTTCTATAGGACTGCACTGATGTATATATGCAGACTTTTGTCTCTCTATTTCAAACCCGAAAGCCCCAGCCGTCAGTATATATCCGCACGTTGCTACAGCATTATCTGTTCGGCGACATGATAATCTTGGGCACGATGTCCATTCGACATATCCTAGATGAAGATTTAGCCCACACTGTGTTACCAGGCAACCAATTGATAGATCGAGACAATGATGAGATTGAAGTACCAAGCGACCATCGTTTCATCATGGCGACTAAAATGGAGATATTCCGATCACGGGCCGCAAATTCGTACCTCGATATCCTGCGGACCATCTGCCAGAATAGATGTCGTATACGCCGAACTCTCACTCACACAATCACAGACTGGGACAATCTCCAACTAGATGCCGAAGAGCTGGATGTGGAACTTCGAGCCTCTACAAAAGAAGAGCCAATTCTCGACGAGAGCATCTCAACCGAACCTATCTACTCATTCCCTTTATCTTCATGGGCATATTTGTACAAACTCCAACAAATGGAATGGGTTATTCAGCTAGGATTTGAGCTCGAGACATATGCACCGGATGAACTACCGCGGATGTACTGGTATCTCAAATACATCTCCCAGACTCGGAGCCGCCATCTCGAACGCATCAAGGGGTTCATCATCAGAGCTCAAAAAAGAGCTGTTCGTACGCCAAACATAAGAATAGAGAAGCTTCAACAGTACGCCGAGGCCGTTGCGTTCATCGACTTCTCTTCTTTAGAAGCTGCTTCTGTCTACGGATTTGCAGACGCACTGTCCTGTTTGTTCACTGTACTTGGCCGACTTAGACTTCTTCACTCATCGTCACGCCCCTATAGCGATGACACCCAGCGCTACGAGGTCCGCATGAAACCATTCCTCTCAATTGGCCTCCCAGAACTGGTACCCTTTGAAGAATTGACTGAGCTCGTCACTCAACCAAAAGAGTCACTCCTCAGTATCTTGAAGTTTGCGACAGATTCTGCCGTAAGTGCGAAGAGAGCATTTGAGGTAATGAGCAAGCTAAGTGCAGAAGATGCATTCTGCAGAGGCTCATATGACAGTTGGGTAAAGAACGTAAAAGACTGTCTGAAAGCAGTGATTTTCACAAACATCATAATCTCAACGGTCAAGAAAGCCGTCGAAGATGCAGAGAAGGGTGGAAGGGTGAGATATAAAGTTGAGATTCCCGAGAGTGGGAAGGGGTATCATGATTTTTGGGTTGTGCCGAAAGTTACTCCCTCTCATGAGCCTACGTCCGCTTAGATCTCCATGATAATAGTACCCTGTTCCCGTCCCATCTTGTCCACTGAACAAATCGTAAAAAAATGGGGCTCTGCAGGTCTTCTAGCTAGAGCACATCGCCTGCTTGCTTCTATATCTCGTCATCTGTCGAATCCTTTTCTCAACTCAGAGATATATCACCCTTGGTTCACCCTGACATCCTGCAACGAAGACTAGGCACGTCTTCCGTGGCCACTCCTATCCTAACATTCGAGCCAGTATAGCGAAGATAAGCATCACTTGGAGCTTTGCAGGAGGAGAGGCTGATGTTAAAGTTGCCGACAAAGAGAATAAAGGAGAGTCCCCAGATTTCCAAAAACCCTCAGCAATTCATTGAGTTTTGTATGGCACCTAAGACCCAATTTACCATTTTCTATTCTTCTCTTAAAGTCACTGAAACCTTTCATTGGTAGACTCTCTTTTCCGATTGGTTAACAACTTTCTCTGGACACGATCGCTCGATACCAAATCATCAACTAACCAGATCGATTCGATGTATTCTCCATTTAAGAAAGCCGAAAGTCGCCCTTTCAATCCAAAGCATGATTCCGATCCCACCGATCAATGGCTCAAGTAGCTTGAAGGTCATATCGATCATAACATCCTTCGCTTTCATGATGCCCGTCTCACCATCTCTATCAGGAACAATCAGTCATTATCGAGTAGAAATTTGGACCCTCGAGAGCTCTATGCTCAGCCAGAGTAGAGCGGATCTTAGTAATCAATCTGCGTTTTCGCCCGTATCATATCTTTTAAAGAGATTCCCCCCAAAGTATTTCATGGCAAAGATGTCGTCACCCAAACATCCCCAAATTACACAAAAACTTCTTGCAAACTCTTATTTCGCGATATGGAAAGGATTTCTTCACCTGTGCATGATAATTAACTCCTCCTCCAAGTGAAAGATAGGGAGCTCCTTTGAGCGAGTAAGAATGGAGCTGCGAGATGGAGAGAAAGGGGTTCAAAGCACGAATAGAGGAAAGGATAAAGAGAGGGTCTGAAAATGATACTGTCAAGAACACAACACACGTGCAAAATCACACTCCTACCTACGTGCCCTAAACTCCTGCAACTGGAGCAATTCTACTAGTCTGGTGTCGAAGAATTTGGTGGTTCCATATGATTTGTATTCTCCGCTCATCATCACTGATTCTTACTCTTCGCATGAAAGAAGTTCGCTCCCATCACCTCTAGACCTTCCTGCTTAACCCAATCTCTGACGCCATGTCCCTTTTCACCAAATCCCACAAATCCCACATGCTGCCTGTCAGTAGGAGCAGTGAGGTTCGAGTTGTCTTCTTCCAGAAGAATCAACACATAGCGATGATAGCCGGCCTTAGCTGGCGGCCCAGGAGCTTTGTCTACATTTGTCAAAAACACTTTAACCTTCTAAAATTAGCCATATTTGACAACTTCCTTGCTAATCTTAGAAAGAAATTCCGCTCTACGTGGGATTGTCTATCGAAGGTGAATCGGGATCCGTGAGGATGGTGAGTCCGAGAGTCGACTTGAGGTCTGGGCAGTGGATCTTTAAGCACGGGCTATCTTGGGTCTTGGATGGTTTCAAGGCGTTACCCAACGCCACTGGTTATCACCTCTTGTTATTTTTCTAGGGGAGAGAGACGAAGCATTTTGGCATGAAGTCATTCAGGATTCTGTCTATAATATCTGCTTTCTTTAGCCTGGGCTTCTATAAGTGTGAAATCTCGAGCAGAGGCGGATTTTCTCACACGTCTGTAACGATATAGAATAGCCCCTTGGTGTCAATGAATTGCTGAGGACGAGCAGGATTTGAAAGACTGGTGCAGAAGTGAAGTCCCGTAATGAGCAGAGATGAAAGGAGGGCCTTTGAACGCATTTAGTGTTGGTTCTAGACAGTGAACAACAACTAATTAGAGAATAGCTTATATTATATTATAGTATCTGAGGAGTCAAGAAATAGGGGCTATAGGAAGTGTCTCAAATACAACTAGGTTTACATAATAAAGGCTAGCAAGGTAAGTGGTGGTTTCCAACTGACATTTGGGATCTGGGGCCAACTGACCAAGATCTGGATACTTGCGAGGAGATGGAGACTCCCTTTCCCACATATGAAAGCCAATCGAGGTCATCGAGGCCAACCTAGTCAACGTCATCAATAATGCCTGACCAGCAAGGCCGACGAGAGTCCACGTGACCGTGAAATGTGTAGGTAAATGAGTGGAGAGGCAGGTGGAGGCTGTATTTGACTCAACAATTAAGATTCAAACTTTTGAATAAGTTGTACAGTCAGTCTAGTCAAGTAGGTCTTCCTGCAGCCATTGTCATCTTGTACAAGTACAAGTAATGGCACAGTTCGATTTTGTACATGAAGCCAAGGAAGACTTGTGTTGGGATAAATAGATGGAATAAAAGGCTGGCAGACATCTAGAGCTCTTTTGCGACATAAGGTCTATCGAAGACTTTCTAGCGGTGATAGCGCTTGTGTGACTTGTATGATTAAGATACGTACTGTAAGAGATAAAGTATCAATCAAACGCAGCTATCTAGATATGCAGCGATATGTCTCCAGAAGGACTATAAGCATCGTCACTTGACCTTAGTTATCTGATGGCTCCAATCACCTTATGTATCCGGAAAGGTTGAGTGTACATGCCGCCCAATTAAGACTGAAGCCAGCTATAGCGCATCTCGATCTTGGAGTGGTCCGAGATATCGGACTCCTGAGCTCATAGCACGAGTAAAAGAGAAGAATTAGCCTTCTTAGAACGTCTCAATAGGCACTTTAAGTGTCATGCGCTGCTATCCCCATGCATGAGAACGCACCACTTCGGTGGAAGTAAAGTCATGATAAAATCCTCCAGATTATGTTTAGAGACGAAAGGGCAAAGAGGAGCATGAAGAGAACGAATCGTCCAATCAAATTAGAAATATAAAATAAATTCAAGTTTATGTGGTGGTCACTCGATGTGTCTTGGTATGTATGTGGCGGAATAGAGAGACAATTGTGTGGCTGAACTTTTTCGTATTGCCCTGGGCCGTGGAGACCAGAAACCAGGAAAGGGCTGCTGTAAATACCGCGCGTTTTGAACCAACAGACAACAACAACAACAACAACATTAAAACCCGCATGATCCTAGATGACTTTCTTTGAATACCCTGCAGCATTGTGAAAGTGCCAGAAATTTGTTCAGCGCACTGCTACAGTACAGATCCCCTTTCGTCAACGCGACACCTTGTCGCTTCGTTTGAGTGCAGCATCTTAACACGCACTCAAAGCTCATCAACTCTTACACAGCAAGATGGCGTCTCTTGGTGAAGACTTGCTTGGGATAGTCAACAAACTTCAAGATCTGGTGTTCAACACTATCGGCAATGACAGTCTGGATCTTCCTCAAATCGTATGGATACCTTCCTCTACCATCTGGTAGTACTAAAACCCTCCAGGTTGTCGTTGGCTCACAGTCCTCTGGTAAATCCTCTGTTCTCGAGAATATTGTTGGACGAGATTTCCTGCCTCGAGGCAGCGGTATTGTCACTCGAAGACCTTTGATTCTGCAACTCATCAATGTTCCCACCGATGAAGATGCTCCCGGGCCGCACACTGCGGCAGGCGTAGCAACACAACCAGAATGGGCGGAGTTCCACCACATTCCTAGTAGAAGGTTCACGGAGTTCTCAGATGTCAAGCGCGAGATTGAGAACGAAACATCACGAATAGCGGGCAACAACAAGGGCATTAATCGACAACCCATAAACCTCAAAATCTACTCTCCTCATGTTCTGAGCTTGACGCTGGTGGATCTGCCAGGTTTAACAAAGGTATGAACATTATCCTTATCGTGATCGAAGAGAAGATACTGATTTCTAGCCCTACAGGTTCCAATTGGAGATCAACCGACCGATATTGAAAAGCAAACACGAAATCTCATCTCTGAATACATCGCCAAACCGAACAGCATCATATTAGCAGTCTCTCCCGCCAATGTCGATATTGTGAACTCAGAGGCCCTGAAACTTGCTCGCCATGTTGATCCTTTGGGCCGGCGGACAATTGGTGTTCTCACAAAAATTGATCTGATGGATCATGGCACAAACGCATTGGACATACTCTCGGGGAGGGTTTACCCATTAAAGTTAGGATTTATCGGTGTTGTGAACAGGTCACAACAGGATATTCAGGGCAATAAGCCACTCGCAGACGCTCTAAAGTCCGAGGCGGACTTTTTCAAACATCATCCTGCGTACCGAAACATGGCCAACAGATGCGGTACTCAATTCTTGGCTAAGAGCTTGAACACAACTTTGATGGCCCATATCCGCGAACGGCTACCAGATATCAAGGCGCGCCTGAACACATTGATGGGTCAAACGCAGCAAGAACTTGCTAGCTATGGAGACATGCATTTCAGCGGAAAGGAACATAGAGGTTCCCTTGTATTGCAGCTCATGACACGATTCGCCTCTTCGTTTATATCATCAATAGACGGAACATCGACGGAAATCTCGACCAAAGAGCTCTGTGGAGGAGCTAGAATTTACTACATTTTTAACTCGGTTTTTGGGAATTCACTGGAGACTATCGATCCTACAACCAACCTCTCTGCGCTGGATATTCGAACAGCCATTCGAAACTCCACCGGCCCAAGACCAAGTCTATTTGTTCCCGAACTCGCTTTTGACTTGTTGGTCAAGCCACAGATCAAGCTCCTGGAAGTACCCAGTCAAAGATGTGTAGAGCTCGTATACGAAGAGCTTATCAAGATATGCCATACTTGTGGGTCAACAGAACTAACTAGATTTCCCCGGCTCCAAGCAAAACTCATCGAGGTTGTTTCTGACCTTCTCCGTGAGCGACTTGGACCGGCTTCAAATTACGTTGAATCCCTCATCTCAATCCAGCGGGCGTACATCAATACCAACCACCCCAACTTCCTTGGTGCAGCTGCTGCAATGGGCAATGTTGTATCCGCCAAACAAGAGAAGGAGAAGAGGAAACTTCTTCAAGAAGAGCGAGAACGACGCGAACGAAGGCGGCAAAAGGAGCTCGGAGTGAACGGAGCTGATACTCCGGAAGACGATGAAGAAAATGGCGTGGAAAATGTCGAGACTCTGGCTCATCGAAAGAATTTGCACAAGGGTACGAGAAGCATGTCTCCTGCAATTCGAGAAAATGGTCCTATCACTTCAACAATGAATGGGCTGCGATCAGGATCGCCACCCAGGTTTAACGGCCAAGCAGCTGGCGGCGCTAAAGATTCATTTTTGAATTATTTCTTCGGCAAAGAGGGAGGCGTACCGTCTGGGGTAAGTGGTTTCGGACAAGCTACATCATCAGCGCAACTTGGAAGACATGTGAGCCAAAGCACGGAGCCTAGTTTCAGCCAAAGCATCCGGCGACAAGAGGAACGCGTACATCGAACTCCAGCCCAACAGTCACGAGAAGATGATTATGAGCTTGGGAGAGCACAGAGAGAGTACGATTACAGCTCCCCATTTGTGAGTGCATAGATAGATGTTGTGAGTTGGATTGGGGCTAACAGATGTTAGGGCAATAACAACGAGCCGGCGCTTACAGACCGAGAAGCTATGGAAACCGATCTCATCCGCGCTCTCATCTCTTCTTACTTCAATATTGTGCGAGAATCGATAGCAGATCAGGTCCCAAAGGCGGTCATGCACCTCCTGGTCAACCACTCGAAAGACGTCGTTCAAAATCGACTAGTCAGCGAGCTCTACAAGGATAGCCTCTTCGAAGAACTCCTGTATGAGGATGATGCCGTCAAGAAAGAACGCGAGAAATGTGAGAAGTTGCTCAAGACCTATAGAGAAGCAGCGAAGATTGTTGGCGAAGTTGGGATATAAAGCCTCTGGAATGGGATAGGGGGTTTTGAGACTATTGCATGCTGGGCTGCGCTATGGAGAACTGACAAACGGCGATGATTGTACATTATATTACTTTTGTATTGGTTTTGGGGAGGCCTTTCCAACTCTGCTCGTCGGTCTTAGGCGTATCTAAGGACCATGTTTATACCATGTCATGCCTACTTAAACCATGCCTATCCTCGCTTCGAGCGACTATTTCGTATCGTCCGACCTTCAAAATGTTCCAAATCCGGTTCTTGCGCGCTAACCTATACCGGCTGTTAAGCCGCGGCGATATCTCTCAGCGATTCTTGCTCTGATTCGTTGATCTCTTCAGCCACTCGTCTCATCTCGCGGCACGCCCAGGAATCGGTCAGCAATATGGCTGTACGGAGTAATGCTGTCGAGACTGCACCTCACCGCAATCCTTCTCTTAGCATCTCTCTCCTCGCTTCACACTATTCAGCAATCCCACACCATCATCAGGTTGGATCACCTTCATGAACCCCAAGTAGAGCCGAATGTATCACTATCACCATGTCGGCAGCCCTAGATGAACAAGCGAGAGATACTTTGAGTACGAATACTCCTACGAACGCCAGCGGCGTGACTCTTACAGCTACGAGCAGGCTAAGCGGCCATCATCATCGAGGACGGAGGTTGAGGAATTTTATTTTGCCTAATGGACGCGAAGTGCACATTGCACTGTCACCAGAGGAAGCAGAGAGTTTAAGGCAGAGGTTGACCGCTGTTAGAGGGGTGGATGAGCCCTTTGACCGTAAGTATTTCCTTCTTTCAAGCATACTGCATCTTGGCCGGATTTAACTCTAGGAAATTTTTCCTTTGGTCATTTCGTTATTCTGTTGTTTTGTTTTGATCAAGGAAGTGCTGTTTTGACAGATCTCTGATACTTACAAGTCGTGATCAATGGATCCCCAGAGCATCTCGAAGCTTTGAGGAAAACGCTGAGCCATCATGAGGGGAGACGAGAAGCATTGAGACTGAAACATGGAAATGATTTCGACGAGTTCGAGAATGTACGAGCGGAGCTGGATCAGTTGGGATCGGAGCTGCATATGTTGACCGATCATGCTGTAGCGCTGGATGCGAATTTCTCTAAGTATGGGTATAGGTACGTTGAGATATATTTCTCTTTTAAACATTGGAAGAATTTCCTTCGAGGAGTCGATTAACGGTTGCTGGATTTGATAGTGCTCATTTGAGGACCTACGATGATACTTCAAGCCCTCTCGCCTCCAGTGCTTCTTCCATCAGTGGAATTCATGACACAGACCATGAGAAGAGGGACTGGGAGGCTGAGAGGAGAAACGGGAGGATCATGAAGCTTTACAAGAAGCCTACCGTGCGACAGTACTTCCACAAAGGCCTTTTATGGAGAGCATCTGGAAGTACCGAGGTGCAAAGTTTCGAGCTTTTCATCGACTTACTTTACGTTGGTATACTCGCGTTGAATGGGGATCATGCCGCGGATGATCCAACTGGGTCTGAACTCTTACGGTTCACAATTACATTCATTATGAGTTGGTACGTGCCTCCCAATATCTCCTTTGGTCTGGTCAATTTTGACCTCTCGAATTGTTTACAGCCCCTGCGATTGCTATGAGTTTCTTGCCTACCAAGACTTACTTCATCAATACTGATATCAATTCCAGGAAGATATGGAGCGACATCACAGTTTTAATATCCTGGTTTGAAACAGACGACATTCTCCAGCGATTATCTGTTGTATTCATCATGGCATGTCTTCTCGGCCTGACAACAAACATGCTCGACGCATTCGTCTCTACTTACGCACAGCTAGTAGCGTTCTACCTAACTGCCCGATTATTCATGGTAGCATACTGCATCTGCCTTGCAGTTGTCGTGCCGATGGTGCGCCCCATGATGATTACACAAGCAATAGTGGCCTTTATTCCTTGCATTTTGTGGATCAGCTCCATCTATATCGATATGCCGAACCGTCTCGCCGTGATCTGGATCGCCGTCTTCCTTGATCTCACGGGCTCTATGTATGTTGTGGTTTGCATTCGCTACATAAAAAAATTATCGCAGAAACTAGGAGACCGCCTGGATAAGGTGTATGAGTTTTATCCAGCGGTAAATATTGAACATAAGACTGAAAGAACAAATGCTTTCGTCACGTTGGTTTTTGGATACTCGGTTGTGGCGATCATATACCAGAATGCGGCGTCTTTTGGACTAAATGCTTTCTTTGGGAAAGCGGTTCTTGGTTTACTCCAAGCCTTTTGCTTCAATTGGATTTATTTCGAATTGGATGGTGAGCCCAAGCTTTCTGAACTTGAAACTATATACGATTGGTTTTCTTGCTTGGGTCAATGATGACCGGGAAACTTTAGGGGCCGACCTTTACACCCACGCGATTCGAAGAAGTGTTATATCTTGTGCGTTCATCTCAACTCTGCCTGTGATCTCTAGAACTTTTGTTGACATGAATCATAGCACTTCTCTGGGCAACTGCACACCTCCCGTTCATCATGTCATTCGTCCTCGCAGCTGGCTCTCTGTCCAAGCTAGTCCTGGCAACGGATTGTAGTGATACGAAGCTCGAAGACTTGACCGAAACATACTCACAGAAATCCGACCGAGAGATCCCTCAGGGCCTTCGTTGGTTTTATTGCGTAGGCTTGGGGATTGCCCTGTTTTGCATGGGTACGTTCGCATCCCCACCTCCTCCCAAGCCACTTTTTATGGCGGTCAATCAATCAAACATCCAAGTAGTTCAAACTAATAGACTTAGGAATCATATCCCTCTGTCACATCCACAAAGAAGCAACTGGCCACCGAATCCGAATCCCAAAACGCAAACGTCTCATGAACCGGTTCGCCGTGTGCATAATCCTCTTCTGCCTCCCGCTCGCCCACTGGTTGAATTCGCTGCAGCTTGTATCTACCACGACGGGATTGATCATTTACCTGCTCCTTCTGGAATTGTGGGGGATGAGTTGTCCGAATGAGACTTTCTTCGGAGAGAAAAGGCCTTGCAAATACACAGCCAGATGCAAGGTCATGAAGAAGGATTGGGAGAGTGCCGTTAAGGGGGGTCATGTCATCCAAGTCCAGCAGTTAGCGGACGGTGGTGAGAAGGGCATGTATGAACTGTCGTGAGTGATATATAGGGTATCTGGAACTCTACCAAATAAGTCGAAAGTAGGAAATGGAGTGGACGTTGAACTTCAGAGTATGTCTTTAGCACGGAGTTGAAGATTAGGAAGAGGAGCTGGTTGGATTTTGTTGGCATGTGTATAGAATCATCGTATGAACTCTTTCCGCAAGAGTCATGTTTGAAACAGCATTGAATCCAACCCAAACTTCTCCCTAGAAAGCCTTCACCTCCGCACCGACTTTCTCATGGAACACCCTTCCGGTCCCTAACAGCCTTTGCCACCATGTTAAGGGGGGTCTGAAGATGCCGGCTAGGAAGATAGTTGAGAGATAGGAGTATGGGTGAGTGCTGTGCAGAAGAGGGTCAGTGTGGTCAGTGCAACGAGTGAGAAGGAACATTATTTACCGATCTATGAGCGGTATGCAAATAATACGGCTAAGAGGGAGATCAAATACCCACAACCTCAAACCCCACGGAGCAACTATCACGTCAATGAGACTTAATTCCTTGCACAAAAAAGAAATGGTCTGTCGGGATCCATGTCCTCCGTAAACTGTATCAGCTTACCTACAAAACCGTCGCGGACCTTCGCCAAACCTTCGTTTTCAAATAAGGCAGTCTTGGACCCATGGAAGGCTGGTATGATGCGGGAAGTCACAAAATCGATCCAAATTATTGACCGAGATCTCTGATATGGATCGGAGGGCAGGAGACAGTTGGTCTTCGGGTACGCATCTGCAAGGAATTCGCAGGGCACTGTGCTTTCGTATAAAAGTCTGTTCTCGTATTCGAGTGTTGGGACGAGAACGCCGGGATTGACTATGAGGGGCGATTGGCTTTTGCCTATGTAAATCTGTTTTGCAAGCAAAATAGAGGAAGCGCTTTTGGTATGAGAACTCTCGAGATAACGTAATATAGATATGAGATGGCACCAGATGGTGCGCAAAATCCTTAAGGGAGGTCAAGAAAAATAAGAATGTGGCTGAACTTACGCTTCAGAAGAGAATCAGGCTTGTGGTAAGGGTTTAAATACCCAGCCTGAATATAGTTTCAAGGGTTCTTCCTTCTCATGCTCTGCTACTATCTTGACTGCAAGACCAGTAGGATAGGGAAAGAGCTTAGAATCGGGGTAGCCTTGCGCCAGTTTGAAGGTTCGAGAAGAGATGAGATGTTTGGAAATAAATAACTTCTGAATAGTTCTTTCACTTCTTATATTGATGTTGTGTAAGTTCAATAACGAGAACAACAACACACCAAAGTATTACTTGAATGACGCCATCTCAGGTGGAGGCAGGGCTTCACTTGCGATATTTAAAGTCACAGAGAAACGCAAACAGACACAGTCAAGTACCGACTTTCACATATGCACAAAACGTCGAGATTCACTCGATCTTGGGAAGCTGACGCCTATCAATGCTTGACCCTGTCAGCCGAAGCTGAAGAGGTCTTGAAGGCCAGGCTGGAATCGTGGCTGATACCCAATCTCTTCTGACTTTATAGAGTAGCGCGGGGATAAGCACAGCCTCATTCTTAAGTTCAGCAATAGATTAACTGCGCGCACATTTATCTCAATACCAAACAATCTCTCTGTTTCCCCTTCTCCAAGCTTTCGTCTTCATTCCCTTCATCTGTACATACGTACACCCTTCGCAGAACCATCATGACGGGCCCAGCAACGTAAGCCCAAGCCCAAACTCAACGCTCCCGCTACCAAGACCGCAACATGCTAACCTCCTCCTTCTATCCACAGACCAGGGCAGGAAGGGCCATCCTTCGCACCTCCTCCTCTTCCCGAAGGATGGATCGCACAATGGGATGGCATGTCGAAGAAGTACTACTTTGTTCAACTGTCCACCGGCGCATCGCAATGGGAGACTCCCACGCACGCAGCGCCGACAGGCCCCACGCCGCAAGCTACCCCGCAGGGTATTGAGCACCCGTATGGAACCCCGGGACTTGGTGCAGAGCAAGATATTGGGGGCGAGGTCATTGAGAATGGGGATGGGACGAGGAGTGTGAGGTTTAATGATGGGCGCGTCGAACAGATTCCACAAGATGGGCAGAGGGGTTTGGGCGTACGTTGATCTTGAAATTTTTTCGAGATGGGGTTTCGGTTTGGTTGAGAGAGCAGAGAGGCTGACTTTGTGCATGAATAGAGTTTCGCGATGCAGCAGCTACTCGGAGGAAAGAAACAAAACCAAGGCGGATTGGGCCAGCTTGGAGGATTGGCCAGTCAGTTCTTGAGTGGTGGGTCGGGCCACAATAATCAGAGCAGCAATGGAGGGAGTGGCGCTTCTGGTATCGTGACTGCTTTGGCAGGTCAATTGCTTGGTGGTGGCAAGAAGCATGATAATCCGCAGAGTTATACTGGAGGTCAAAATACGCAGCAGCAAAGTCAGGGAGGTGGTTTGATGAGTAGTTTGGGTGGAATATTTGGTGGTCATCCATCTGGATCGGTATGTCTGAAGTCTACCATTAGGACCTGCCACTAACTCTGAGAAGCAGGGAAGCAATTTTGGTTATTCGCAGCACAATAGCCAGCAAGGTGGATATACTGGTTCCGCTCCTCCCACTTCCTACCAGCCGAGTGGTTCAGGAAACACCCCTTACAATCCGCCTCCTTCACACCCTTATGCCAATCAAAACAACCCTCCTTCGCAGTCGTACGGGACTCCAGAACATTCATATGGCCAATCCCCAAACCAACAACAACCTGCATACGGCGCAACTTCAAGCCAGCCTCCATATGGGGCCGCGCCTTCATCTCAACAGCCTTCATATAGCTCTCATATACCTTCAAGCCAGCAAGCTCCATACGGAGGAGTTCAACAATCAACCTACGGCGGAATCCAACACCAGCCAAGTTATGGCTCCGGCCATCCTCCACCGCAGTCTCAACAGTTTCCTGCTCCTCCCAGTTACGAAGGCGGTGGTGTTTATGGCGCGCCTCCAAACGCTCAACCTGGTCATTATACTGAGGTGTCTGGTGGACTCTATGGTAATGGAAGTCAAAAATCCGGATCAGGACCTAATGTCCCAATAGGAAGTCACCCCCAACATGGACAGCAGCAGTATCAAAGTCAGCAGCCACCTGGACAAGCTGGAGGCTATCCTGGAGCTAGCTATCCAGGACAGCAGGGAAGGTGGTAACTTGACGATAGTAAGCCGGATAAAGAGCTTCCGTGGTTGTGGGATTGAGTTTGCAATTAGAGGGATATCCGCGTGGCAGCATTACGCAGTTGTAGTCATAACGGAGATCTTATAGATATGATCTTGGGTCTCGTCTTTCGGTGGCGGATTAGTGATATGTGAGAGCGCAGTCTCGATGATCCAATCCATCTTTCGTTTGACTCGTGCTTTATCTTGTCTTCTTCCCCCAGTCTGTCTTGTCTTCTGCCGTTTTCGATATCCATCTGCTAACATGTTTCGAGAGATACCAACTCCCAACCGCAAGTAAAATGATATAGAGGGCCGTAGGTATCAACGACCTTGGGAAAATGTTAAAAATGAATGGGTCGAGTATGATATTGACAAATACGGGAGGAACTTTCTCCATGAGTGTCTTGTTCATGGTGTAGTAATCTGCTGCTGCTAGAACATGAAGGAAGAGTATGGATGAGGGATCCTCGAATGTACTTTTAGACTTTATGCCCGCCGGGAAGATGCTAGGCGTTTGGTTTTCATTGTCGCGAAAGGTGGGCTGACGGAATCCGGAGAAATTCGCCAACGAGGTGATCAAGTCTGGAGTCTCGAATACCGTGCGTAGCTCGTAAGTGTCTAGTCGGAAGGAGGTTGGTTGCTGAATTCATTAGTTTTCGACGCTTTGAAGCTATAGCCGTCTTACAGTAGCTGGCCAGCATATCCTAACTTCATATCTCTGCCCTTCTTGTAAGCCACGAAGCAGTAACCATGTTGATTGGCCGTATCTGGAGCTGTCTGTGGGAAACTCTGCCTGGGTATGAGATCGTAAAGAATGATTCTCTGGTGTAAGAACGTCTAGGTGGAGATCCTCAAGGCTGGAATGTTCGGTTGAAACAAGAATTTGGCTTGGGCCTAAGAATATGGTTTTCTCGGTATTGGCAACAACACTTAAGAAGAAATAGGGGAACAGCAGAATGAGAACGCCAATCATCATGAAATATCGTTTTGTTTCCTCAATGCATCGGGGAAATTGGGATTAAAACAATAAGGCAAAGCGCAGGGAGCAGAGAGCACAAAGCACGGCGACCAGAACGGTTTGAGGGGGAAGAACTTGGAGCTTGGAGCTTGGACCCATGTTTACACCTTAATTGGGCTAGCTCTAAACTTTATGAACGCGACTTGTTATTATGCAACCCGCACAAGCGAAAGACCCCAAATTCAATTCCCCTGTGCTTGCTTCCTCTTTTCCCCCACTACCTTACTCTTTGTGTATTTCCACCTCTGACTATTCTCGAATCCTCAATCTCAGCCCGCTGCAAACTGCTCTTGCTACTGAATACCTACATCTAGACTGCACATCCGACTCGATCATCAACATGAGAGAAGTTATCTCTATCAACGGTAAGAATCTCCATCCTCGACGCGCTGCACACCGCCCATCTTCCGGCGTCCACAACATGCACATCACCTCAAGATACTGATATCTACGATTAATAGTCGGCCAGGCTGGTTGCCAGATTGCCAATTCTTGCTGGGAGGTGAGCATCAGCAGCCCTCAACCATGCTGTGTTGTTGTGGTTCCCCAACTTGCTTGGCTAACGTGAGGGTTTTTTCAAATTAGCTCTACTGCCTCGAGCACGGTATTCAGGTATGCATACTCCCCATTACTATACTTGAGGACATCGTCTTTGTAGTAGCGAGAACTACTATTGACGCGTTATGTCTCATAGCCTGATGGATACTTGACCGAAGAGCGCAAGGCAGCCGAACCTGATCAAGGCTTCAGCACTTTCTTCTCCGAGACCGGTAAGCATATCGAGACACAAATATCACTCGACCTGTTTCTGATGCGATACTGCTGCATAGGTCAAGGCAAATATGTTCCCCGAACCATATACTGCGATCTCGAGCCCAACGTCGTTGATGAAGTCCGCACCGGTACCTACCGCAGCTTGTTCCACCCTGAGCAAATGATCACTGGCAAGGAGGATGCATCGAACAATTACGCTCGTGGTCACTACACTGTCGGTAAAGAGTTGATCGACCAGGTCTTAGACAAGGTTCGCCATGTTGCCGACAATTGCTCTGGTCTCCAGGGTTTCCTCGTTTTCCACTCTTTTGGTGGTGGAACCGGATCTGGGTTCGGAGCTCTTCTGATGGAGCGTTTGTCCGTCGACTTCGGAAAGAAGGTCAAGTTGGAGTTTTGTGTTTACCCAGCTCCTCAAACCGCTACGTCTGTTGTTGAGCCTTACAACTCCATCCTCACAACCCACACCACCCTCGAGCACTCCGATTGTTCCTTCATGGTTGATAACGAGGCTATCTACGACATTTGCAGAAAGAACCTTGGTCTCGAGCGTCCCAACTACGTCAACTTGAACCGCCTTATAGCCCAGGGTAAGTTGTCCCATTTTTAGACTGCGTGCTTACGACTGACTTTTACCAGTTGTCTCCTCGATCACCGCTTCCCTCCGCTTCGATGGATCTCTCAATGTTGATCTTAACGAGTTCCAGACCAATTTGGTCCCATACCCCCGTATCCACTTCCCTCTCGTTGCTTACGCTCCAGTTGTTTCTACTTCTAAGGCATCCCATGAATCCAACTCCGTCCAGGAGATTTCTATGTCCTGCTTCGAGCCCAACAACCAGATGGTTAAGTGCGACCCCCGAAATGGAAAATACATGGCCACTTGCTTGCTGTACCGTGGTGATGTTGTTCCCAAAGACGTCCACAGTGCTGTGGCTACTCTCAAGACCAAGCGTACTATCCAATTTGTTGACTGGTGTCCCACGGGATTCAAGATTGGTATCTGCTACCAGCCACCTCAGATGGTTCCCAATGGTGATCTGGCCAAGGTCAACCGCGCCGTGTAAGTCCCTCTACTTTATATAAATCATAAGTTACTAACACGATAAAGCTGCATGCTTTCCAACACAACCGCCATTGCCGAAGCCTGGTCCGCTCTTTCGCATAAATTTGATCTTATGTACTCCAAGCGTGCTTTCGTCCACTGGTACGTTGGTGAAGGTATGGAGGAAGGAGAGTTCTCTGAGGCACGTGAGGATCTTGCTGCTCTGGAGCGCGACTACGAAGAAGTTGCTACCGACTCTCTCGAAGGCGAGGAGGGTGCTGAGGCCGAGTACTGAACCATTGCTGAGCCAAAGTGTAGATCTGGGACTTATTCAGCGACATGATACTTCATCAGGAGTAATTGGAGCTTCGTCATGTTTAGCGGGGGTCTTAGAGCTGTCTTGTTTCTTTCCATTGCGAACTTTGTGTGAAGACTTCCCTTAAAACTAGGAAGGACTCACTATGCTTCTTTGTAATTGAGGGTAGTTGTAGTTGGTGGAACAAACCAAGCTGTCAATAATCCATTTGCCTCATGATTCATGTTGTGACCCCCAATGTTGATGTGCATCATGCACAGGAGGATGAATCGGATTGGACAATGTTTGGGCTTTAATGCATGTAACCTGCAAGCATCTTGTCGATGCACATGCAGACTGTCTCCAAATGACCAGACTTGGGGTTGTATTGTGATGTGGTTCGTTGCCTTTGCTTTCCAAGCCAGCAATGAAAGTCGGCGAGTCTCGCTAGGTGGACATGCAGCGCTCCACCCAGCCACTCTTCCGTCTCTAGCTCCACTTAGTACCAACCGGCTACTCACCTCATTAGCATCCTTTTGAATTGCACAGCATTGTGTACTGGTGTTTTTCGACAGCTTCGAAGCTTGAAATACCTTTAACGAGCATCTTGGAGCTTGTTCTCCGAAATTGAGTCTCTTTACCACCTGCACTCAACGATTCAGGAGCTCTAGCACGGAGGTGGAAGCGCAATGGCCGACAATCCAGGTGAGAGCTTGTTTACTGTGGAACTTTGGAAGCTTTAGGGATGCGGGGAGTCGGATTAGATGGGAAATTACAGCAGCGACCTAGGAGAGGCTTCTGCAGTTTTGTCACAGCTGTTTCTCTGGATACGAAGATGCTGACGTATCCCAGCGGCTCCCAGTTTGAATCTCACTCCAGAAGAGAAGCGCGTGTTTGGCCAGCTATTTCGACAAGCAGACACAGAGAACATTGGTGTTGTGACGGGAGAGGTCGCAGTCAAGTTCTTCGAGAAGACTAGACTTGAGCCGCGAGTTCTAGGAGAGGTCGAACAAGACATTTCCTGTACAGTCAGATGACGAGACTGACTTTTCTGCGCAGATATGGCAAATTGCGGATAAAGAGAATCGAGGACTTCTTACTCCTGCTGGCTTTGGAATAGTTCTACGATTGATCGGACACTATCAAGCGGGACGTGAGCCCACTCCTGAGCTCGCCCTTCGACCAGGGCCTCTTCCGAAGTTCGACAACGGATCTGCTCCTGGCATGAGCCCTACTATACAGCCTCCTTCAGGTCCTCCGCCAAGCGCGTTACAACCTCAATCCAGCGGGTCCGGACCTATACGAGTTCCTCCTCTAACAACAGATAAGGCAGGTCAATATGCTGCGCTGTTCGAGAAATCGGGGGCACACAATGGGGTTCTTCCAGGAGAACAGGCAAAGCAGATATTCGAGCGTGCTGGTCTGCCAAACGAAGTGCTGGGTAGAATTTGGAATTTGGCAGATACTGAGCAGAGAGGAGCTCTCCAGGTTACCGAGTTTGTCATTGCAATGCACTTGTTGGCATCATTCAAATCTGGCGCTCTTCGTGCTTTGCCAAATGTTCTCCCAGCAGGACTCTACGAGGCTGCCGCCCGAAGGCCCCAAAGTCGACAATCTTCGGGTGCTGGAGCTATGTCAGCAATTTCGAGACAATTCAGCGGTCCAGGAGCAGCTCCTCGTGCTGGCAGTCCACTACGAACGGGGTTTGGTGCTAACCAACAGTTTTCTCAACAAACTGGTTTCGCGAATGATTGGGCAGTAAATCCAGCAGACAAAGTCAAGTTTGATGGAATTTACAGCACTTTGGACAAATCAAACAAGGGATTTATCACCGGTGAAGAAGCTGTGCCATTCCTCAGTGAATCAAAACTTCCTGAGGAAGCACTAGCTCAAATTTGGGATCTTGCGGATATCAACTCGGAAGGTCGTTTGACCCGGGATGAATTTTCAGTGGCTATGTACCTGATTAGACAGCAACGAGGCAAACGGGATGGACGAGGTTCACTGCCAGCAACTTTACCATCAAGCCTCATCCCACCAAGCATGCGAAACCAAGTAAGACCTGCTGTTCAACCAACAGCTCCAGACTTTGACAGCCCAGCACCGGCGTTGCCCAAGTCAGCGGCAGAAGATCTTTTCGGTCTGGATGCGCTTTCTTCTCCCGTTCCCGCTCCAGTCCAACAACCTTTGCAGCCTCTGTCGACTGGAGGCTCTAATTCTTTGGCTGGTAGTCGCCAATTCGACAACGAGCCTTTTGCCAATAAAGGCCCCACTTCACCGGTCCAAAGCTCCCCACAACAACAGTCAAATGTGTTTAGGCCATTTGTACCATCTTCGACATTCGGTCAAGGCCTTACTTACAATGCCACCGGCGCTTCCAACAGCTCCGGTCCTTCCCAGCTGAGAGGATTCCAGCCCCAACAATCCTCAGGTTCGGAAGATTTGCTCGGTGATAACGACCCTGAAATCAGTAAGAAACTGACCAACGAGACAACCGAGCTCGCAAATCTTTCTAACCAAGTTGGAACTTTATCAAAGCAAATGCAAGATGTTCAAGGGCAGCGAGCGACTACGAACAATGAGTTCATGCAGCAGCAATCTCAAAAGCGTGAATTCGAACTCCGACTCGGTCAACTTCGATCTCTGTACGAACAGGAGGTCAAAGATGTTAAGAGTTTGGAAGAGAAACTCACTTCTTCTCGTAATGAGACCAAAAGATTGCAGACCGACATTGCAATGGTTGAGGGTACATATCAGGACCTTCAAAACCAACATCGACAGACCGTTACCGCTTTACAGGCTGACCAACAAGAGAATGCAAATCTGAAAGAGCGCATGCGTATTATCAATGCCGAGATTGGACAATTGAAACCATTATTGGAGAAACTGAGGTCGGATGCTCGTCAGCAGAAAGGTCTAGTTGCAATTAACAAGAAGCAGCTGGCAACCAACGAAGCTGAAAGAGAAAAATTAAGAGCGGAGAATGAAGAACTAAATAAGAGTATCGAGAATGACAAGAAAGAGCTCGCAGCAGCTGCCAAATTGCAAAGCCCCCCACAAGTAGCCAGTCCAGCGCCTTCAACTATGAGTGCGAACAATCCTTTTTTTCGTCGACAAGGCAGCGTTTCCGAGCTTTCCACATCACCTTTCGCTCAATCTCCGGCTGCACCTCAGCAAAATGATCGTTCATTTGAGAACGTATTTGGTCCGTCCTTCGGTGCTGCGGCTGCTAATCACGAAGCCGCTCCTCCAACGACTTTCAGACAGGATAGTGAAGCTCAATCTTCTTCGGGTGCATTCGCCTCTGCTCCTCCAATGCGTGCAATAACGAGCAGCGGAAGTGGTATTCCTTCTCCATCGGCATCTCCTCCATCAACTACTAACCGCGAGCTTCCTCAGGCCAGTGAGCCTCCTCCACCTCCACCTGAATCCAGACAAATAAGTTCTAGTTTCTTGCCGTTTCCTGAGCTCGACGAATCGGTGACTTCTTCAAGGCAGGTCTCTGCACCTAATAGTCGATTTGGAGAAGGCTCTACTGGTGCTGATACTCCTACCAACTACATTGGCTCAACACCAACTGGGTCATCTGCCGCTGGTGGACTTGGAGAGGCTACTCGGGCCATCTCTCCCGGGGCCGATCGCAAATCCAATCCATCCCCCACAGCTACTGAGGCCGCGAAGGACTTGATACCAGGTGCTTTCCCTGGTGATATCAACTCTGGCATTGTTGCTACACCCACTGGCGGAAGTACTCTGAGCGAAGAAGCTGCTGCAGATCCATTTGGCACCGGCAAAGAACCAGTTCGTTCTGGGACAGCAAAGGACGATTTTGACTCTGCTTTTGCCGGTTTTGGAGCCCCTCCCAAGACGCAAGAACATTCACACACCGGCAGCTCTTCTAACGAAGGGTCCGCTGCCGCTACGCCTGGTGGTTTTCACAAAGAGTTTCCCCCTATCGCCGAGCTAGACCATGACGACGATAGCGACAGCGCTAGTGAAAGTGGAGGGTTCGATGATGATTTTACGCCTGCATCTCCAGGGCATGCCAGGAAAGTTAGCTCATCCCAAGTGCCTACTCTATCCACAGAGAGCACAGCCAATAGTGGGAGCGGCTTTCTTCTATCTAGACCTAGCATGACACAGCAGAATTCATCGGCTTTGAGCATGGGTACAAATCCACCTACACCGGGGGCGCAAGCGTCGCCACCTGCATATGACACAGCTACGTCACCAGGAGATGCTGCTCAGTCTGACCTGCAGCAGTATTCTGGACTTATCCCTAGACGTGAGGATCCCACTTCACCTCCTCCGGCTGCCCCTGAACATGCTTCCAGCTCTACCACACCAAGTCAGACACCATTCGGTGCTCCATTAGTCACACCTAAGCCTGCTCCACCTGCCAAAGTTCCATTTGATGGAGACTTTGATGATTTCGATGACCTAGAGGATGCCAAGGAAGGCGACCCGGACGACGATTTTGCCAATATCTCGGTCCACGACCGCTCTGGTGTTGACGACTTTAACCCCATGTTCGACAGCCCTCCAGCTCCTCCCAAGGGCCAGCATTCAGCAACGGACAGCACTGGGTTCGGAGGCGATAGCGCATTTGGTGACTTTACAACATCACCTCGTACTCTCACTCAGCCCGTTGCGACTACGACCTCCAACAACACAATCAACGATAACCATGACTGGGACGCAATATTCGCTGGGCTGGATGGCCCTGCTCCAGAAAGTGCTGCGCCCAATACATATGTATCTCCGACAGAGTCAAAATCTAGCAACGGGATTATAGCGCCTGCCGCTCCGAAAGAGAGACCACAAATTGGGAGGGCATTGACCGAGGCTGGTGTTCATGATGATCCTATCTTGAAGAATCTTACTGGGATGGGATACAATAGAGCGGATGCTTTGGCTGCGCTAGAGAAGTATGATTATAATCTGGAAAGGGTAGGGTCTTCCGACTCCAACAGGGATTGAGAATTGGCTAATCTGAACACAGGCTGCGAATTACCTTGCCAGTCAGTCTTGATGTTGGGAAGTGGTGAAATGATATGAACGGTTGAGGTATAGCAAGCGAGCGATGATGAGGAATGGACGAAGCTCAGGGGACCACTTCCAGATGTGTATAGTTTAATGAACTCTTGTTGATACTGCACCCAACGACATTAGTTAATTTGTGATCAAAACATTCCCTTTTCCGGCGCTCGAAGTCTTGATGCTATCTACCTCCACCAGGTCTTTATTTACATATCTTACTTCGAGTGTTTTAGACGAATCCATTGCTGTCTCAAGTTTAAAGTTGAAAATAACGATCGAGGTCTAGAGCAAATCTGGGACGCCCTCGCCTGCTATTGTCGAACTGTCACACTAACCTAAAGTTTACAAAGACAGTAATGCTTATCATCCATTTCAAAGCGAGTCCTCCCTAGATTTTCTGCGTTTCATATGTTGACAGATTCCCGCTTCAGGTAGAATACTACGGGTTCTTCCTGCCATGGTTTTTTTAAATCGCAGCTCGATTTCAGTGCCTAATATCAAGTCTTGATATGTGTTTGTTCCGTTGTTGCCACACCATTAGGATCTTCGTTTCTAGCGTTGGGGCAGACTGACCGTCAGTTTCGGATACTTTGAATACGAATGCGACTTATCTGCCCGAAAACGGGTCGACGTCGTTCTTTTGACCCGTTTCTTCCCTTCGTTAGGAGAGGTGAGCAGGGAAAGGATTTCGGATTGAAGAATGGGAAGATAGAGCATCTTGCTACGGATTCTTATGACTTCGTCTACAGTTTTGGTCGCAATCAAAGGTCACACACACAGCCACGGAGAAGGGTCTGTCTGAGCCATACTAAAGTGGTCTAAAAATAGAATCAAGATTGGAAGGTGTATATTGTCATTCTGGAGTCTAGGACCTGAAGGGTTTAAACCACATTGAGTTTCAATGCTATCGGTTGCAGTGCCTTGGCTCCGGTTGTGCGAGTAGATATATTAAAGAAGGACAAATGATATAATTAAGGATCAACGAGAAGATGTTCGAAAGTCCGCATCGGTAGAAATTGGAAACCCTAGCAGCTTTTAATGTACTGGTATCTCTGGTAGCATGTATCTTTAGTAGCATGAGGGGAATAAAACAACAAGCGTAGATATTCTCCGCGGAAGAGATTAGGCTCCGATCGTTCACATTGTATCAGCGATTGATGTCCTTGGATAGTCCCAAGTGAATACGAACCTTTTTAAGTATTCGAGCCGTTAGGACATCTGGCCAAAACCAGGTGCCTGGGTTCCAATGCTACGCGAAAATTCTCTAGAGGGGATCTGCCGAATCAATTTTTGAAGGGAGAAAGTTGGGGCATGACAAAGCATTTCACCTTCTGTGGGCACAGTCCTGCACACACGTGTGACATGAGAACTGTTAAAGGCAGTATTCGAAATATTTCCATGGAACATTCAGACAGATGGTATACAGAGGCCAAGAAAATGAGTAGTCCTTCCGTCATCAGTTAATGCTGCTACCCTGACTCCTTGATTTCCCAAACCCTGCGGGTAAATCTTTCATAGGCACCAAATACGTCTCATCTTCCATATCCACCTCATAGCTCTGCGAATACATGATTGCCTTCTGGTCTTTCGAAATAGAAGGTAAATCTTTCGCTCGACCGACCGAGACGTTAGTCCCGAGGCGACTATGGCCTTGGCTACCTTGGGCATAATAATTGTTGTTCGAGCGATTCGCTGTAGAGGTAAGGTATTTCGGGAAGAGGCGGACGAGGAGGACACGCATGCTGGGCATACAGGCACAGATTATACCGACTGTGGGGGGGGGAGATAGTTAGTTGATGTTTCAAATCAAAACGCCCTCGTTGGAATTCAGGGGAATAAGAAGGGCTAGCTTACCATTGATCTCAACTGTCGACCATTGGGTGACAGCAAGGTTATCCCACGTCAGATCCGTTGAGTTTGCGAACCGTAGGAGAGATTGCAGTCTTAGAATGCTGACCACAGTGACAAAAGTGGCGACTGCAAACATCATGCCAACCCCAACCTTCTTCTTCCAATGCATCTGGAGTTTGACGACCTGAGAAATAGCAAGACCAAGCATCCAAACATCTAATAAGATACTGACTAGATCCCACACCCTCAGTAAATGGTAGGGGAAGTGAGGTTTCAAAAGGGGTGTATGCTTACTTATTGCATTCGCCCAAGCCATTGCATTGACGTTTATACAACTCCCCTTATGCTCTCCATCCCATTGCGTCCAATAATAAGAAATTGGCCGACATTGAAATACTCCTCCAATGGTAAATGAAGCTCCGAAAGCGACGTCAAAGATGACAGTCGCCCAGAGAACTCTTCGAAACTTGGGTGCTGGGAAAATTCGTAGGTAGAAGAACAGAAGTGAGAGTTTCAACAGGGTAACTTGAGCGAAGTATAGTACTTCCATGACATAAAACGCACGAAGGTATCCCGTAATGCTCTGTGGTGCCAGTGTCCAGATATCCTTCCCCAGTCCGTTCGAGGTGAGCCCATGGACCCCGAGAATGGAACTGGGTATCCCTGAGGCAAATGTGGCAAGAATAAAGTAGTCATCTAGTCCAAATTCTGCCCTGGAAACGAGTTTTGAGACTACTCTCAGTACAATGGCCGCACCTGAGACGGCTCCGAAGGAAATCGATAGAGCATTGAACTGTGCCCTCTTGTCCCGGATCGGAGCGCCACATAAGTTATCAGTTGTGTTCTTCGTTACTATAGTAGCAGATATAAATTAAAGGTTATCCACATAATATCAGCGGTAATGCTTACTGAGTCCTTGCTTTATGGTACAGGTTTCCGTGACGCACAGCGTAACCTGGGCTTGTAGGGGAGCGTCGCTGCACACGCAGGTCGTGTTGGTCGCTGAACAAGGGGAATTCTCAACTGCTGTCTCCAGGCAGAGAAGCTAATATATTGCGTCAAAATCTACGACTTATGGTCTGCAGTCAAGCTGAGAGCACACTTACTGCACAAGAAGGTAGCTGCGCAATTGAAGCAGCGAGAGAGCTCTGAGCCAGTACGCCCCGTATGGAGGATAGAAGCAAGAGGAAGATATGAAAAGCTCTCTTCATGATGATCTGACTTGATCGAAACAGAGTAGTCTGTCAAACAATATGGGAGTCGCGCCTGGGGGTATCCATCTGTATAAACCATACATACATCGCCTCCTGATTGCCCCACAGATCTACCATGTACGCATGAATCCGGACGTAGGGCTAGAAGCGCCTGGTGTTGGGGGCAGTGAGTGCTTCTTTGCGAAGCTCCACTTCCCCGGGAAGACAGGAGGGACAGCAGAAACCTGCTTTCGCATGCATATAAACCGCCAATGCCCGAACTTTCGGCTGGTTCTTGTCTTGGAGAAAGCGGGCTTGACTGGAACCCACTTACGAGCGTCCTAATGCAGGAACGGGACGCCGGCAAATTCTTCTCAAACTTGGATCTGATGCGTCCCGCATCAACGAGCCATTCATGTCATATCGTTGACATCTCGGTCTCGGCAGCACATGCGCCATAGTCCCGCACATGCTTGATGTGGACAACATGTCCGCATCTAGTGACTGTCCACTTTGCTGATAGTTTGTCTTGTCCGGTTGTTGTTCGGAGGTGTTATTCGGGTTGCCATATCTCTCAACAGATTCTCCGAAAAGCACCCATGGGAAGCTCTCTCTCTCTCTCTCTCTCTCTCTCTCTTGCACAGTGCTTCTCTCGGAACATGTGCAAGCGGCGTGATGATGATGAAAATCACCTCAGATTGTAGAAGACAAAGAGTCAGTATAGTTGGAATAGCGACAGTTCAACAAGTCCACGCTAGTAGACCTGCGGGACGATTTATTGGAAACCCTTCTGGAAGTTTCATATCCAACTTACTTTAGCCCTCTCGTGTGTCATATGCCGAGCAATTGAGTTTAGTTCAGGGGGTAGTACGAAGTATATTCGCTTACTCCCTATGTACTCCCCTCCTTCTGATTATTCCGGCCTCAGCCCGCCCATACTGCGGAGTATCGACATTAGACGGCGCCTGCAGCTACTTTGAGAATATTCTGCATCTTGCGATGGATCCCCCGTCAAACGATCGCTTATTCTAGGGGCCCGGACTCAGACGAGGGGAATGCTGGTGCTCATGCCCGTGTGAGAGAGAGCTTGAAGCTGTCCTCGCTACAGCCCACTTGAGACGGGACGATATTCTACGGAGTATGCGCCCTCAAGGGTGCTACGGGTGCTGCTCGCTCTGCTGCTCTATGTGGGAGCCGAAAATTGAATTCATCTCGACCTGTTTCTGTTGTGTAGCTCTCGTCTGATCGATAGGAGATGCATGGATAGATAGTATGAAGCATTTCATTTTTGTTCCTTCAACTGGCTCTCACCAGTTCTCTTCACTGATCCGCCCAACTGGCTCCCACCTTTGGCCGCAGGTTTTTACGAGCACTAGCAGGAACCCGCAAGCCCCCCTTTTGCGAAAGACTCTTCATGGCCCGTTGTAAGCTCCACTCTCGGGTCATAAATACTGTAGCACACTATGCCTGTATTATGACTCGCAGTACCGGATCCCCTCTCGCAGAGAAGAATCCTTGAAGCGTGTGATTGTCGTTACATGAATCATGGAGCATCAGGGAAAGCCATCATTATGGGGCAAATACAAGCTACAGGCGGATCCCTTTTGCTTGGGTCAAATGCCGAGTCTATCATGTCTGATCTGAAGCCCAAAACGACCAATTCTCTTCAACAAAGGTACAGGTAATTACTCGTGATCCTTTGGCCCAAAGCATCGATGCTTCTTCGCTCGGTTACTTGAACTTCAAAGTATGGGGTTTGGTCATTTGATAAGTATGACGGGGCAAGAGGGGTCTGAGGAATCGAATATGTAAATTTCGGGCAAACAAAATGCCATCTCCTGAGGCTATTGTGGCTAGGTGGTCACTACCATTTTCTCATTCCGTTATGTCACAAGCACCTTCCTAAGAGCCTTTGCAGAGCGATATACAAGTGCGATCGCAAAGCTATATCACAAGTACCTTGTCCTGCTAAAAATTTCCGAGGACCCGACCCGAGGAGGACCCTCCGGAGATGAAGAGCTGAAATCAGTTATCTAATGTAACCAAGAAACATGCCTCGCCTCTCCTGTCGTCGATAAAATGGTGCTCGCTCCCTTCTTCTATCTTGCGTCTCAAGCCTACCATTCAGAATACATTATTACCATGAAGGTCTCTTCAGTCACCGCCTCAGCAATAGCTGTCCAAGTATCGGCAGCCTTGGCAGGTAGCTGCCATTGCTTCCCTGGCGATTTGTGCTGGCCTTGTGAAAACACTTGGTCCTCGTTAAATGCTACAGTTGGAGGCCGCTTAATAGCAACTGTTCCAATAGGCTCACCATGTCATGATCCTAACTACAATGCCTCCGCTTGTGCGTCACTCCAAGATAGCTGGACACTCCCAGAGACACAGTAAGAAATATCGTGATTCTGCATCAAGCATATGAATACTGAATTAGCATAGCCTGCCTTCCTCCTCTTCCGTCATGCAAGCATACTTTGCAAAGCAGAGTTGCGATCCGTTCACAACGGAATCATCTCCATGTCTGCTCGGAAACTACATCACATACGCTATCAATGTGACTACAGCTGAAGATGTGAAAGCAGGTGTCACATTTGCTTCTGAAAATAATGTCCGCCTGGTGATCCGTAATACTGGTCACGAGTGAGTTGAGACCAAGCCCAACACCCCCTTCGATATCCTGATCAGATTGATAGTTTCCTTGGAAGATCAACAGGCGCTGGTGCTCTCTCCATCTGGACTCACTACCTCACTGAAATTGATTTCCTCGATTACTCGGACTTGTACTACTCAGGCACTGCAGTGAAAGTCGGAGCCGGAGTCATGGGCTATCAAATCCTGGAAGCCGCATCCGCCGAGGGAGTTGTCGTTGTGAGTGGAGAGTGCCCCACGGTCGGCCTTGCAGGAGGATATACTCAAGGCGGCGGTCACTCTGCTCTGAGTACCGAATTTGGCCTCTCAGCAGATCAAACACTCGAATTTGAAGTAGTCACTGCTGCGGGAAAACTGGTAACAGCTTCTCGAACCAAGCATGCCGACCTTTACTGGGCCCTTAGCGGCGGTGGAGGTGGGAACTACGGAGTTGTCGTTTCGATGACCGTGAAGACATATCCAGATGTCATGGTCGCCGGAGCCGGGCTAGAATTGGCCGCAGCGTACACAACGCCGGAGAACTTCTATCGGGCAATTTCGGAGTGGCACGCCCTGTTGCCAGCCATGATTGCATCTGGCACTATGATCGTTTACTACTTCACCAATGAGTACTTCCTCATCAACCCCGTCACGGCTTACAATAAAACCTCGTCAGACGTCAAAGCCATTCTAACACCTTTCCTCGATGTCTTGGCTAATCTCAGTATCCCATACTCTGTCTCTTTCACAGAGTTTGATACCTATGAAGAGCACTACAACAACTATATGGGTCCTCTGCCGTATGGAAACATTGCAGTGGAAGAGTATCAGTTTGGGTCCCGCTTGATCCCTAAGTCCGTCGTGGCAGACGACAATGACGCCCTCCAATCCGTTTTGAAGAATGTAACTGAGAATGGCGTCCTGGTTGTTGGCGTGGGACTCGATGTTGCAACACCGATCTCGTCACTCAACATGTCAAATGCCGTACTGCCAGCTTGGAGAGATGCGCTTATCCAGTAAGGAGTCCCTCGTGCCTAGTTACTGGTTTATTCAAACAACTCTAACTATGATACAACGTAGCTGCTATTTCACAACTCCTTGGAACTCTACTGCGCCTTGGGAAGAGATGGTCGAGGCATCATGGGTGATGACTGACGAATTCGTGCCCCAGATCGAAGCTGTGACTCCAGGTAGTGGGGCCTATATGAACGAGGCAGATTTCAGACAGCCCAACTTTCAAGAAGTATTCTTTGGAGACAATTACAATGCTCTGTTAGCTATCAAGCAGAAATGGGACCCAACCTCTCTTTTCTACGCGCTTGCGGGCGTCGGATCTGAGGCGTGGACGGTTGCTGCTGATGGACGCATGTGTAAGAGCACCTGGTGATGTGGGTGAATTGATTCAACCAGCAATTGTGATATACAACTTATAATTAAGCTCCCGTTGTCCCAAAAGTGCAAACAGGAACCACAATACCCGGGAAAGTAGAAGCCCCGTTGATATGAAAATGCCGAGGATAGGATTCTGGAACTTCAAGCTCGAATATCTGCATTGACTTTCTCCTTGACTGGTCAAGGGGCTCTGACCAAGTCTCCTACAAATGAGCTAGAACCGGTTGTAGACACTCATTGGCAGCAGCCATAATTTTAAGATGTCCAGGCTGCAACAAAATGACACCGAAGTGGCTTTAAGGGTGCTAGGCTGCATGGCGCAGGAAAGGAGTTGGTTCAGATCACCAGCTCCAGACGGCCGCAAGCTGCTGATGGCAAACTTCTAGATGCACACACAAAGATAAACTCGTCGATTTGATAAAATGGTGCAACGCTAAATTATCAAATAAGTAGCCTTCAAGTTCCTCAAAAGCTCATTCCACCAGTACGCCCGTGATCGGGCCGGCGAGCCTCGCTCACGCTAATTGGCGCCACCCTCGAGCTATTTATCCTCCTCTCGGCTCGGACTTTGTCATTAACATATAGTTGCTCGACTTGAGATTGTGCTGTATCGAAACGATAAAGTGGTTCTAGTGGGCCTGAGTTCCTTCGGAATAAGATGTAACGCCGAACCCACCATCTGGTATGGTTAACTTCAAAGCAAGCGAAGAGACAGTGTGAGAGGAACCTACGGAAGTGCCGTGTAGAGCTGATAATTTATGTGAATTCTCGTCGGCACCCCAAATACGTAGTCCAGCTCTTCGAGGGTTCGTTGCTTGGTTTCAGGAACGAACAAGAAGATCAGGCAGAATGCGACGACATTCAGACCCGCATAGAATGCGAATGCACCCTTCACGAATCAGTTAGTATGGGCCTCTGCGCTAGTCGAGGATGATGAAACTTACAAAAATCCCAAACACGTGCAGCATTCTCAACAGCGTAATGCCCAGAACAGCTGCCCAGAATAGATTCGTAGCAACCGCTAGTCCCATTCCCACTTCCCGATGGCTGAGAGGAAACACCTCTGCAGAGTACGTAAACGGAACCGGCCCTTCTCCCGGGCTATAAAACATAGCGAAAACATATATGAACAGCGCCATCAATCCTAAATGGGCTTTCGAGCTGCTAGGAATTAGAGAGCAAAGTGCGACAGCCAGAAGACTCCAGGCCATGTTGGGAAATGTGAACAGCAGCAGGCTGCGCCGACCATATGTATCAATGGTCCATATTGCAGGCCATGCGAAGACGAAGTTGATAAGACCAAAGCCAAATGATGCATATAACGACGTCTTCTGGGATGCGCCGGCGTCGTTGAAGATGGTTGATGAATAGAATGCGATGACGTTAATGCCACAGAGCTGTTGACAAGTCATGACAGTCACTGCTGCTACAGTCGCACGCCGGATCCTCGGCTGGGGAAAGTCAGACCCTCATTCAAAATATTCACGGATGCCCTTGGATAACTTACAATAGTGAATAGCTCGATGAACCGAGTATGATACGGGCCAGTTCCAATAATCTCGGCTTCCAGCTCCAGTTGTGAATGAATGTAGTAGAGATCCCTAGCTGCTTGAACTGGGGTATTCCGTAGTCGAAGTAATGAATCGTAAGCTTTCCGATACTGACCTTTCTTCATATACCATCTGGGACTCTCTGGACAGAAATAAATACCCAGTACAAGTGGTACTGCTGGTATGAAAGCACTTCCAAACTATGTCCCAAAGTTAGCAATAACAGACTTCGTTTGAAAGTTCGTCTCCGTGGTGCCAACTCACTTGAAGCCTCCACCCAATCCTCGGAACGTCCGCAACAACAAGGTTAGCGCAAAATCCTAAGAATATCCCAAAAGCCGTCCACATCTGCCAGCTCATCACAAGAGCCCCTCGAATAGCAGCCGGTGAATTCTCTGCTGCGAATATCGGTACCGTGCTGGCCTTCGCTCCCATTCCAACTCCAAGAAGAACTCTGCATATGAAGCATTGTACCCAGGTCTGTGTGAAGGCTGTGCCTAGCACTGAGAGCAAGCAGAAGTTTGCAGATACGAAAATTGTTCCTCTCCGACCAAAGTAGTTATTGATCGGATCCGAGAACCAACATCCTATGAATGCTGAGCCGATATAGGGTGCTGCATTAATCAAGCCGACAAGGAATGTGTCGTGAGTTGAGGTGCTTCCGATACGGAAGTAGGTAGGGAAGGACAAATTCGCTCCATTTGAGCCTGTTTTGTAGTGTCAACTACCACCTAGCAAGACATCGCACAAGAACGCACCAGTTTGATCCCATCCTTGAACAGCAGCACCAACAGAACAAGTGACAATTGTAAGATAGAGGGCAAGGGGCTGTCGCCATTTATGCAGAACCTCATCCCGCAAAGCTTCAATCTCTATGTCGTTCAGAGCTTCCGCACCAGTGATATCTTCATAATTCGTTGGATCGCTAGCCACGAGAGCGCCTTTCCTGAGCAGAGGAAGTATCTTCATAAGACCCCTTGTGTGTGCGAATTCCTCGACTTCATTTAAAAGTGTAACTTGTGGGATGCCAGCGAGGGGATTTTTGATTCTGGTTGCAGGGGAGGTCAGAAAGGAAGCGGGCGGTCATAGACACTGCTCACTTTGCATCAAGATTACTGTTGAGGTTCACCTGTGTTGAACTCGACTCTAGCATTCCCATCCCTCTATATTTCTCTTCTTTGGATCTTAAAAGTGTTAGTATGAGCTGCTGGAATGGGGTTGGATATTGAGACTGGGAATCAGCAGCTATGAATCGGAAGGCATTGCGATTGGCTTGCCACCAATGCCGCTCTCAAGGAGACTTACCTCTCGAAGGATACATCATCTACATGCGCGCTCGTCGACTGCTCCTTCGGACCTTGCATCGCACGATACTTTCATCGAAATGCGCTCCTTGATGCAACTGCGGGCGTGAGATGAAGATTTGAGCGGGGATGGGATGAAGTAGGCCCCGCTGCCTTGCGAAGTACCCTGCATCTCTGCCACTAACAGGTCATCGAGCCCGTTCTTCGAAGGGCTGTGTGCAAGAAGAATCGCCATGCCGCATGTTACAATGGTGGTGGTGGGGTAAGGACCATTGGGGGAGGTAGGGAAGTCGGGTTGTGAGAGCCAATGGATATCAGTTAGGCCGTGACAAGTGACAGCCCTGCCTGCCTGCCTGCATACAAGTACATCCAGAGATCAAACTCAATGGAAAAGAGATGCGCTTTTGACAGGCGTAGCCAAAGGTGTGGGATTGCAGATCGTATACATTCCAGGAGAAACCCTGCCTGTTCCTTATCCTTATCAGCAACTTATAGATCGATCTTTTGTTTCGAGGACGCATCACTTGTTTTGTGCTCGGAGCTGATCGCATACTTCGAGAAGCGGTGAGCATCTGTCCTCGGCAGCTCTACCTGAGCCGTCCGAAAGAACGGACCGCTGCTCTAAGAGATCCATGTAAAGTTGGGGAGTCCCCACTTAGTTACAAGTACAACATTGCAGATTGACAGCGTGATGAGGGGAATAAACCCTTAAGTTTTTAGAGAATCGATGAGGCTCAAGGCAACAAGAAAGGTCCTCTTCCTTGGTGCTGGGATTGGATTTGTCAATTCAGCTGGAAGAACCCGAGTTGTAAAATGCAGGGCGGAAGAGTTTCCAGTTGGTCAGCCTCGCAAATTGAGTGTTCCACGAAGAGTGACATTGACCATACCAACCCAACTCTCACATTTTGTCCGCCCTAACGAGATGAACGCCTGACTCTCTGCTATCCTCAGATGGCATTCGCATACTTCTGAGTCCCCACCAACGCATCTAAGATGCCTACCTTGAGCTTTCCAACCTTCTCATCCCTCTCCCTAATCTGCTGCTGAAGATCCAAATACCTCTTCTTCCATGTCTCTTCCGTATCCACTCCCATGTTGCCGTGTCCCATATTGGGATTTACCGTCGCTGTATCAGGCGTCCTCTGAACCGTTGTCCTGATAGTGAAATCCCCTTCGATAGACCCAAATCTCATTCTCCAATGACACTCATAATCAATCCTCGCTTCATAGTCTAGCCTAGTCATCCGAAGCCTAGTCATCAGCGGACCTCCCGCAAGCGCAGACAAGTTGATCAGGAATGCTTCTGTACTACTAGACTCGGTCTGAAGATTCTGAACAACTTGCTTGCAGATCTTGGAGGCCTCATCGATGGTGCAGCGCTCAATGCTGTTCCCAGCAACATCATACCAGTCCGCTGCAAGAATTTCGCAGATGAAATGGCTCTCTAGAGCATCGACGTTCGTCCGATCTGTGTCTTCGTTTTGTCGGAACGCGATGCTGACGAAATGTTCGAGACTCGGATCTTGATCGCCTGGAGCAGTGAAATATTCCATCATGGGTATGTGTTGATTGTTCATTGTGTTATGCTGCATATCCGTACTGCCTTCTCCATTTACCAACACAACTGGCGGTGGTGTCGCAAGCCTAACAGCCCCACCTTGCCTCTCTGGAACTTGAAGCTGTAGTCGACTAGGTCTACCAACCTGAGAGATTGAATTGACAGCGTTCGCAGCATTCATGGCTGCTGGAAAAAATTGTTGCATTTCTGAATCGGCTACGACTGGCGTTGCAGTTGGAGTATTGTCTCGAAGATTGATAGTTGGAACATCTTTGTTGCCAGGATTTGCTGGGAATGTCGAGAAAGGGCCGTCGACGACAGAGCGGTTAGTTGATGGTCGACCTCGTAGCTTTCCTGACAATGCGCTCCCACTACCGGTCCAAGCAGAAGACACTGCAGGCCCATGACGCCGTCGTGATCGAGTCTTGCTGTTGGGCACAATCGCAGATCGAGGCTCATCATGCCAAACCTGTGGATTTCTGTTGGTTGGAGTGATAGCCGATTGTGGATAAGCAGTTATGGGAGTAGCTGTCAAAGGAGTTTGGGTATTGTCCGCACCCCATCGAATGGCAGTTGATCTGATGTCTGTAGAAGACCATGGATCCATCCTCTCATGATCAAGTCTTCCAAAATTTGCATGAAAACCGGGGTGAGCTGTAGCAGGCGTGGTATTGTTCGAAATCAAAGAAGCTCTAGCCAGCATGAAGTCTTCGGATAATGTTGGCGAGCCAAGCCGGCGGCGCTGGTTTGGGGACTTCCCAGTAGTAAGATCATCATCCCTGTCTTCCGCTTTCCGCCGCCCACGTTTTGGTCGCATCTCTGGCAGCAGTGCTCGAAGAGCCAAGTCTTCTTCTGCTGTTACTCCGTCTCGACCGAATTCCGAAAGTGGTTCATTTATAGATGGCACTTGAGTCCAATATACATGAGCCTTGTTCAGAAGATACTCAAAGAAGGCATCGACATGCATAGCATGCATCCATCGCTGAGGGTAATCAGTTTTGATATCAAAGATGAGACAAGGGAAATACATGATGGCAAGAGAAATATCGAAAGCAATTTCAATGGACACTGGGGAGTGTCGTGTCCTGGAAATGACTAACCTTAAGCCTGACTGAATATTGCTGGACTTTCTGGGCTGATTGGCCTTTCTCTGAAGATGGTGGTTCTACGCCTAGATCAAGTGCCAGCTGCGCCCATGTCTTGATCTCTTTGCGCTCCAGTTTGCCGATCAACTCAAACAGTTTGAAAGTGCTAAATGATTTCCCGTCACTTTTGGGGGGTGCCCTGAAAATCTTTCGGAGCTCTGTAGTATCGGTTTCCGTTGCGACAGTAGGGTTGCAGTACAAAATGAAGTCCACGTAAGCATCATCGAGGTTGTCGTTGGTGACCACCCGTATTGGCAAACTTCGACGCTCTTGTTGAGGTAACTCAGCAGTCGGCGCTGGATTGGGTCTTTGAGGTATCATGTGCTCCAGAATCGCTATGCATGGGTGATCTTCAGCATTTTGGACAGAATGAGTTGGAGCATATTCGCGCTCTAAACGCCGTTTTGCAGCTTCACTAATTACCGGCATGCCAGAGCCATATAGCTGAAACCCACTAGGAGCTCAGATATAGCAATGATGAGAACGTTATCGAGAACAAGTCAACTATGTAGGAACGCATTCGACTTTAATGAGATTTGATGGTCAAAAATTTGGACAGTAAGAAATTGACTAGGGTCTCTTCAGCTGACAGTTCCAACAATGCGACAGATTCAATAGCGGTCCCAAGAATAACCAGGAAACAAACAATACGAATTACAATGAGGCCGTTGATAATGCGGTTTGAGATCGAAAAGGGTGAAGGGGTATGGTGGTCGAAAGATAGCTAATTGAGGGACATTTGCAATGGAGATGAAGCTCTTATTCCAAGACGAGGCCATTTTGCAGCTGAACAATGACGGCTAAGAATAGATGCATATCACGTGATATCATATGCTCCGACGATCCCTGTCCATCCCGCATTGGCAGGGGGATTTCTACCGAGGCATCGGATGGAGATGATCGTCCATCATGCACAACCATTCTCCCTTCACTGATTCCCGACTACTCCCTTTCTCTTCTGAAAACTTCACTCAGGCCTTTGCACTTACACTCCTGCTACCTACCGATAATTATCCAGTATGGCCTCATCAAACGCAGCTCAACAGTCTGATAATATCGCTCACGCGATATCTGGAGCAGGTGGGGGTATTCTGTCTATGGCCTTGACGTATTGATCTCCCCTTTTGTTCCTGGTGGTTCATTGCAACATACTGACCGATTATCTCCTAGCTATCCTCTCATAACTCTCTCAACCCGTGCACAAGTTGAATCCAACCGCGCCGATTCCGGATTCCTTGATGCCGTGAAGCGCATCGTCCAGCGAGAAGGTATCATTGGCCTCTATGCAGGTCTCGACTCGGCATTGTTCGGTATCAGCGTCACCAATTTTGTGTACTACTATTGGTATGAATGGACTCGTGCGGGTTTCGAGAAGGCAGCTGTCAATGCTGGCCGCGCATCGAAGAGGCTGACAACTATTGAGTCGATGGTTGCCGGGGCTATTGCTGGATCTGCGACGGTCTTACTTACGAACCCTATTTGGGTCATTAACACTCGAATGACCACTCGAAAGAGACACAACGAATCGGATGAAGCTTTATTGCCGGGAGCAAAGGCGCCCAAAGCACCTACCACTGTAGGCACGCTTCTGGCACTGTTGAAGGATGAAGGCCCACACGCTCTCTTCTCTGGCGTCGTCCCAGCATTGGTACTGGTCATAAACCCAATTTTACAATACACAATCTTCGAACAATTGAAGAATACTTTGGAGAAAAAAAAGAGGATCACACCGACGGTGGCTTTTATGCTAGGTGCGCTCGGAAAGTTGTTTGCTACCAGCATCACGTATCCATATATTACCGTCAAGAGCAGAATGCACGTAGCTGGACGGGATGGAGGAAAAGAAAACATGGCTACCGCCATGAAGAGGATTATGAGAGAGGAGGGCACAACTGGCTTTTACAGGGGTAAGCTTCCTCGATGAATTGTTCAATACTTAACTGACATTGCCCAGGTATTGGCCCCAAGGTCACTCAAAGTGTTCTAACTGCTGCATTTCTATTTGCATTCAAGGACGTTTTATACGAACAGACAATCAAGCTGCGGAAAAAATTTCCGGTCAAAGCATAGAGGGATAACATTCAAAGCATTGAGGTAAACTACGCCTTTGCTTGAAATAATGTATGATAGATGCGGGAGCGTCGGTGGCTTGGTAAATGGGTACATTGGGTACGCTTGGCTGGTATGGGAGTTGAGGAGATATCCTAAATTGTAAATACCTTTAGATTCATGCTTGACTGCAGTATTTTGAGTTGGTGTACTTTTCCACTGTCCGAGACAGGTATGTTAATAATCTCCGAGTCGTATACTTGAAAGTTCGTTCCAATGAGGGGGTGTAAATGATGATTTCTCCTCTCTTGCGCTCGTTACTCCAACTTGCTCCAACTTCTGTCCTGCACACGTTAATCTACCTATCCAGGATCTTGCTCTCATAATCACTAGACCAACCTATAGTCTTTCCAGCTCTAGAAGCTGATTTACCAATACTCGCAGCTCCTTTTATTACGGCATCCGAGTCTCCCGTCCTCCGCTCTTTTACCGCACACGACCTTCATGAGCGCAAATGCGTATCGCACGTCAGTCTTTTGTCTCAGCCCAAATTATTTTCATAAAAGCCAATATCCTGTACACATGGTGATCGTGCCTCCAGGCCCAATGGGATTTCACCTTGGCTTTCACCTCCAAGTCAGCGGATTATTGCTCCTATTTTCTTTCTTTCCATAATCATTTCCCACCCTTTACTAACCTCATTTCACAACGTCGGTCAACAAGTCCACTAATAGCACTTAGTCTCTTTAAGCTCTTTAATAGTGTAGGTTTCTTACGTAGCTACTGGCTACTGCCGATGCTCGCTCCGCTATCAATATTCATTTTGTTAACGTCCAAGGAGATCAATATCAGGACACAGATATCGCTGTAGTGAATGTCAACTATTTAGCCCTAGAGTTTAAAAGCCAAAGCACTAAACTTGTTATGCTCGCTTTTCATCTATAATAAAGTGAGTCCATGCGAAAAGCCTTTCAAGCACCAAATAAAGGGGGACCGAGACCATCCGGATCGCTATCCACTCAATTAGACTTTGGGAACTGTGGTGTTAGAGACATGTATCTAATATTATCAACCCTCGGAGGCAATCGAAGGACAAGTTGTATTCTCAACATACATATCAACTGTTGTAATTTCAAGATTAAATCGAGAATTCCATGCCTTGAGCTCTAATCGTTGGGGCCATAGATCAGCGTACGGATAGCTAACGATTGGACACAATAAAGCAGACTTTGCATCTACGTCTACCATAATCTATCCTTTTGGATGAAATAACGCTTGATAGCCCATAATGATCAAACCGTTTCTACTTCAATCTCAGAACCTACGGCCCTCAAGCCCTTGACAAGCTCGAACATCTTCCAAACGGCCCCATTACTCGGATTTACCGCAGATTCATGATCTGTCCCCTTCCACCTCACCACTTCAACCTTCAACCCGCTTCCTCTATTCTCCTCCCTCCACACATTCTCAAAATACCTCATCCCTTTTGCCTCCACCAGCATATCTTCCTCTGGCAAAAATACACTCACACTCAAAGGATTACATCCCTTCTCAACCTCCTTACCCCACGCCTCCTTCAGCGCTTTGACACACTCCTCATAATCCTCACAATTACCCCAAGAAACCCCACTCACAGATTTCAAGCACAGTCTTGCCTCATCATTCAAGCCTTCCGAATTTTCCGCAAATCCGTACTTGAAAATGGCCTTATCAAGTTCCCCCTTGGCGTCAAGGCTCATTCCAAAGCCCCTCAGACATTTGCCCTCATTTTCCTCCTTCTGTTTCTCGCTCTTCAGCTTATTCTTGAATGGCTGACTGATGATCTGGCTCGCGCCGCCACTGAAACTCAAAGTTGGTTGTACATTCTGAATTACGAAACCCATGACCTTATTCCACTGGCCCAGAAGTGCGTTTGGGAGCATGGATGCGACTTTAAGAAAGGAGACGGAGGAGCGTGATTGGTGGACCCAGGGGCTGAAGAATGTGATGCTGGGATTTTCGGGGTAAAGGAGCTCAGGGCAGTGTGTTAGGAGATTCAGAGCGTAAATTGTACCGGCAGAATGACTTGCTAGTGCTACGTACTTGATGCTGAGGTGGGCGAGGAGGAGAGGAATCACCTCCAGGAAAGTGGCGAGGCGGTCGTGGAGGGGGACTTGGGTTGAGGCTCCGAATCCGGGCCTGATGGTTCTTAGCGAGTGCCCTAGATCAGTTGACTCAAAGAGACTGAGCTAAACACTCGAAGTTTTATAATTGAGACCTCATAATTCCGAAGAGGATGACAAGCTGTATCAAATCACGTGACATTTCAAAGAAAATTGTGTGGTTTGAATCTTTCGAAGGACAGAAATCTCTCAATAAAGATATAGAAAAAGTATACTGACCTATCTATACATATAACCCTAATATTCGACTTGTGCGCAGCATAATTAATCCATGGCGCCTGCCACCTCGAGCCAAACATTGCGCCACACCACATGATATTCGGAATATCTTCTCCATCCCCAATGTCAGCACCAGCAATCGAGTAAGAGACTTTGAGAGGACCATGTTTATCTGTAGCGGATACCGTAAATATGCGATGGAACTTTCGCGGTGATATAAATTCGACTGCTTTCACTGCTTTGGATTCTGAAGACATCTTGTCAGAAGAAAAAAATGGGGCTCTATTGAATCAAGGGAAATGGAAAATGATACATAATCAAGGCACCAAGCTGAGAGCTTCAAGAATATATAGATATCATAGATAGATTAAAATATTGATGCCTACGAATAGAGGCGCGTCTTGACTCTGGAATTAGGACGGCTGGAGGGTGACTTGCGCGGCCAATGCAGGATAACGTGACTTCGGTACAGTTCGACCAATAAGGGCGTGCCATCACAGCGTTTCGCGGTGGCAGATTGTGAAAAGCAGTTGAAATCATTTCGATATTATTCTTCGATAATCATGATCGGCATGCTCTTCTCTCTTGACTCGGCTAATCTATCAGTGAGCAGACCACGTGTACTTTTCCCACATGCTACCATGCGCCAGACTCCAAGCAATGCGAACTTCAGATACTAATCATGCTGTTTCATACCAGCAGAACACTGCAGGAGTCAGAGATCAGTTTTCAAGATTATCCGGAATAGACTTACGCATTTACGCAACCGTCATTCTCACAGTTGTTCGTTATTTGTGCCCATCGACCCCAAACAACTTTTCCTCCTGCAGTCACTAACCCAAGTTCGCTGACTATTCCCCGAATCAGCTCATAATTTTCGAATGCAGATCACATTAACGTACCATTAACCTCAATGATTGTACCCTTTGTCAAAACCCCTAGTTGCGTGTACATGGGGTTTTGAGGATTCTACATAGCTGTTAGTTGCTTTGTAATAAATGATTCATCTGATCTTGCATACCTTCTTGACCGATATTATAGGCAATTGAACAGTAACTCCCAATTCTGGATGAGTGACGTTTGCTTTCTTGTAACGCTGAGTCCATGGCATTAGTATGAGCATTAGCAGGGTGAGAATGCTCCAACTAACCAATCCCATGGGCCGAATGAAACGCTCGTACTTCACAGGCCGTCTTGTAAAGTCTGGGCCGACAAATGTAGGTTTTGTGATCATTCGCTTCCATCCCTTCTTGGCGGTCTTTTTGCCCGTTTTGACAACCTTGAACATCTCCTCCTCTGCAATGCCTCTAACCTTGGGTAATGGTACAGAAAACTTCGCAGCTTTTTCAGCTCTTTTGTTCTTAATTGCACCTGCAAAATTCCAAAGTCAGCCCATTGTAGTGCAGCGAGACTAAACCATGAAAGCTCTGACGAGTTCTGAGCCAGATTACGAGACAGAACTCGTTCTCCGGTCCCCCCAGATAGGACAGGGGAGAAGCTCTCGTAAAGCTAGCATAACTAGACCAAACCAGTCTGGGATCTCTTACTCGACAAGGCCTTCGCATTTGTAGGGTTGGATCGATCGAGAAGATATTGAGGAAGAGGAGTGCTGGAAGGTTCATTCGGTGCGGATGATTTGACATTTCGTTCTTCGTGCGCCTTGATCTGCTTTTTCATCTGAATCTTCTCATGGTGTCTCTTCTTCTGATATAACTTCGCCCGTAGCCCAGTCAATTTCTGAGCATCCTCAGAAGCCTTGTGTCCCTCTCTGGCCGTCTTCTTTCGTGTTCGCTCTTCGTGGTCCAGACGCCGACCGTGTAGCTTGCGCCATCGGTCCATGTACTCATTTTGAGGCATGCTGGGCGATTAGACTGGTGGAAGTGTGGTGTTGAAATTGAAGAGGCCCCGCTACAGTTGAACCGTTATCAAGATTTATTTTTTTTGAGATTTAGCGCTTCTGGTGCTTAAGCCTGATTGGCCGAACATATCGAAAGTTCACTACCACCAGCTAACTTGTCCTCATGGCTCGAGATCGAACAACATCTGCAGTCCAGGAAAGAATTTGGCATCCAGGACAAACCATTTTCAATCCCAAGATGTTCAACAGGACAATTAGGAGGTCCATGCTGGACACCCGGGTTGCAACTTCAGCACTCCCTCCAACATTTCTCCTCCCGAATCGAGCTCGATATTTCAACTCCACAGCACAGCATGTCGAACCCTCCCCCGACGAATTCGATACCTCTCAATTACCTTCTGCGAACTCAAAAGGATCGACGCTTCTGAACACGACGCCAACTGTCACTGCCTCCGTCCTCAAAACCCCTTCTCCGAATCCGACAACAACAGCTCTTGATGCCTCAATTAAAGAGCTTCTTCCGCTCCTCGCAGCTCAGCCCTCACACTACATCAGCGCGCACATTCACGGCCGGCCATACCTGGTGACAGCTGGCGATATTGTGCGGCTGCCATTCCGTATGCCTGGGGTTGTGCCAGGGGATATGCTACGTCTTAATCGAGCATCAAGCCTTGGCTCGCGTGATTATACGCTCAAAGGGGTACCATATATCGATGAGAGGATATTTGAGTGCAGGGCAAGAGTCATGGGTACGGAAGCAGAACCAATGCGTTATAAGGAGAAGACGAAGAGGCGGAATAGAAAGGTCAAGACGGTGAAGAGCAAGCACAAGTTTACGATTTTGAGGATTGCAGAGGTCAAGATCAATGATTTGGAAGAGATCTAGGGTTAGCAGAAACTAAACTTGTGAACGAATCACTTGTTTCAGTTTATGCTAGAAGCGCGAAGATGGAAGACGGCGTCGCTCAGCAGAGCATCGACTGGCCCCTATAGGTTCATCTAGGATGAGAGGGGATGCATATGATATTGTATTAATATGGAAAAATTCACATTGTAAAATAATGTGGATGAATAGTATTGGACCCAGGAGATAATCTAGAGCGAAAGTTGTGAGTGATGTTCCACTGATCTCATATCGTTCATAGGCTGCAGGTGTATATTGTCGGAGATTCTATAGGGCTGAATCTTTTCCCAGTGTTAATAAATAGAGTCGTCTGACAGAGATCGGGCAAAGCTGGCTTCTTATCTGTCGTACACAAGAAGTCAGCAAATGGTTTCTACTCTCAGACTTTGCCTCGAGAGCTTCATACCCGTTGAGTAGAACGGTCGTTATATTTTGATAGAATCCCACCTCTTCCAGCTTAAACAGTTCGCGCAGCCTCTTCAACTTCCCCTCGTTCCATTGCCGCCCTGTCACTTAATACGCAATTTCGATCACAAACTCATCCCCACTCTCTCTACTATAGACTATTTTCAGCGTTAGACCAAAGTCATGAGAGTCAAAATGAGGCATATTCCATTTCCATAGCTTCCTCTTAATCTTGGGGAGTTCTAGTTTTTCAACAGAACAAAAAGTGTCTTACAAGACATAGACCGAGAAGAGTGCTGATCGAGATTCTAGATCATAAGTATAGACCGTTAGAGATAGCCTTGATTCAAAGTGTATCGAAGACACGATCTGACTCGCCGACTCTCGCCGAACGTTGATCTCGCTGGAGGGTTATATACTCAATCTCTGCTACTGATGCTAGGAATAACATCACTGAAACCTTCGAACAAAGAACTACTACTGCATATTATGTATCTGGAGTGATCATTCTTCCCGAAAAGCTACGAGCTATGTGCTAAAAATATATCCGTGGGACTTTTTGTAAGGCGATACGAAATGAGAAAGGAGATGTCCATGATAATTTCCATTGTTCCGAAAAAAGTTATTGCAATAGTCTTCGTCCTCTGGGTCTTTGGTTTGGAAAGTTGAGAAACATGCGAAGAAAAAAGCCATGTCCGCACATACCGGTAAGATGCCCATATGAAGGTAGCCGATGTCAGCGAGAATTTATTTTGTATAAGAAACGGCTGTTAGCTTAGTCTCACGCCCAAGTAAAGTTTCAATCAAAACGTGCTGTGAAGCATCCAGTCGCGGTGCCAAGATCGACGACGGCGGACTGACTCGGAAGGAGACAGGGCTAGCTCCGCTGTGTGAATTAGCAGCGGTACATGAAGGTACAACTGGGCAGGGGTGCACAGTCACATAAGGTCATGTAAGGTCGAAATCACATGTAAATTTAAAGTGGAAGTTGAAGTTTACATTGTACTGGCTCACCGCCAATACGAAGGGTTAGAGCGACGATAACCCCTTGCGACACCTACCGTATGCGGTTAAGGAGGCGCCGATAAGTCGCGTCCTCCAACACGCGCCGATATTTCGTACTCACGATTTATTTACAGTCATAAAGGAATTTTCGCAACAGAACCGTCGAAATGACAGACTCACAAACGGAAGAGGACCCCATCTTCGAAACCCCAGCCTCAGATGTCTTCATAGCACCATCAATCAACCACGAACATCTCTTCTCCGGCGCATCTTATACCCACTACTCAACCGTTCCACCAGCTCTTCTCCCCACCACAAATCCCACCTCCTCAGACTCTCCCGAACCCGGCCCAGCATGCGCATTGGGCGTTGATGAAGCCGGACGAGGACCAGTCCTCGGACCCATGGTTTATGGACTCTTCTACCTCCCTCTCCCCCTCTCAGACCCTCTCCTCCGTAAAACCCACCATTTCGACGACAGCAAAGTGCTCACTCCCGCCGTGCGCTCAACCCTTATGGAGAAGCTCTGCACGCCCGATACAGATCTCTACACACAATGCGGATGGGCAGTGGACGTAATGTCGGCGCGGGACATTGGCGCAAACATGATGAAGCCAGCCGGGACCTACAATCTGAATGCGCAAGCTATGGATGCTACCATTGCATTGATACATGGAGTTTATAAGATGGGTGTTAATGTGAAGGAGATTTACATTGATACTATTGGGAACCCCGCGACGTATCAGAAGAAATTGGAGAGGATTTTCCCGACGGCTAATGTTACGGTTGCCAAGAAGGCGGATAGTTTGTATCCTTGTGTTAGTGCTGCGAGCGTATGTGCGAAAGTAACGAGGGATGCTGCTTTGGAGGTTCTTTATGAAAGTTATGTGAAAAAGCCGGAGAAGGATGAGAAGATGGGTGGGGCAAAAGTTCTGCAGGAAGAAAGCTGGGGCTCTGGGTATCCATCTGATGCGAGGTGTACGTCTTGGTTGAAGAGGAACATGGATCCGGTGTTCGGATGGGGTAGTGAATGTCGCTTCAGTTGGGGTACTGCGAAGGATATGTTGGACTTGAAAGGCTCTGCTGCGAAGGTGGATTGGCCGATTGAAGAGGATGACGAGACTACCAGGTTAACAGATTTCTTTAATGGGGAGAAGGAGAAGCAGTCAGATGATCTTGGATCATGGTTTGGGCATCGCCCCGGGACCGAGGTCTTTTAGCATGAAACAAGGGCGTTCTAGTCGATCCGGATTTTGGAATATCAGACTTGAAAGAGCGAGAAAATGCTCTTGTGAAATGGATTTTGATCGAATGTTTTTGTTTTCAGGCCACGAATCACCCCACTTTGAGACCTTCAATGAGCAGGCATGTAATTACACTGCGCCTGTCATCGTTCCAAACTGTTGGATTTGTTGCAAGTCTTACGGATGCACTTACCCTTTAGAGAATAGAAATCCTGATATCATCAAAGCTTGTAAAGGACAAAATCTACTAGTCAATAGCCGTGCGAGATTGCAGAATGGACGAATGAATCCGTGGAAAAGGGGAATAAACTTTCTTTAACTACTTTATGTTGGTAAAGCAGCAAGATAGTAAGCCAATAGGTCAGATATGCAGCCTTAACTTAACCAAACTCCAATCTCAAACCCCCCTTCTACCCCATATCAAGCTACAAATTTAAGCGAGCCCCTTCCGAAGGCCGCATTTCCCTACATCCAATCAAAACTATCTAGCCCCTCCCTAGCCGCGCCAAGCCGTGCCTATCTACCTCACTCCTAATACCTTTAAACAAGATAATAAGACCTTTTGTTCCTAACCAAGCCAGAGGTCTGCCCACACCCTCCGCCCGGAAAGACCGAGAGTCAACTCTTTGGTAAGCGAAGCGCAGGTAAGTGAATATGTGAGGGCATTTGGGAGGTGTCGCCGCCGCCGAGGCCCTCACAACAACAGCTGGATCCACTACACGGGAGTTGAAAGGTGGACATCACTAAATGAGCGTCTTTGATCATAGATGGCATACGAAGTGGGTGAGACGTCAAGATAGGGATCGTATTGAATCTCCAAATCCGTAAACTACAACGCTATGCAATGCATCGCCAATCTCAATCCAAATACCATCGAGAGCTTCGGGTACTAGATCTCATCATCCTCTTCATCTTCAGCTGTCGTCTTCCTCTTTCCTCTGCTATCTAGAGTATTCAGACTAATTCCATCACTGTCAGTCCGCCCAGCCATACCCATGGCTTGACGGCCAGTATCTGAACTCTCCAAGAACTCGCGAAGTTTCTCTTTGCCGATCTCAACGGCTTGAGCAGATGCTGCATTAGTCATGCGGAGTATTGGCCCCCATAAGTTGAGTGTGTAGGTGATATAAGCTCCTGCGCCAGCGAGAATAAGGAAAATAAAGTACATTGGGTTGCGGAGAACTATGAAAATGTTAGCGCGCGAGCACTCCGTCCAGAAATGCCAACCATACCTGCAACGATTTCGTTCCATCCTAAAGCCAAGAGTAGGCCATAAAAATAGAGTGGAACTTGAGCAACACCCCCAATTGCACTACGCTTCGCTTCCACGTACACGCCGTCAGCAGTCTTCTTGAATCTTACAACGAGATCTTGACGCTTGGCTTCGCTCAACACAGTCATTTCCTCTTCCAAGCTTTTCCCTTCTTCTTCGTCAACCCCACCAATAGGAGTGAGGTCCTCCTCATCTTTTGGATCAACGCTGGCAGGTGCATTACCAACCCACCCTGGCAGATCAGGAGCAGCGTATGTTTCTGCCAGCTGAAATTTAGAAAGTAATGGAATGAGCTTCAGGGTCGAGTCCTTAGCTTTCGTGTATAACCCTTCAATGTCGTCCGTTGGCCTCCATATCCTGGGTACGCCGTCTTCATCATATCTGAACTTGTCTTCAAAGTTCTCACGCAACTTCAACAGAATGTTGCCCTCCATGACTTCCTCGTCAATCTTGGCCCTCAAGACTCCCCAGCTCTTCCGTCTCAATCGCCAAAGACCAATATCGATCTCATCCTGGTTTGCGTCAAAGCTCTTCGCTCTTTCGACAAACCTTGTTTCCGCTTCTTTGACAGTTGTTGTGAAAAGATTCCATATTCTATCCCATAGATCCTTCTCACTCGCAGGTTTCTCTCCCGTTTCGGGAGCTCCGCTTCCCCCTCGACCAGACCCAAGTTTGTTGAATTCAAGCCCCACTGATTCGCCTAACCTCGATCGAACCCATCTTTCAACACGGGTAGCAAGACGACGCATTTCTTCCTTCCGTAACTGGCCACTGACTTCATCCAAGTCCTTCTCGTATAGTACGTACTGTTGCTTGAAGTTGCTCCATGGCACACCTTCAATTGCTAGACTTCTGGCTTCTGTCTCGAATTTCCTTAGAGCGATCTTCTTCTCGCGCTCAACAATATCGGCGAACTCGTAAGATGCCCCCTTTTTCTGACCAGCTTTGACAGCCCCTGAGACTGCATCACTGAAGGCTGCAACTCCCGATTTGTGCGCCGCAGCAAGCTGACCTTGATATAATGCTTTCAGCCTGGTGTCGATCTTCCCTTCCAACTCCACACGTTTCTTGCTGTACACGCCTTTATGATATCTGCTGGCTTCGACCTCAAAACCCTTGATACTCTTTACCCGCGCTGCTTTCCCTAGAGCTCCAAGATCATTCAACACTGCAGGCTTTCCCAAGCTGATCCCTTCGGCCTGCTTCTCTTCGAGCGGTAAGACAGCTTCGTCAAATGCGACTAGAACCTCTCTTGAAATTTCGTCACATCGGAACTGTGCGAGAAGTTCCTGCTGGGTTGGCAGATCCAAATCTTTATTATGAACAATTTGATCCCAGACACCCTCGGCATATACCGAGAAGCCATCAGCAGGTATACGTCGGTGGTATTCCGGCAGAAATACGCCTCCCTCGAGTTCTTGATCCAGCTGGGCATGATCTTTTGAAGTTCGGTGACCAACCCTGAATCTTGTGCCCAGCTTCCCTACTTCCGTCAAAAATGGCCCGGGTTGCAGAAGCTTGTGTGGTAATGCAGCGAATGAGAAGTCGAAATAGTCTTCTATGCGGGACTTCTCAAGTCCAGGAGGCTTTGACAGGCTTGTCCAAATATTTGTCAAGTCTTGTATAAGAGTATTTCGAAGATTTGCGAGAGGAGTCGTCCCAATATGGTCGCGGATTACGAAGAAAAGCAGGGACCGCGGATTGGAACTAACGATGTCAGTTGTGTGTCGCAGCTAGGAGAACGCAACACATACTGCTTGTCCTTCAAGAATAACTGTAGATTGACTTCAAATACTGTCTTCAGCAATCCCATATTCGCGCCTTGGTACAAACCAACTTGATGCTCCCAGATATTGACGATCAAGACCTCACTCGTAGCCAGGGCAAACAACGCGCTCTTCCGTTCGAAATCCTGGTCTTCCCCTCGTTCTCGACCATCCGTTCCCTCCACATCCATGACCATAATATTGTCTGCCATGGCTTGAGCCCCTGAGCCTTCGGCCGACTCCCGCTTGTTCTTCGACATCCATATTCCTTTTGTTGTCTGCCGTCGCTCGCTCTCTGCCATCACTCCAAATTCAGTGCCAAACAAGTGGTTGAGCAATGTCGACTTCCCCGTCGACTGGGAGCCAAAGACTGATATAAGATGGTAATTGAAGCCGGATTGTGCGGTTTTGGTAAGTTGAAGGTAGGTATTGAGATTAGGACTAATAGTTACGTGTCAGCAGAGGACGGCTATATTCAGTGCGGTTGGGCATACTTGAACTCCTTCTCCTCATCAATAACCTGTATGCCATGCTCAAACTGCTCTTTTGTTGGCGCATCACCGACCCTTGCGAAGTGGCCATTCATGGTCATGACTGAAGGAGCGGTTGGGAATCGTGAAGCAGTAGAAGGCCTTCTGGTGCCGTGGCCATTTGTTGAAGTAGAAGAAGACATTGTGCGAGCGGCGAGAAAATGAGTTCAGTTTACTTAAATTACCGGGGGGTTCAATCTTGGGGCTTTATCTTGTGACGTTATGTGGTGTGCATGCCCTTGTCGTTCTGAACAGAACTGGACATCTGATCCAATCTCGACGAAGACAAGTGACGGACGGGTCTTTGACCGCGCGAGACAGCAGTTTTAGCCGTCTAAGTTTGGGAAGGCCGCAGCTCTAGACGGCTTCACGTGATGAGGCTGGATTGGAACGTCTCCAACTTTTCTTGATGATTTCTAGCTCTCTCAGTACAACCAATCGCCCTAATTCAACCTCAAGGAGGTCGAACTTGGCTTACCCGAAGCTGCGAAGTAGTAGACGACGGCGATTCTTTCTCTTCCTCTTCTCTCCTCCCGAGTTCTTAGCGTTTCGCCTGCTATCCAGCTTCAAAATCTCCCTCTCTGTCTGTCTATTTGTTCATGCGATCCAGGGTTCTCTGCGGATATCAGTGCCTCCCTCTTCTAAGAGCTCTCCTAAGAGTCAAATGGGCAGCTTTAAAAGCCTTCCAAATGATAAGCTTTGAAGCTGTTGGTCTCCTGATATTCGAGCTCCCTGCAGTGCCGAGTGTTAGGCTTCTTTGTGAAGAAAAAATCAAACCACTCTGCTTTCTGCCCGTAATGTTGGACAGGTACTTTTGACAAAGTAATTGAAAACAGCTTTTTCAAAACTCACACGGGATCCATTATATCTCGTGCAATTCGGGACTTGCAGATCACGTAGATGCAGCCGTCGGTAATATAAGAGCCGATCCAGTCCATGGGTTTTTGAGCTACGATACGTCCCTCTTCATCTCAGTCTATATCGGGGTTTGGGTCCCACGAGCAACCTCCTTATTGCAATTATATACCTATCTCTCCTGGAATCGCGTTCCTTTCTCGGCTGTTTCTCTTTTTAACTAGTAAAGAAAGCAATGGAGAAGTCACACTCACGTGGAGATGACACCTCCGATGCATTGGCAAATATGGAGTACAAGAGCGAATTGCCCAGATCTCTCAATATAATCAGTATATTGAGATTTTTATTTACCATCCTGGTTACTCCTCCGGATTGTCGACCACCATAGCCACTTCGCTAACGGACGGACAATCGGTGACTGTGCCGTACGCCTGAATATTCCTTTCATTTTATCTCTCTTCGCATTGCAGCGTCTCTTGCCGAGCTTTGCGCAGTGTACCCGACAGCAGGAGGCGTGTCTTATCGATTGGTCTGCAATGTTAAGTCCTAAGGAATACGCACCTATTGTTGCTTAGATAACCGGATGGTTGACCTTGGTTGGAAACTGGACTGCTACTCTCAGCGTCAACTTCTCCGGCGCCCAATTGATACGCAGCTCAGTGTCACTTTGGGGCGAAGACTTCGTGGCCAGCCAATGGCAGAATGTTCTCTGCTCCTGGGTGGTGATGTTCGTTTCGTTCTTGGTGAATGTTGTTGGGGCAAAGTTGGATCTCTGATCTTGCGTGCTCAACCGTCGACTCATCGGCAGGCACTATTACGGAATATGAAATCGTGGCTTCCATGTGTGAAGAAGTCCAGATGCCTGAAAGATGGGTTCCTAAAGCGATGGTGCTCTCAATTGCTGCTGCTGGAATTACATGGGTCATCTATCTGATTCCCATCGTCTTCCTCCTTCCCGATGCACCCCTCCTTCCCAGCGTTGTAAACGTGCAAGCAATTGGCTTGATCTTCAGAACAGCCACTGGATCAGCTTTCGAGGGCTTTGCTTAACTCTTTCTCGTACTTGGCATCTTCTCCCTGCCGGAGTCAGTGTGTTGACAGCAGCGAGTCGATGCACCTATGCATTTCCACGTGACGGAGCTATTCCTGCCTTTCAACTCTGGGCTCTGTCGATGAATCCCTCTCTGGGGCTTTGTATTTTCATTGATCGTAGATGCGATTCTTGGATGCATTTAGTTCGGCTTTACTTCAGCTTTCAATGCCTTCACGGAGGTTGCCGCAATTTATCTGGGTTACTCCTACGGAATTCCGATTTCCGTACCTCTCCCTCGTGGTCGCAAGGCTGGTCGATACCCGACGTTTTCGCTTATAAGTTTCGGCTTCGTTATTAAATATGATACTGTTATTTGGATCTTCCTCTGCATCGTGCCTTTCTGCATGCTAACGGCGATTTCTGGCACTCCAGTCTCTATAAACTACGCAAGGTTTGTCTTTATTTCTTTGCTTTACTGTCGGTGATTTGGTATCTCATCAGAAGAAGGAACAACTCTACTGTCCCTCTTGTTGCTGCGGACGAGGTTGAGCAATATGGTTAGACTGTCTGCGGAAGTAATGGAAGGTTTATGACATATGAGGCGGACGGCTCTGCTGAGAGTCAAGGAGGGAAAAGTGTGACTGGTTCACAGAAGAGATATCTCATAGAAGGCTGGTACAAATCATCACTTGGACTTCCTGGTACGTGAACCGTGGATCTTTCATTCTAACGTGGCTGTGTTGCGAGTTCGAACTATTAATAATGCCTACCTCCCATAGATCTATCTGAGTGAGATCAAACTCATCGTTATTCCATTAGGCAATGTTTGTCAACTTTTCAACAAAGAAATTGAGTCTCGACTCGCGGGAATGCTGAGCTCTAAAGATTTCAGCAGTGGGCGTGCGGATATTGAACTCAATTACGTCAATTCCAGTGCCAGAAGAAGTTTCTAGAAACCTCCGCATCTCATATTTACTTGAAACCCGCATCAGACCACTCAAGTGCAGGGAAGCTTCTTGCTGCACCTTAATTCCAGTAGTCAACGTTGGAGAACATACCAAGACTTGGCTCGCCGGTGCACAAATCTCTTACCCTGCTCAAATATCAGTAGTTCACATCAAATGATGCCAGAAATATACTTGCCTTGGCAGTCGGACCAAATCTGTTTCCAATAAAAAGAAATGCGCCCACCTCCGTTGCCACTATCAGAAATTGCAATGATCAGGAATGGATATTTGGAGTTTGGGTTTTGCTAAGTCGTTTCGATGAAGTAGAACTTGAATTCCATCGGAGTGTTAATGAAATTCCGGCAAGAACGCGGCTTAGGAACAGAAAACAATAAGGTTTGAATATAACGATAGTTGAATACTGTGTGGTTTAGATGCGTCGAGTTTGCCAGACTCTATCAATTTCCACAAGCAGGATGACCTGATGGACAAGTTGATGACACAGCTCTTCCAAGTTCTGGCCTCGTTCATACGTGTTATAGATTCAAGCTCATCTCTTAACGGAAAAACCCTTACTAAAATTTTCACTCTGTTAAGTCTAAGTACGCTGTCTGATAGAGTCGCGGCACTCATTCACAATCACTCGATTGCCGAGATGGTGAATAGAAGTGCCTTGTACCACTCGGCCCTAGCTTCCTCAAGATTCTCTCTGAGAAAAGACCAGAGAAGAAACAGAGTCCTGTCTATGAGCACTGTGTAAGGAGTCTGAAAGGAGACTCTTGATTGTCGATAAGCCAGAGAGCGGGATGTCCGCATGAGAAGAGGTCAACTATGGGCCAAATGTCACATCGATCCCACGGATATAGACAGCAGTTCACACGATGTACATGCGTGCTCCTATTCGTCTTACATGTCTAGTGAGAATGACACCGAGCTGCGTAGCAAGGATCCGGCATTTAGACTGCAGTCCTAGCCACTCGAAAAAGTGATGCAGAATACGCATCGAGGACGTCGATTTCGTATCACGGCCTGTGGGTATGTCTGGGCCTTCCCTCTTGAGAAGAGGGAAGGTGATCTCGTCGTCTCCCAGGAGCTACAATGCATTGTGTGCTCCAGAGGTCTAGAGATGACAGGTATATATTGGTTGGGGATTGTTACTTACATGGTGTTATGGACGACTTGGTCTGCGACGCGGAAACGCTATTGACGGCCGAGTACATTGATACAGATCAACAAAATCTGCCATTTAGTGTTCGGATCAGACGATGGGCCAAATATACGAGCATTAAGACAAAAACAGAGTTGCAATGCATACTCAACCCGGAGGGAAATGCTTTCAGAACTTCTTCACTGATTGAAGTTGCAACTGAGGCTTCTCGGTTGATAAGCTTTTGGATTATAAAGATGTAAACGTCTCAGGCTCATAGATTGCATGTTTGAAGTATCTAACCAATGACAGTCGATGAATATCGATGTCAGCTTCCTTGATACATCATGGTGCTTGCTTCAACGATTGCCCAGCTTCAACAGCAAGTTCAGCCATTTTCAATTCCTCTCGCTTTCGCTGCTTTGACAACACCTTCTTCAACTTTCTTTTCTGTTTATACCGCTGCCTCATTTCCTCGCTCAGTGCTTTGGTAGGTTTGACTTGTTCTTCTTTTGCTTTTTGTGCTTGGATTTCGATCGTATTGGTAGTGGATCCTGAATCTTCTGTTTGCAATGTGATTTCTTTAGTCTTTTGATCGGTGTCCGCAGTTGTAGTTGTGTTCTTCTCTGGGGTTGCCGGTGGGGTTGCCAGTTTCTGGGAAGGCAAGGTGAGAGAACGTTAGAAAATTTGATCGAAAATACTCACATTATCGATGTGACCATCATTTGTAACGCCAACGTTGACTCCCTTTCCATCCTCGTTCTTCTCATTATTCGCCTTGTGATTAATCTGGTCTGTGGAGTCTTTGATAGGTGCAGGTGCAGGTGAAGGTTCGGTTTCCGAGATCTTCATCTTCATCTTCTTCGCCTTACCCAAGTTTGATCGTCCGCCTTCCTCGTCACTGCTGTCATCATTCAAAGCTCTCTTGGCATTCGCAGTCTTGTCCTCGGAATTCCTCGGCTTGCTGCCCTTCAATCCTTCGGTGGGGAATAACTTGGCGCGAAGTGATTTGTTATTTCGTTCAGCTTCGCTGAGCAGAAATTGAGCAGGAATTGGAGCGCCGACACCAAGGTAGGGAGGCTGATTACGGAATAAAGCAGCATCTTCAGCGTCAAGTTCTTCGTCGGTTTTGGCTCGTTCTTTGCGGGAGGACGACGCGGTCCAGGATTTGACGATGTTTTCGTGTTTTGCGAGAGCGAGTTGGATACGGTTTTGGATAGTGTCAAAATATTCTTGGGAGATTTTGACAGTGTTTGAGGGGTCTTCGGCAGACATCGTGTCGCGCATCGATAATTTGCTTGTGGGAGAGTGTTGTTGTATGGGGGAAGAAGTTCTTACAAATTTCGAAGTTCAAAACTGAAGTTGTTCCAAGAATCTCTTGAGCACGTGAAAGGTCAATTGAGCACAGCCGGTCGCCGTAACAGAGCTCTGCTGCCGCGATTGCTTCCGAAACGCAGATTTGAACGTCAATATATCCTCAAATCCGCATTCTCATTCCTTTCGCTGACGGATCTGTGTGCATTACCTACACTTCCTGTTAAGATGTTCAAGCTTGCTCGCAGCCAGCCCTTTGTGGCTGCCTTCAAGACCCGCAAGGTAAAATCTTTCCCTGTACACAACCCGTTCTAAATCAACAAACTAATAGCTACAGGTTTACTCCCCTCCGCGATTAGCCAGTATTACACAGCAGAAGAGATCCTTAAGTATACACGAGTATCTATCTGCAGATCTTCTCAGAAAGGTATAAGCCAATCCTCCCGGAGCTGATTCCCAAAGCTCACTAAATGGCCAGTATGGAGTTGGTGTCCCAGATGGATCCGTAGCAACAACTGCAGCCGAAGCCGAAGCTATCGCAACGAAGATTGGAGGAGATGATATGGTGATCAAGGCACAGGTTCTTGCTGGTGGACGAGGAAAGGGCACGTTTGACAATGGACTGAAAGGAGGCGTCAGGGTCATCTATTCTCCAACAGAGGCCAAGATGTTTGCTGAGCAGATGATCGGGCACAAGCTTGTTACAAAGCAAACTGGTGCCCAAGGCCGTCTTTGCAACTCGGTGTACATCTGCGAGCGTAAATTTGCTCGCCGAGAATTTTATCTGGCCATCTTGATGGACCGAGCTTCCCAAGGCCCCGTTATCGTATCCTCGTCCCAAGGTGGTATGGATATTGAGACTGTTGCAAAGGAGAGTCCAAACGCCATCAACACCACATACATCGATATCCACAAGGGCGTTACGGATGACATCGCACGAAAGATTTCTACCGACCTTGGCTTCAGCGAACAGTGTATCGAAGACGCAAAGGACACCATCCAGAAGCTGTATAAGATCTTCATGGAGAAGGATGCAACTCAGATCGAAATCAACCCTCTTTCCGAGACCTCCGATCACAAGGTTCTTGCCATGGATGCCAAGCTTGGCTTCGATGACAACGCTGACTTCCGTCAAAAGGAGGTCTTCTCGTGGCGCGATACCAGTCAAGAAGATGCCGAGGAAGTCCGCGCCGCTGAGTCAGGTCTCAACTTCATCAAACTTGGAGGTGACATCGGCTGCTTGGTCAACGGAGCTGGTCTTGCCATGGCTACTATGGATATCATCAAGCTTAATGGAGGCGAGCCTGCCAACTTCCTTGATGTCGGAGGTGGAGCTACTCCCCAGGCTATCAAGGAAGCTTTCACTCTCATCACCAGCGATCCCAAGGTTACAGCGATCTTTGTCAACATCTTCGGTGGCATCGTACGATGTGATGCTATTGCTAAAGGTCTTATTAGCACTGTTGAAAGCATGAACCTGAGAATCCCAATTATTGCCCGATTGCAAGGAACAAACATGGAGGCGGCACACAAATTGATCAATGAGTCTGGTCTTAAGATCTTCTCCATTGATGACCTACAAAGTGCAGCAGAGAAGGCAGTGCAATTCTCGAAGGTCGTGAAGATGGGTAATTCGCACCATCCCTATCTATAAATCTGGCTAACATGCTTCAGCACGTGATATCGATGTTGGTGTTGAGTTCTCTCTTGGTATTTGAGCGATCGTTATGCTGTGATGCATATCGTTGTTGTATTTATTCCCTCGCCTGTAGAGATGGGTTGAGTATGTATAATGCATTCAGTCCTTTAGTCTTTTATCGCGCTCCCCGTTGCCCATATCGTTCATAGAATCATGATGTGATGACGCCTTCCTACCAATTTCAATATGAATCCTTGAATTTTTGAGTGATTTGAATGATAAGACTGAGGTTCTAGTGATACATTCTATAAGAATATCTATTTACTCGCCTTTGCGATGGTCGGCTTTCGTGATCAAGATGGTCTCGAGCCAAATGCCGAATGTTCGTAGTACCTTTCATCATCAAATGGGTAGAGAACAAGTGAGGATTGTAAGACAATCTAATTTTTTGAGCCAGGAAGGAAGTTAAACCTCTCAAAAAGGCTAGATGAGCAGCATCATGGTCTCACTCGTTACAAAGAATGTACCACTCTTGGGTCCGCAAATGGTTTCGACGTAGCTATGCCAGTTTAAACACAGTACTGAGCCAAAGCCCCGATGCCGCCTGAGGTCGGCAAAGACAAATTGTCTATCATAAAAGCATCTAGGCCATCCCCCGCGATGCTGTATCCGTAAAGAAGGAATCGTCCAAAATCGAAGATTGGACTATGCCCCTTGGTATCATCCCAACTCCCAAAACAAGAACAAACAACAATGAAAACATCTCCTCCATTCTGCCGCAGATCCAACCTCAAGAGATACGCTCTTTATACTCTCGCGAGTGTCATCCAGATTCCAATACCAAAGATACGCTCTTTATACTCTCGCGAGTCTCATCCAACACCAAAGATACGCCCTTTATAGTCTCGCGACTCTTCGATATCGGTGGCTCATCCTGAAGGCACTCCTCCACCCACTATGCAATATTCAGCGTCAAGTTCCAAAGAATAGCAAAAAGTTAGACTTACACCACTGATTCGGATTTCGAACCATCAAGACGTACAACGGGGCGTCCCCCTTCACGACCTCTTCCTTGACCACCTCGACCCCCACCTCTAACCCAGGCAAAAGGCGCACCAGCTGGCTGGCCACCAAGGCGATGATCACAGCTTCCCAATTCAATCCGCCCCTCGCCTTGTATCCACGCACCACCTTTCCCACCACCTTGTCACCCAACCACTCCCCAACAAAACCCAAGCCTGCCAAAACCATCACCACCATCCAAACCACAGAAGCCAACTTCTCCCCCAGGAATTGGACTAGGACTTTGAGTGGTCCGGCCGGACGATGGTCGTCGGCTGGTAGGCCAGCTTCCTCTTCTATCGGAGCAGGAGCAGGCGCAGCCGACATTATCTCCATCTGATGGAGGTAATAGTCCGTCGGTATCTTCTTCCGCTCGCGCTCGAGCCATGGGCGGGGTGGGAGTTTGGGGATTGAGGCGCGGAGCGCTCCATTGGTGATAAAATGGAATGGGCGCTCCGGTCGGTTGAGATACTTCCAGCTCAATGGGTCCATGTTGAGGGGACTATTCTCCCCAACGATGGGCAATTGTCCGGAACGACGAGAGAAGATACCTTCGATCCGCTTGGGGTGGTGGACTCGCTGGTACGAGTCATCCAGATGGAAGTCTGGATTGAAGGACGTGAGGAATTGGACGTTGTCTCTGAAGAGATTGGTAGGGTCTCGAACGAGGACTGGTGAAGACATGATGAAAGCTTGATGGTGGTGGTATATGTTGGGGTTGACTAACGTATCAAGCTGGCTATGCGAAAGAGACAGGTGGTGAAACTTTGAAATCAATGTCGAAATGTCTGAAACGCCTGAAGAAGTGTCAAAGAAGTGGAAAGGAAAACCTTTTATAAGAATCGGCAATATAGTGTTTTGCGCCATGATTGCTATTGTCTCTTGCGTCAATACATTCGCACAATCAATAAGGCCCTCCGGCTAAGCGAAAGACAATACGTAGGTTGCTATTCTCAGGTTCTGCGGTAGATTATTCTGGAAGAGTTTTAGAGTTACTATTGTCATTTTATTCATGTTCGTTTATGTTCGATCAGATAATAGTGACTCAGATCCTATTGTTCGCTTTCTCAGAATTACTGCTGTCGGGATTGTAATGGCCTCTGTTGCCTATTTGGGATGTGGGTCAGGTGATGGGCATGCCAACGTAGGTCGCGCGGTATTTGTTGTTAGGCACATGATGTGAGTCATCATGGCTTGCTTTATCGTCTCTTTTATGGTTCGTATGACCTAGAAGATGCCTTAAAGATACGTATATTCTTGATAGCCCATTGGTGAAAGCCGCGTGCTCTGACATGAATTTATAACGAACTCAACAGTATCAACAAAGCATAACTATCTTAGAGTGTATGATAAATTAAACAACTCATATAACCACTGAAAATTTAAGATTTCCCCTCCGTCGGGATACATACTTGCCATCCGACAATGCCCCTCCAGGTAGCAATAGGCAAGCTCCCAAGTCCGTCTCAGTCCCAGATCTTCCACCAGATTAGGTGCCTGTTTCTCGGTCTCGGTCTCCTGATCTGACATGGTTCTTCAGCTACCGTCTTCGATGGGAAGCCTCCAAGACACAGTTGATTTAAATCGAATCTTGTTTTCGACGGAAGCTGTCTCCAGGATTTTGGTCATATGAAGGAAGACTGCCTTCGATGAGGCGAAATGTCCAACGCTGGTCCCCTTCATCATGCCTAATATATTGGTAATATCGATGATACTGGGGCAAAATCCTTTGCTACTCTCTGGCGATCTTGAGAGAAGGGAAAGAAAGCCAGCTGCGACGAAATATTGAGCAGTCACGTTGGTCTCAAAGGTCTTCGCCCAGGATGAAAAATCGGATTTCGAGAGATGATCCGAAATAATTAGAGCAGACTGGAAGCTGTTAGACTCGAGAAGCAGGTGGTTTGATGATGGATAGTTCCCTGAAATTTGGAGTCACCTCTGCACACCTGGTGTTGTCACCTCTGCGATGGTGGTATTGATTACCAGCAATTGGATAACTTTGGGACCATTCTCCTCAATTTCAATAATGAGGCGCTTGGTCTCTTCTTTCCTGGTAATATTTCCCGGGAGCCCGGGTATCAATTTGAGGGTATCTAGAAGCTCGACCTCGATCCCGACTATTCAGACTGAGAAGTGGACGTAATTACAAATAGTACTTTTCCTGACTGCTTGCATGGTCATCAATATCAGAAACGGACACAAAAAACGCTGATATCGCAAGTAAATCAATACTCTGCTCTCTTAGGTCGAAACACATGCTGATTGAAATTACAGATAAGCTCGGCGCCGATCTTGGATATATCTTCCTACTACTCAACGGGAAGAAACAGTCTACCAAGGCTAGTGGGAGGTCGAGAAACAAAATTCTGCTCGTTTCAGGAAAGAGCCAGCAGCAGCGTTTGCTATGAGAGAAGAGAAGGCTAGGAAGGAGGAGGGGCTTTCTCATTGTCTAGAGCTGAGAAGACATAGTCTTTTACTGCCAAGGCTGGCCATTTCCCTGCTGTACATATATTGTACCTAAACATTTCCATTCATAGATATATCTTTCGCTTCACTTCAAGCAAGCAAGCAATAAGCAAGTTATCGGTAGGCTCGCTCAGAGTCAATAATGATCTCTTCTTCAAGAGCATAAGAAAGTGTCTGAAAACATAACTACCCTTGTTCACAGAATAGAAAGTGCGAGCGCAAGTGACTAACTACACATCCATTCATGAAAAGAAGGGAACTCAAATTCCTGGGTTTCTATCGTACAAGAGATCTTTTTTCAGGCTTTGTATTGCTTTCCAGCAAGTCCTGCAAAAGAAGGGGGTGGTTTACGCTGTCTACAATGATTGGTTGAAACCCTAGTGCGTGTTTCGAACGAATGTATGAACATCTGGACGTGGATGTGTAAACCAACCCCACGTCAACAATCTCGCAACGAGCGCGATTCTCTTCAACGCCTTATGAACGCGCAATTCTACGATACACCAACGGATACGGTTCTAATAGGAACTGCGCCTGAGACAATCAGCTTGTAATGGCTCCAGAAACAGCGGTACGTGGTACGCGCAAACCGCGTGAGAATCAGTACTTATTCAATGTCGGAGTTCAAGGAAGGCAAGTAGATCTATGCTTAGATTTACGCATAGCTAACACGCGCTCCAGGAAAACTGGTCTCACGTTGCCAGATACTGGAATCCGAGATGAGAATGGTTTGGAACCCATGGATCACCTGTTCTCTTCCCCGGAGAAGCCTGTCGCGCGAAGCAGTAGAAAGAATGGAGTATACACAAACGTGGATGCAACTATGTCGAGTGATGATATGGAATTGGGCGAGAGTACGTGATAATTCAATTCATAGTTGTGCCCAAATGCTCATCTTCTATTTAGGTACAGTTCCTGAACCAGCCGCTGTTCTGAACGCACGACAAAGTATGCGAATACCTCCACCACGCTCCAAATCTCCAATTAAAACATTCTTGCAATCACCAGCCCGGAGACATCCGTCTCTCGGTCCCGCGTCTTCACCACTCCGTCGCTCGATTGTAGCTCCCAATACTACGTCTGCGGCGTCTGTTCGCAGAAAGTTAGATTTCTCCACTGAAGACCTTGAGGGTACTATACTAGAAGAATCGACAGTGATTAGCTCCCCCCAGAAGCGCGCAGGTGCGAGCAGCTCGAAAGCTGCGTCCAAACTCGCAAACGGTACAAAGCGCCCGGTACTGAAGCCGTCTGCTCTCGAATACGAAGACGAAGAAGATGATTCCGAACGCGATGCTGGAGGAGATTCATTTCAAATGGTCAACGGTGATCAAGACGAAGACGTCGACCAAGTCGAGGAAGCAGAGACTGTATCCGACCCCGAATCCGAACCACAACCACCCAAGAAGGTACGCAGCAGGCCGAAGGGAAAAGGTAAAGAAAAGGCGACAGACCTTATAACAGACCCTGACCCGGAAGTGGAAATGGAGCTAGAATCAGAGCCTGAACCAGTCACAAAAGCTACAAAGGGGAGGGGTAAAATAAGAAAGGATCCTCCGGTGGACGGGAAAACGGACGAACCCCCAGCGAAGAGAACGCGACGCTCCCTTGAAGGCGCTGAGCCTGTTCTCAAGCCTGTAGCGAACGGCAAAAGCACAAAATCGAAGGCTACCAAATCTCTTCCGGCGAAAAAACCTACCACTACGAAATCTAAGCTTGCGCCCATTTCAGAAGTCGAATCACCAGGCATCCAACGAGGCCCGCCCTTACCAAGGAATAGTCGTGGTTTATTCATTATGCGACGCGAGACGCCATTTGAAGGTACGGGTTTCAAGCAAACGCGTTATGGTCGAAATTCCATTAAACCTGTGGCGTATTGGAAGAATGAGCGCATCGAGTACTCAGAAGACGAGGCCGATGACGGTAATATGAAGTTCCTCGTGTCTAGAATCAAGGAGGTTGTTCGTAAGGATGAGGTGGAGGAGACACGCCCCAATAGAGCATATCACAAACCAAGCAGGAAGGGCAAGAAACTCACATCTCCATCAAATGATGAGGTCGACGATGAGGCAGAACCGTGGGAGACCAATCCTGGCCGAATATACAACGAAGTCCGACAATGGGATCCATTTGATGAAGTTGGAGCCGAGGTAGCTGAGGAAGAGCAGGAAGTAGCTTGGTCATCTGCAGCTATCATCACCAAAGACGTCGCTGGAGCTAGCTTCAAATTTGCGAAATGCCTTTCCATGCCGTTCTTTGGAGCTGGTATGATGGATGTTCCTGTTGGAGGTATGAAGAAGCCGAAGAATTCGAGGAAGATGCAGATGGTCTTCTTTGTGTATACTGGAAGAGTCCAGGTTGCGATCAATGGTGGAGATCCGTTTAGAATCAGCCATGGAGGCATGTGGCAGGTTCCGAGAGGTGGGTTCCCCTTGCATATGCATTGAACATGAACTGATTCGTGCAGCAAACTTCTACAGCATCTATAACGATGGCACCAAGCCGGCTAGGATATTTTTTTCGCAAGGCTGCGAAGTGGAAGAGGTCAGAGTAGAGGAGGAGGAGGAGTAGTAGTAGTACAAAACATTGCGTTTTGGGGAACGTGACAGAAGAGGGGCCAAAGTTAGACGTGTGTGGATTACGACGAAGGAGTCTGGAAATACATTTTCATGAGACGATGATTTCTATCATCGGTGACTGTTTTGTTATGTTACGAGTCCAGAGGATACGTAATCTCCTTCACAAGGCCTTAACATTCATTGCACGGATGTCTTTACTGCCGAACAAAACTCACGCATTATCAGGGTCACTGGATATTTTCCTTAATACCCAATGAACCCTCCAGAGATAATTGTCTTTGCCTACGTGACATTACAAAAAATCGCTGTTGTCAAGGAAAATAGCGCTCCAATTCGATAAAACCACACTCTCTACTCATATATGGCCAACATGGTGTAAGTTGAGAGCTCATTACATTCTCACACGGTTCAAGATATACATCTTTTCAAACACAAAATTCGGAGCAGGTTGACGGTTTCCATGTAAGCGAGATGCATTCTCGCATTGTTTGCGGCTAGGTACTGCCATCTCCTTGCAGTATGTAGTGTTTGAAAGATGTTTTCGTCAAAGACACAACTAATTCCTACTTCCAGCTTCCTCAAGGAAAGTCGGAAAGTTGGATGCTGTCGCGTCGTCCTCATTCTTGGCCGATATATCTGAACTGTTGCTGCCAGTGACTGTGCCGTCACCGTCAAATTTGTGCTCGGGGTCTCTAGTGCCTGCATAGCACGTCAAAGATACTGATGTCCATAATCAATGTATAATCAATGTCGTGGAACGGGCTCGCTCATCCCGCTAGATGAGCATCCCGCCAAGCATGATTCCTTGCCTAACCCAGTCTTTCTGGCTGTTCCTCATTTAGTGACAGATTGTTTGGGGATTGGCATTATTGTGTGATTGGACTAAGTAAATCCTTGCAGCCTTGATAGCTCAAGTCTATTGACTTAAAGCGAGCGTAAGGTCTAGAGGCTATGACCTCATATTCTAGGATTTGTAGTCGGATAGCTGAAATTTCTGGTTTCAGGTTCAAGAGATATAATGATGCTCAGATCTTTTAAAGATCCGATTTATTTAAAGAAATAACAGAAGTTAGGACTGAAACGGGAGTGAGCTGGCCCAGCAATGGCTAAAGAGCAACACACAAAACTTCTCGAGCCGTTAGACCACCCGCTTCAACGAATGGAGTCTCGTCAGCTTCTCCAAACAGTGCCAACGCCTACGCTCATTTCTACCATATGGGATGCCACATCCAAGGAAATGGCCCGACGAGTCAAGTGGTCAATACAACAGAGAAGCAACGACGGAAGACTTCCAAGACTCAATCACGCTATCGTTTCGTCATGGATGTGATTCTTTCTGTAATTGATAATGAACCTTGGGTACAAACATAGTGTTACTGCATCTCTGAATATCTTGAATGTGAGGCAGAGATTATACCGCATCGCCCGTACGATCACCTGATGGGTATGCTAATACAATCCTGGTCATGAGGTCGGTATAGAAGGCCGACGACGACCTTCATGAATCCAGGTATGATTCGGACAGGCTTGTAACCCGAAATTTGTCGTGTGAATACTGCAATAGATTCGGGATGAAATGGTACTATCGAATTAGAAGAGCAATCTTATGCACCCCAGTTTTCAAGATTAAGATCCGTAATTCTAGTTGTAAAAATGCTGAAATGAAAACGAATAAAGAACTTGAGGGATCCTGTGACGACCTCTTCTTAGATGGCAGGCACGTGATGCTCACCCGAAGAACTAATCGCTCGAAGACGTTCGGGTGAGGGTGATTAGAATTTTGAGTATGAACTTCTTCTAATCATAACTCAATTTTTCATATCTGGATTTCAGCGGAACCCAAATGGTTCAAAGAGCCCCAGCGATGAAGATGTCTTCATCACCCTGAATGAGCATTTCACCCTAAGTTAGTCGAGATACTGGGATGATTTGTGGGCAAACTAGTTGTTCGTGGAGCTTGCAGTTGCTGATAGACCAAACGCAGTCTTGTCAATGGCCAAAAGAAAGCCATCATCAGATAGATATTTATATGGAGGCCTAATAAACAGGGAGAGAAAATTGATAGGGCCCTGAATACATCCCAACCAGCCCCCACGACCAGTTACTCCAATACGCCAAACTGGAAACCCCTAACGATATCAAAAAGCATCCTATCGTACGGCTTCTGCTCATGTAGCTGGAACCTCGTCTTCATCATCTACAACGTGTCGTCGACGAACCTCAGTCTCATCAGCACCAATCTTTACACTCCCATTTACTCCAGTACTTCTCGTAGCAACCGATTTCTCCTTTCGTCTACTCTCCTTTGGCGGCTGGAATCTCTTTCTCACCGTCTCGATCATCTTACCAAACCAGTAGAAGTTCAACGTGTTCAGAATGATGTTGCTTCCTAGATACGTGAACGCCAGCCAAAGTGGAACAAATTCCTCGCCTGCGAATTGCATAATGCCGTCATGAATGGGAGCCGCACTCTTCCCCACCGCTGCCTCGTGTGCTGCCATTGTATTGTTGCTCAACACATCGGGATGAATAGATGCAGCCACTGGTTGGTGGTGAAGTGCTGCCCAGACGTCTTGGTAGACACGCACAGATTGGTAGGTACCCCAAACAAGGCGGCAAGAGAAGAACATGAACAGAAGAAAGATTCCATTGTAGAGTTGCGCCTTAGATCCGGTCATATCGAGTTTGTCAAAGAACCAATGGAAGTTCAGGAAAGGTGTCGAAAGCTCGTAAAGGATGAATGTGCACCCGTAAAAATTGACAAATGGTCTCTGTAGGCAAGGCTGTCAGCGACGTGCCGATCTTGCACGGGTTGGGAGTACTTACGAAACCAAACGAGAAAACAACGAGCGCACTCACGGCATGAGCAAGCATGCCGGGTCCAAAGAGCTTCGCATTCGCAAGTGAGATCACCAGATCCCAGAGAAAGTACCCGGTTGCAAGACCCTGAATCATCCCAGCCGCTCCAGTATAGCCCCAAACTCGCTGTTGCCAATCCATTCCTTTCCGTTCTTCATCTGTCCACATCACCCATAGTGCGAGGGCGTTGATGACCACACTCTGGCACAAGGAAACCACATGGACGTCCCAGTTGATTTTCCTCTCTCTAGACAGCTTGGCGTACTTGACTGGAAATAGCCGCTTCGAGATGACGGGTGCGAGGACGAGATGGATGAATGTGTATCCGAGAAACGACCCCACAACTTCGTGTATGTGGAGAGGAAGAGTTGTAAAGTGGACATAGTCTGCGAAAGGCTGTACCGCTTCACTGAGCCACGGCAATGGTGGGATGGGAAATGGATCTTTCATGACTGCGTAGACTGAATAGGACGAAGGAGGACGCAGGTCGATGAAGGTGGACGAAGAGGAGCGGAGCAACAATGTAAGCCGGATAGTAGGCTGCACTCTAATCCCGTAGGATTGTGCGAAGGTCCTCGCAACGAATATATTGCAGGTATGAATTGCGGAGACGTTTGTCCTAGGTTGGCAGTTACCTACGGTCCAGCTCTTGTCCCAACAAAAGATGGCGCTGAGTAATCTGACCGACAACGCTGGACGTGACAACAAAGCGCACGTCCAATATTTGATATCTTCTCAATTCTGTTAGAACCAGGAGTCTTTTCGAACTCCTATAAATATGACTCCTCTATGCTTCTTACTTAGGCACGAGGTAGCTAAATAGTGAACCCATAACATAGCTTTGGGTGTGACCTGTTTGAAGCTGACTGCTGCACGTGAGCTCCTGTCTCAAGCCATGCGAACACGTGAGTCAGGGGCTACTTTACTACCTACGCTATGGACCACCAGACTGGCCTTGATCATCCCTAGTATCCGGCATCTCTATACTTCAATGTCCTAGCTAGCATTCTTAGTTTGCTGCTGACCATTAGGTCCGCTGAGTTCCCGAGACCTACCTCGAAACTGCTCAGCTCATCCCGCAACGTGACAATGTCCTCTTTCCTTGACCAGAAAGTGGACCGATGTGTTCAACAGCCAACCACTTTGCCCCTGAGTATTGTAGTTCTGTCATACCCCGCATCATATACTAGCTCCTGCGTCGATATCCTTGATCTAAACGACTTTGGCTCATTTGCTGACTTGTTTCCAAAGACGACAAAGTCCGCTGGGTCTCCAACAGCAAAGCTTGTATCAAACGCGGTTGAACGAGTCACCCCGATAGCAACCTTAGCTCTAACTGATACGCATTGCTATACATATTAGCCGTAAATCCCATCATCAGGAATAAACACTCACCAACAAGACTTCCGCATCTTTCTCAGTACCTGCATGATACAACCCAACTCCAAAACTAGCAAGACTCAATGGGTCACAACTGCCATGAGGTGTGAACGCGTTTCCAACGTTATTAATACCAATAGTGGCATTGAGCCGGTGTACTTGGATCATTTGAGCAATTTGAAGTGTGCCTCTAACTCGATTGCCGCCGCTCGAATCTTCTTCCGGTCTGCCCATCATGTAGAGGTCGGATGTAGGTAAGCCAACAAAGGAAACTGGAAGATTTTGGATCTGGTCACGTAAGTTCGACCATTCTTCAGGGGTAAATAGCGTAAGTCGAGTGCAATGACCGAACACGATCGTTCTGAAGTCGGGGGAGTCTGGATCCCATGGCCAATCTAATGAATGAAGAAGCTTGATAGCTTCTGGAACCATACTTCTCTTGCCGGAGTCAAGGTTGTAATCGATGTGGAAATCCACGTGTCGTCTCAACTTCTTCCCCAAATTTATGATCCATTCCAGGTTCTTCATCTGGACTCCAGGATCACCAACATTCTCCACATAGGGAGTTGAGCCAATGGCTTCAACACCAGGTCTCCGCGCAGCTTCTTCGAGCAGTTTCCTCATTGCCTCTCCCCCATCTTCGTGACTGAAAATAGGATCCTGAGCAAAAACGCAGATTTGGACATAGCATCGACTTTGGAACTCCTCTTTCAACGCTAGACCAGCTTCGAGGCATTTGAAGCCCACACCTTCATCAACTTCGACGAAAGTTCTCATATGGGTGACTCCGAAGTTAATGCTCTCTTCGATCAGAGCTCGCCCTCTCTCCACCAAATCATCATGTTCAAAGCGAGACTTCGCCTCGCTTGTCAATCTCATTGCCTCGGCGAAATCTCCATCCATAATCTTCAAGTGCGCGTACTTGGGATGTGAGAGCAGGAAGCACTTGTCTAAATGTATGTGTGGATGGCAGAGACTTGGGGCCAGGAATCGGGAGCTCTTTTCTTGAAGGAAATGAGGAGGGGCGTGTTCAATAATGGATTCTATAAATCCATTTTTGCAGGATAGATTCCATCGGCTGTTCCTGGGGGTTCCGGCTAGATGGACATCATTGAAACAAACTTGATCGTGGAGGGAAGAGGAAGAAGACATTGTACACCAAAAGTGATCCTAGGTGGCAAGGATAGAAAGATCACGAATAGAAGATATAAAATTTTTGAGTAACATTTACATGGCAATTGAAGTTAGCAATGATGTACCTCAGGGGCTATCGGATCGTCCCGCCGAGCAGCGAGGTTCAAAGTTTAGCAAGTCCAGATCTCCAAACATTGACTACACAGCTCCCTTAGCTGTTCAACCACAACAATGGCAGATCCCCTCTACGAGCTCCTTGTCCCTTATTTCGACACTCCCTCTCCAAGGGCCCCGCCATCATCTACCGATAAAACCACATCCGCATACCTCAACCGGCTCACCACCCTTCCCCTCTCGTCCCTCACATCCACCGAACCTCAGTCCCTCTTTCAGACCTCTCACTCACTCCTTCTCTCACTCCAAGCGCTCTCGAAACGCTCTCATAAGTCTATAATCGCCTCCTCCAACCACCTATCAACCCTCTCGGCCACCCTACCAACTCTCGCATCATCCACCGCCGACCTACGAGATGCGCTCCCGAAACTCGACGATGCAGCCATACACTTCAGTGAGAACTACAATAGTCGATCCGAAAACTCCCTGCTAGACCGCCGACGAAAGGCTCTCCTTCTCTCTAGAAACATAGATCGATTGGCAGACATACTCGACCTACCCACTCTACTCTCGACCGCAATATCCTCCTCGAGCAACACCGCAGGTGCATCTACGACCTCAGCAGGGAGCGGTACGCTGAACTATGCATCGGCCCTAGATCTCAATGCGCATATCCGGCGCCTCCATGCGTTATACCCAGACTCCCACCTCGTGTCCTCGGTGTCGACACAGGCAGAAGATGCAATGCACGAGATGGCTACGCATTTGATCGCATCGCTTAAAACAAACAGCTTGAAATTAGCTTCTACGATGCGAACGATATCCTGGCTTCGCCGTATAAGCCCCGAGCTCGATCCTGGGCCATCTACGATAGCAACACCAGGAACGGGGACAGGAAGCAGAGAGGGAAGCTTAGGTTCTCTGTTCTTGGTCTGCAGATTGGCGAATTTGGAACAAATGCTAGGTGCTCTGGAACCTCTTAGAGAATTGGCAGACCAAGAAACCGCCCGTTCACAAATTCAAGCTAGTGGAGAGGAAAAAGATGGGAGGGGAAAGTGGGAAGGAGGGCAGCAGACGGAACGATATTTGAAGAAATATGTGGAGATTTTCAGAGAGCAGAGCTTTGCGATTATTTCTATGTATCGATCGATCTTCCCACCTCCTGCTGCACCGGTTGACATTAGACTTCCGACATCGCTAAAGTCGAATCAATTGCAAGATCCGCTCCAACCTCTTCCCTCAGCATTGGGGACGTTTCCCTTGAAGTTAGTTAGTATGTTGGGAGACACTCTAAGGAAGTACTTGCCCAATGTTAGGGACCGAAGTTCTCGAGATAGTCTACTCACACAAGTACTCTACTGCGCTGGCAGTCTAGGGAGGCTAGGCGGCGATTTCAGCATGATCCTTGCATTTCTTAACGAAATGGATGCCGGTGGTGAAGACGAGGAAGAGATTGAGGAGTGGGTGGAAGTTATCAGGAAACATCGTGTGTTGGCCGGGAAGTTGGAACTCATGGTTGGCAGTCGAGAAGGGTAAATTTGCCGATGCCATCCAATAAAGGTCTATAAATGCCTTAGATACACCTGTTTTATTTCCGCCATTCAGCTATTGCCTACTATGGCTCCCTCTCGTTTCTTTAAAAGGTTTCCATACAGACACCAACGGACTTAGTTGGCAACAAAATTGCGAGGTTGCGCGCCTTAGCCCGTTTTGCTGCCCGACCTCTGCTTCTTTCCTTAATATATTTATTTACGTTTGGCCTACTCATCTCTCTTCACCCGGAACTTGGCACAAAATCAGACGGCTGTCATCTCCCTTGTACAGTCACACCACGGATATAGTACGGCGAGTACCGAGTGCAATATGTGTAAGGCTATGTTTGAAAGCATCAATGCCCCAGACCGATTGAATTGGATTACTTCGATGGATAGAATCAGCTCGACGGAAGGCCCGCATGACGAGTCGATCAAGGCTCTTTTGATATCTGCTACTTGGTGCTGTAGTATTTGTGCTCGGCTCAAAGAGTGGTTGGAAGATCGCGATGGACAGGGGTTCACAACGGTATATTCTCAAACAACAAATGCCAATCCCTGGCTCAAGAATATATTCAACCACTATAGTGTGGAGAATTACCACTTTGCTGGAATTCGAGAGCTGGCCTGGCACTTTATATCTGAGAAATTTGTGTGGTAGTCGCGTCGAGGCCGGATTTGCGACTAATCGAAGTGACCTCCGCAACCTTCCACCAACGCAGGTGAGGAAAGAATACAAGACGCAACCCAAACCGCACTCCTCCAACTCCACAGCATCCCCCATTCAGGTCCAATCTATTCCAACTCCCCCATTATACGCACTCCAGATCAACGGCCAGGTTTCACCCTCTGCGCCATCACCTTATTTAAATCCACATCTGTGAACGGGAATGCCTCGTCCTCGTCACCCGGGGCTGATGATAAAATTGCTGGCCCCGGTAAGGTGAGCGGGGCCGTTAAGCTAAGTCACGCTGTGGAGGTCGTGGAGTCGGTGAGTGACAATGAAGGGATGGCTCTAGAGGAAGATATCGTTGAGGGGAGGTGTGAAGTGTAGCGATGATTTGAAGATTGCTGGGAGGGTGCATGTCGTGGACTCAGGGGCCTGTTTGGGAAATTTGATGCTTGGGAGGGCAGGAGAAAGTGTCTAGGGGTATGTTTTCTCCGTCTTTTTTTCTCATCAATTTGCTTTAGATTTTCATGTGGAGCTGATATCTAGGCAGAACTTAACGGTCAGCCGGAACTTGGCTCTTGATTTGTGGCTTTATGTTCAGGGTAACCTAGTGGTTGATGGGGAGGTGAAGATTGGCCCGTTTGGGGATTTGAATGTTGATGGCAATATATATATATGGGGGCAGGTGAAAATGGAGTCTTTGTTTAAGTAATTCGATGAGAAGGCCAAGTAGATCTAGTTTGTGCCGGCCTCATTTACTTGTACTTTGAGATTAGATGCATACTGAAGAGGCTGATGAGGTCGCCCATAAATCATAAGTTACAGACTATATTGTCCTTCTCAAGAGCCTCCCAGATCAGTCTACCAGAGGTAAATTTCCAGTCATTCTCGTGGCTAATCCTTTCGCACATACGACTATGAGCAACAAGACTCTATCAAAATTGCACTCCGAAAAATCATTTCCTTGGTATTTTCCACACTGCACTTGATATCCATAATCTCTGTGTAGCCAAACTTTTCGCTCGAGATGATTCGGGCGATGATCGAAAGGCTGATTGCATGGCCAGGAGCAGGCCAGCCACATACACTGCGATTGAGAGGATCCATCGTTGCTACACCATGCTGAATAACGGCTGAAGAGCTTGGACGACATGGATCGGAGTTCACGGTCCAAGATGAGGCTGACGCATGCGGATGCTCGCGATCATATTTCGGGCGCAGCTACGCCGATGGATAACGGGACGCTTCCCCATCGATTGTCATCGCTTTGCTACTGGGTTAACACATCCAAAGCATACAGACGATACATCAACGTGCTATCCAAGGCTCTCTGACATCACCTCCCCGAAACCAGCTCAAACCCACTCACCAAGCCACTAAACACTCACTTGGAGTCACTACTCGAAATCGCCGTGCCCGCCTCGGGACCGACCCCCTCCCCCCACCAGCCCAGCCGGGGATTTTCAATCAGATAAACACTCTCCCCTGCTCACTGCAAAGCAAGAGATAAGCGTAAGATTAGATCGGGTCCCGAAGCCAAGAAGAGGTTAAACGGACGTCGAGAGATCTGCGATAGGCGATGTGACGGGTGCGCTTGGGGATGAGGCGTCCGCTTGGAGAGCGCGGGGCCAATGAGGGGCTGGATGATTGTCAGCACCTTCTCCTGCGAGTGTTGTCGTACGCGGTTCTTGAGGACGTAATCGCCTTTTCTTTTCTTTTCTTTTCTTTCGTAATACGAGATGTCGGCTTCAAAAATACAGTTAGTCGAAGGCTTTCTTTTTTGAAATGAGATCTAGCCTGTGAAGAGGGTTCTGTAGTACGACTCTGGCTTCGAATGGGATTGCATGTGAGCTTGTGAGCTTCGACTTCGAGTTTTTGTGTTCTTGCATTGCGAGCTTATCGTTACTGACTATATATGATCTATGATGAGCCAGCCATACATTTACAAAGAAGGAGTCTTCTAATAAGACCCAAGAGCTCCCAACCCATACAAACAATGTCGTGCAATTCTCTATTCCCCTTCATGTTATTTTATCTACTCAGAGATAGTATGTGCTGGCACAGCAGCGACCGTGGCATTCTTGTCAGGCTCCTTTTCAAATACACTGCTGTTTGTGCTATTCTCCGCCCTGAATACCTTGTCGTTGTGGACTTTAGCCTTCATGAAGGGAAGATGTCCCTTGGTCTCATTGTATCGTAGCAACGCAAAGCCGCAGATCACAGCGATCCAGTAGACGTTATATGAGATCACCGAGCCATAGGTTGCAGAGTTCTGCCATCCTAGAATGGCGTTGAAGATACCCCAGCCACCGCCTCCATTCAGTTCTGGGTTGCCGAACTGCTTGATGTTAGGTTGTTTTTGGCGAATAGGATATAGGAAACTTACGTTGACATGCCAGACGCTCTGGTCGATGTCGTAAGACCCTGGCCCTGATCCTGTTTCTGCGGCATCGCCTCCAATGGCATCGTTCCAGTCCTGAGCTTGAAAATACCATACAGCTCTTGAGAAAAGACCAGCTGCGACGAGGTAGAGAAGGCATGTTGAAATGATCAGAAAGAATTGGAGTCTGGATGATGCACCACCCCTGAGAATATTAGCAACGGACAAAAAGTTAATAGGGAGACTCTTACTTGTACAGCAAAAATCCGACAAATGCTCCAGCAATCAAGCCAATCACCACCGGAAGAGGGACAGCAGATGCAGGCGACGAGAACGACACTCCTGCAATGAATACCACGGCTTCAAGACCTTCTCTGAGGACGGTGATGAATGGAAGGATGAACATGGCGTATTTTTCACACCAGCGTTTGAAAGCTCCACGTTTGCCACCAGCCGTGACGGGCTTTTCTTCGAGAGCTTTTGCAAGCTTGACACGCCATTTCGCTTGCATTTTCGAGACACGAAGGAGGGCGGCACCAAGGATGCTAATCACCAAAGCTGCAAAAACAGCGAACGATCCTTCCCAATAGTACTCAGTGTTGGCCCATTTGTCCTTACCGAGTCCGTAAAAGGCTCCGATCAAACCACCGCCGATAATCAAACAGAAGAGCAGACCAAGTGCGGTGCCATACCAGACCTAGAGATGGTCAGAGTGCTTTGAATGTTTCAGGCGATCCAGGGAAGGAGTCTTACCTGCTTGACGAGCTTGTGGTAGACGCTGACGTCTCGATTTGGGCCATCCAGAGTCTGCTTCAGGAAAGCGAGGAGGACAGATACAATTACAGCGGTCTCCAATGTCTCTCGAAAGACGACAAAGAAGACGGGAACAGCGAAAACGTTGACAGTCATGATGCCTCGAGTAGCACGAAAGAGACTGAGTGTCAGGTGATCTGAAGAGGAGGAGGAACGGGTGGTGATTGAGAAGGGACGGCAAACGGCAACGGGCTTTCTTAAAGGTTCAGCTACATCTAAGTCTTGGGACGTCGGACAAGACTAGATAAGGCAGAGGAATGGGGATACTCGAACACGAGGCAAAGGCCAGTGGATGAGCATTCTTGGCAGTCGCAAGTAGCGGAGGAGAATACGGCTGCCAAGACTCACGACCTACTCTGGCGGAAAGACGAGGAGCGGGAAGGACTTGGCAGTGACATGATGTGAGGATTACATGAGCCGATGATCGGAAGGGGGTTAGGATTTGGGCAGTTGGGAAGTGGAAGTTGGAATTGGGGTGGAGATTTCATGGTCGGGTGGTGGTGTGAGATTTCAGTCCAGAGTACGTGAGATGGAGCGTCGATGCCGAATGAGAGTGGAGGAGTGACAGCCACGACGCGGGTAAGTTATGGAGATAGATAGATTTATGCGTGCCAAGCGCCAAGGGGGGGGGGGGGTTCGATCAAGTGTCGATTCGAAAATCCACTTCTTGGCCCACAATGATGGGGGTGCAGATGAAGGGGGCAGGGATGCAGCTTCACATTTCCACTTTTAGACTAGTGGCAACAAGGAAAAGAGAAGGAAAAAGGAAAAGCGGAGGCGGGTCAGCGAATGAGCACATCGGAGCATCAGATAAGATCCCACACTCAATCTGATTAGATGCTGCTGCCGAGGGAGGGGACAAGCATTTTCTGCGTCCGCTTGCTTGCTTGTACGTCCATCCCTTCCCTACTAGCCTCCCTTGACGTGGGTCACTCAATAACCGTATTTTCAGTCTAGCCTTCGGATCAATAAAGCCCTCGCATTTCGATGAGCTGGGCTCCGTACATGCAAGAGCACACAACTGCTGGACAACCATCCACCGACTGCCCAGACTGTCTAGAGAAGTGAGTTCACAAGCTTTCCCTCATGTCCATTGTCCCCGTCAGAAGAGAGTCGAAATCAAGAGTCGAAATCATGGGTCCAACCGTCACGTAATATCCAGCTCCAATGTACGGGTTCTGCCAGCCACATGTTGCGCACCCTGCACATTCTGCACGCACTTGCTTCCTGCGCTTTCTGCATCACGAGCCTCCCCAACTGCCAGGTCTCGCGAAGGATTGTGTCCCAGAAAATCCACATGCTGAGAGACAACACCTTGGATCCCGTCGTACGACTTTAACGCCTGTTCTCATCGTTCAACCTGTCCGACCGGCCATCTCGACCCGAGGACCAAACCCCCCACCATCTGATAAAGCTGCTGGACGGCACAACAGATCACAAGTCGCCAATGAGCTTGTGCGCCGGTCCATGAGCTTGCCACGCTGCGTCTAGACAGAGACAAAGTCTGCATCCAAGTGCAAATCAGATCCCACTCCTCTTCCCATCGGCCTACTCGAGCACAATCCTTTGCTCTCCGTATCGGCTCTGGCTCAGGCTCAGACTCGGGAAAACACCCCACATTGTCGAATCAAAACATCTCACACAAGCCGCGGCAAGCCACGACAAGGTCTTCAATCTCATCAGATAACCCTGATCCTCAGGCGTAATTGGCGGACTAGTGCTGGCCTCCCGCTACTGTATCTAGGACTGTACCGTACTACAGTATCCTCCTTGTACTGTACTAGCACATATCCCATCTAATCTTATCAAAGCCTTTCTACAGCATATCTCTCCCTCATCCCCACCCTCTTCGTTCAAATCCAGCTTAATATCTTGGCCAGCCTCGGTGCTATCCGACGACACTTCCTCCTGAACCATACTCTGGACTTCTCTACTTCTATAGAAGCCTGTCAAAAGACGTCCCCAGCCATTTATGAATCAAGCCCCGTATTTTGTCAAAATATCTCAAACGCCCTCATTTCGAGACGTTTCGTCAACCTTGACAATCAGCCTCGGTCGGTGAACAAGTCGAACCGTTCGAAATGGCAATCTCATTGTCTTTCTTCCCCGTTTTATCGGCGCTGCTTCTTATATTCTCTCGTGTCTCAGAAGCAGCGACCGTCACTTACGATTTTAATATTACCTGGGTCAGAGCGAATCCTGATGGAGCTTTCGACAGACCAACAATCGGCATCAACAATGCATGGCCTCTCCCGGTGATGACCGCGACTAAAGGCGATAATGTTATCGTCAATGTCGAGAACCAGCTGGGAAACCAAACCACAACCCTTCATTTCCATGGTCTCTTTATGAATGGCACTACGGAAATGGATGGCCCAGCCCAGGTCTCTCAATGTGGTATCCCGGCAGGATCGAAGTTTACTTACAACTTCACCGTAAGTACCTCTGCACCCATACCCAGCAGGTAGCTGATAAGTTAGGTCACCCAATCTGGAAGCTACTGGTATCATTCTCACGATAAGGGACAATATCCAGATGGTCTTCGAGCACCATTCATCATCAGCGATCCAGAATTCCCATATGACTATGATCAAGAGCTTGTTCTATCGGTTTCCGATTGGTACCACGACGAGATGCAGACCCTGATTCCGCAATTCATTAACAAGGCTAATCCTACTGGAGCTGAACCTGTTCCTCAAGCTGCGTTGTTGAATGACACGCAGAACCTTACCGTTGCTGTTCAGCCGGGAAAAACCTACCTCTTCCACGTCGTCAATATTGGCGCTTTTGCAGGACAGTACATCTGGTTTGAGGGTCATAATATGACAATCGTGGAGGTCGATGGTGTTTTCACAGACCAAGCAGAGGCTGAGATGATTTATGTCGGAGCTGCCCAACGGTGCAGTTTCATGATCACCACGAAGAATGAAACGACTGCCAATTATGCTTTCGTCAGCAGTATGGACACCGTATGTTTCGAGGAATATTTTGCCTGATTTCCGCTAATGAGAACAGTCACTCTTCGATACAATCCCTGATACATTGAATTGGAATGTGACAGGGTGGCTTGTCTATAATGACGCCAATACGAACCCAGATCCAGCAGTTCTCGATGAGTTCAACGACTTTGACGATTTTAACCTCGTGCCATATGATAAGATGGCATTACTCCCAGAACCTGACCAGGTTATCACACTCGACGTTATCATGGATAACCTTGGAGATGGAAAGCCTTAGTAATGACCACCTGCGCTGTGATGTATCATCCTACTGACCATATTAGTGCTTTCTTCAACAATATCAGCTACACTACGCCAAAGGTTCCAACACTTTACTCTGTGTTGACTACCGGTGCCGATTCCGTGAACTCCCTCGTATATGGAGAATTCGCTCACCCTTTCGTCCTCGATCATCTACAAACTGTTGAAATTGTCGTGAATAATCACGGTAAGCGCCACCACTTTTGTTTAGGTAGGTTGCTGATGATTTCCAGACACTGGCAAGCATCCTTTCCATCTCCACGGCCACAACTTCCAAGCAATCGCTCGATCCGAGGAAAATGCCGGTGATTTTGACGCAACTAACGCGACCGACACCGACTACCCATTGACCCCGATGCGAAGAGATACCTTCGTCTTGAGGCCCGAGGGCTATATCGTTCTCCGATTCCGGGCAGATAATCCAGGCGTCTGGCTCTTCCACTGCCACATTGAATGGCACGTAGACCAAGGCCTTATTGCGACCATGGTTGAAGCACCATTAGAGCTTCAGAAAACTTTGACCATCCCCGAAGATCACTTTGACGCTTGCAGGGCTGGAGGTGTTCCATTTGCCGGCAATGCCGCTGCAAACACTGAGAACTTCTTGGATCTGAAGGGTGCTACAAGGGCACATAAGCCGCTACCTTCTGGCTTTACTGCTCGTGGAATCGTCGCCCTTACGTTCAGTGTTGTCGCTGCTTTGCTTGGCCTTGCGGTCATCACTTGGTACGGAATGGCTGATATGGGTGCAGCGAGTCAGGAGTCTGAGAATAGGCGCCTCGCTCAGATGGATCGTGATGCTGCTAAACTCCGTATGGATATTACAGAGATCCCATCGAATGAAAGATCGGCTTAGTTCTAGTTAAGATTTAGGATTACTCTTGGTTGGGAAACTACCTCTGATTGACGGTCAAAGAATGAGGATGAGGAAGATATAACAACGCTTACTTATGATTTGCATTGATTGAGCTATGTCTAGAAGACAACCAAAGTCTCGTAATAATGACACAATAAATGAACATACCCCTAGACCAATGTGATGCAGCTTTCCTGACTTTGGGATCCCTCCTGCAAGACTGACGCTCAACTTCTTACCGGCCTCGTTGGCGGAGTGTGGGGAAATGTTTCTTTCATCCTGAAATCGAAAACGCTTCTCTATAACAGCCCTCTAAATCCCATCTGGGGTTGATTGGTCTATGGCTACTCCACTAATCTGTACCATTCGCCGTGCAATGGATTGATACATGATCTCCTGCGGGTGAGCGCAGCGCTGCAAGCTTACCTAGTGAGCGATCTTAGACCCAACGACTTCAGCCTCGACGACACCTCACAATCGTCCCGCGAGACTTCGGAACTGTGCCATAATTCGCAACTGTCATACCTTCGTGCACATGGCAGGTCTTTTGTCACATCACTGTCGATCAATTGATGCTGCGCCATTCAAGTCCGCGAACCAGGCCACTTCTGCATATCCTGCCACCTCATCACGTCTTGAACATGTCGCACATCAGCTCGACAGCGCGGCGCAGACCATGGTCACTGGCAGATACATATGGTATGCCTTAGCTCAACAGTGAAGCGATAATCTCTAGGCTGATGCACCATCACAGAATTCATCGCAACATTTCTCAGCAAACCCAATATACGCCCAAACTGTCTCGACGCACAATCCCCAGCATCTATACACCATCGCCGTTTATATTCCTCTTCCTCGCAGATACATAATCTAGACAATGGCATTAGAGCACATAGATTGCATAGACCGACCATACAGGATCGAACAACACGACGGATCCCGGATGAAGTCCGCCAGTTCCACGATTACTTCGTGACGAATCTACCCTCTTCCTCTCTCCACCCCGACTCTCGATCATCGAGCGGACCGCATCACAAGCTCCCCCGCTCGGCCTCAACTCCCCATAACCAGCAATCCGGCCATACGCCGGCCGCTGCTCCGCCCATGATAGGAGCCTCCCGCGAGCTCACTGTCGTCCGTATTCCTCTTCGCAGCGCAAAACATCATTTCGGCGTTTCGGTATCCAGGGGCACACGGCCATATAATGAAGATACGTACCAAGCGGGTACGTTAGAGATACCGGCCTTTGCAAAGAGAGCTCCTATAAGTCTCACTCGGGCGGGCTCGAAGGTTACAGGTGGGGGAGGTACATCGGCGGATAGTGCGAGTGGGGATCCTCAGGTTTTCTATTTTGGGGTCTTTGATGGTCATGGGGGAAATGAATGCAGTGATTTTTTGAGGGAGGAGTTGCATAGCTATTTGGAGAGTACCGCGGATACGTTTGAGTTAGGGAGCAGTTTGAAGAGTGGGGGAAAGACTGGGAGGAAGAGTGAGAGTGCTGAGACGAGCGAGGATAGTAACCTATCGGCCAAAGGGAAGGAAAGTCTCAACAGAGTAGAGGCGAAAGAGCAAGAGGATGTTAAGGACTCAGCCAAAATTCCCGAACTGGATGAGCACCAGAGGATCAAGAACCCACCTGAGGGACCGGCAATAGAAAGCGAGAAACCAGTCCCGGCCGAGTCCAATGAACAAAAGGTAGCAGAGATGGAACGCTCCCTCATCGCGCAGTGGAAAGACACAGTAGGAGGATACTTCCGTCGCTTCAAACCCGAACACTTCTCCTTAGCCGATTCATCCACAGAAAGTCCAGCGTCAATCGAATCAGTACTTATGTATTCCTTCCTCAAAGCGGACCTAGACTTCGTCACAGCGCAAGCCCGAAAACCCGACCGGGATAACCATTCAGATAAGCCCTTAAATGCAGACGACATCCTCGGCGAGCCCGCCCATCTCACGACCTCCAAGCACCGGATCGGAGGACCAACTCGGTTCGTAGGTGGTTCAACAGCTTCTATAGCACTCATCTCGACGCCTACGCCTACACCATTCTGGCATCCCGCAACTCCCTCGACCTTGATCGTTGCGCATGTAGGGGACACTCGAATTCTTCTCTGCAACACAGCAACCGGTCTCGCCATCCCCGTGACCACGAACCACCACCCCAGCTCTCCCATCGAAGGCACTCGACTCCGTCGATACGCTGCGACGTTCGTCACCGATTCCTTTGGCGAGGAGCGGATGTCAGGTCTGGCCAACACGCGCGCTTTCGGTGATATGCGATCGAAACGTATTGGGGTCTCCGCAGAACCTGAAATCAGACGCATCGAGATCATGCCTGCGGAGTACAGCTTTCTAGTCTTGGTCTCCGATGGTGTGAGCGGGACATTGAATGATCAGGAGATCGTCGATGTGATTAAGGAGGCCAAAACGCCGGAGCAGGGAGCGAGAGATGTGGTTGGTTTTGCGACGGAGGTGAGTAAGGAGGGTGATAATGCTACGTGCTTAGTTGTTAGGCTTGGAGGGTGGGAACGTAGGGGGGAGGGAGGAATGGGGAGTTTGGGCACGAAGGAGGTCAGAGACTTTAGGAGGGGAGAGGCGCTCGATCCGAGGAGGGGGAGGACATAGATGTATATAAGCGACGGTACACAGGAGCCAATCTTGTTTGAAACAACCTGGATGAGTATTTGTTGTGTATGGCTTAACCACAAGAAACCCCATCGCAAGACAAAGACGATCAAGAAATCTTTCAAGTGGACTGATGATCAAATATTTCAGAAGTCCTCTACCTTCAGGCTCCTTTATTCATCAAGGGGTTTCAAAAAAAAAAAAACCAATCTACCCCATGTTCTACTCGACCGGAAAGTCTGCCAAGTCCCGAAAGTCCGGGCGAACAAAAGGGTACTTGTTCCCAATCAGAAAAACATACTGAACTCTACTCCTCTTTGCAATCCCAGCGTAATCCCAACCTCGCAATATCGACGTCATTTGCAGTGTTATGTTGGGCATGAAATACGACAAATATAGAGATTTTAGCACCACATATCTGTGGTAAAACGAATGTTACAGCTCCTAGAGGAGTAAAAAATAGCTAGTTGAGTTTCGACGAGTTGTGTCGCTCTCAACATTATATCGTGTTGAGCCTTTGTGTTGGCATTAGTAGCGTTGAGATTAGCTACCTTGCCATGCTTTCGCTCCGTAATTATTAAGTTCCTTTTCTTGGCTAACGAACTTACGTTGTTCAGGCAGCTTGCTAAATCGGGCAAAGTCTTCTCTTCGTCAACCTGTTTGTAGACCTACAATAAAGTTTTATTGTTTTCTTCTTGCAACTCTGTTGATTCGCAAAGGATACAAGCAGGCTGTTGATTTGCATTTTAGCACCCTCCATTCCGAATCTTGGAATTAGCTTCTTAATCTTTTTGCCCTTCACGTCTGTTTGGTATGTATTCTCATGCCTCCTACTCAGCAAGTCTGCTTTCTATGCAGCGTCTTTATCATCAAATAGGTGGCCTTATCCGCCATATTTCCTGAGAAGATTCTCCATTATTTTGACGGCCCCACTGTGCGATCATAAGTCAGGACGCGTTTGAGATAGTCGAGGTAGATTCAGCGAGTTGCTGAATTGGGTGTTGGCAAGAACACTTGTCCTGAATGAGACCACATGAACTCCTCGAAGAAGTTGTTCAGCGAAGGAGAAATAAGTACCTGCGATACGAGCCTCCGAAGATACTAAAATGGTTCAAGCTTTGGCCATAAATTAGCATTGCTCTCCCTAGAGCATTACGCAGGTGAGTCAGAAGAGTGTCCTCACTGATGATATCTATAATCTCAATCAGTTTCTGTTCCTCACGCTTCAGTGACCCACTTACAACTCATAAAGCGCAATTCGATCCTCAAACTCATCGACCGGTTCATCCTTCGGCTTCAACTTATGATATTGCCTCTCAAACCCCGCACCGAAACCTCCAAACATTCGCATAATGCCAAACTCAAACTCACTATGCGCCCAGGCACTACTTGGGTCAAACACCACCTCCTCCACACCTCCATCTCCAATCGTTCCCCGGCCATGATTGCCACTCCATAGATCCCCATGCACAACGACTGGCTTAACCTTCTCACCAGTCTTACCATCCTTCAAATGCCCATCTCCCAACAGCCTCGGCACGACTTTCTCCGCCGTTGCATTCACAAGTCGCTCGAGATCCTTGTCCGCTCCATTATTCTTCTGAGCAGACTTCAAAATGCCTTTCAGTCGGTTCTCGGCGTAGAATTCAGCCCAGGAGGATTTGAAGCCGTTGTCCTGCTGTGTATCGCCACAGCATGTGGGCACGGGGAACCCGAATTGAGGCTCCGAGTAGCCTGAAGGAATAGAAGCGGGTGCGGAGTGGAGTTCTGCAAGCTTTTGGGCAAGTGAGTGGCCGGAGCCAGAGGCCGAGGAGCTGGGTGTGAGGTCTAGAAAGTCTGTTACGAGGAAGGATCCTGTGCCTGTAGAGAGTTCGCCATGGGCGTATGATTTTGGACAGAGTGTAGGAACGACGGAATGGATTGCGTTCAGAGATTGATGCTCTCCTGTTGAAGAGGTGAGTTGGGAGCACGTGCTGCGCGTGGGAACTCTCTCTCCATCTTGGAGAAACAGACTGAGGTTTTAGAAGAGAGAAGAAAGAGATAGGTCAATAGAAACTAATATATAAACGAGATTACCAGCAAACATTATCCTGCTCTCTTCTCCCTTTCCCATCTTCACGAAGAACAGCTTCTCCTCGCCAGCAACTACACTCGTGACCTTGCCAGTGAAAGCAAAGCCTGATCCGCCGTGTGCTGAAAGTGTTGTGTTTGAGTCTTCTAAAGAGAGAGCTTCGAGGATTGCTAGATCGAGTTTTGGTGCCATAGCTGAAGGGTTTGCAGTCGTTGTGAATCGCTTGTGTTTTGGATGAGAATATGTCAAGGTTGACCTTAAGTGGCGTGACGTAACGATCGATTGCTCGGTAGAATGTTGAGAACCTACACTCGAATGATAAGCTTTAGACTTTATCAATAGCGTATTGGCTAGAGCAATATACCAATTGCGCATATCTCATATCAGCATAAAACGACGTTCATCTGAACAACCTTTGATTGTTGCATTGTGGTGCATCACATGCTAGTACCGATGCTCTAAGCTGTCATTCTTTTCTACTTTGAGCCTTCTCGAGAATCATGATGCTTTATCTCTAAACTTTGTCGGTGGCATAAATTCTCGCTCAGAAGATCTGCTGCAGCTTTTAGTTCTCTTACCTATAAAACAGAAAGATCCCAGTCTTGAAGCAAAACTATATTCATACGACATATATTTTGCATGAGGGCGTCCCAAAGCAGCTCCCTTGTATATACACATTCTAAGAGCAGATGCCCACTTCAGAAACTAGCTATTCAGAACAAGCTTCTCCATTTTCTTTCAAGTCAAATGCTGTTTCTGATTTCATGAACCCTTCGTACGTGTGGCTTGTTCTAGGTAGTACGCTTTGACTTCTGACTTCAAATCCAACCGGTTTTGGGCTTTTGATGTTTCCTTCATGAGATTCCAGTTGTTGTTTTTTATGGAATACTCAAGCCTTAGATGCTGAATTTGATCCTCTAGACATTGTTGTCCAGACCGCAGCCTAACGATTCATTAATCTTTTATGAACCAAACCTATGTTAGACCTCTCAACTCCCCTCGACCTTCATTGGAAATACGTGTACAGTAATCAACGCTGTCATAAATTAGCTCGCCACCACAGTGATTCAAAGCTCAATGATTCAGACTTGCCAATAAAGTAGCAGAAAACAACGAGAGGTAAGACCCAGGCCGTGACTCCGAAATCATTCCACGCATTGGTATTGACCATGATAGCGAGTAAAGCGAGTCCCAACCCGAGAAAGAGGAATACAAAAATCCGAAAAATGGTTCCCTTTTTCCATTTGTACTTTCGGATACCAAACTTCTGGGCGCTTAGGAGGCTTAGAATTGCAATGCCGATCAAAACTGCCCCTGCAGCGACAAAGAAGTACACGCCCTGTGAGGCACCGTGTTAGCAACATACAATTCAAAAGAATGAACCAAGATCTCACCACTAGACCAATGATACCAACGTCCGCTTCGAGCTCCTCTAGAGGAGTTCGAGGTGCGTGAGAGCTGCTTTCTGGTGGCTCAAAGCCATAATTGGAGAACACAGAATGAAGTACAATCGAGAACAGATTTTCGAAGCCAATCCCCGTGGTGGTGTCATTATGTGAAGCATACCCGTCACTGATAGCAGTGAAAGCATCCTGTATCTGATTGTAAACGTCTGGCTCTGGTGGATACTGGTCAAAAACATGCTGGATGGTAGTATGAAGTGAAGTTACGAGGTCTTGAAAGACGGTGGTATTATTTCCTTGAGAAGCGAGGGCAGTTTCGACTTCAAGGTTGGAAAGGTAGCTTCGACCAAAATTATTAGCTAAGCCTAGTCTAGAATCAGAATGTTATGAAAGACCACCTACTTGGCTATTTCCACGATCTTGTGCCAAACGACGAGCTGCGAAGTGCCTTCTAATAAAAGAACCAGCGCCATATGAAATGGGAAATGGAGGAACGAAAAGATCTGTTGCCTAACATTCGAAAACTGTCCCCATGCAATCGAATCGAAATAGAGCATATATGATATGTACTGATGTAAACGGTCAGAAGTGTCGTAGTTGTATCGAGGATTTCGCTGCACATACGATGATCAGGGTTGAAGAGATGACTGTACCAATGGTCCCGCTTGTCCAGGAACCATCATTTAAAACGATCTAGAAGGACTTTAGACAGGGGATATTATGAATTGGAAATGGCATTGCTCACATTGACAAGACTCTCGCAGATTGCAATGATACCTTCTCCCACTGAGAAAATAGATGTCAACAATTTCTTGATTTACAAGGATACATGTTTGATTACTTACGGATAATGAGAGTAAGTAGGCTCATTCGCTCTACTAAGTGACATTTGTCGAAAGATAAAACTTTCCACTTGGATGAGATGATGATATTACTGGCAATCTCAAACCCAGCAATAACGTAAAAGCTTCGATATGCACGGCTTTGCTTGTTGTCCCCAAAAGCGCTATTGACAGGAGCCAAGTTAGCCCAAACTTCATGTGTTCTGGGAAGATACTGTACAAAAAGACTCCCAAATATATGACCGCCGCTATGAAGTTGACTGCTGCAATGAGTGCCAGAGGAAGCTTTGCATTCCTGTAGTGACGGACGTGGAATAATATGAGTAAGTATTGGAAGCACAGACAAAACCTCGAGACCATCAAGATCAATGCTATCCAAGCAGTCAGCACACATTCTAAATGCCCTCAGCGTATAGCTGGCTTACACATTGCTCGGAAAGCGGACGGACGTTCTTGCGACGTATTGAAATTAGGTCCAACAACAGCCAATCCTACCATGACTCCCAAGTGGCACGCCCTTGCAAGCCTCTCTAGCACGCTGTCAACAATGAATCGAACGTCGAACAGACTGACTGTACACCATGTAAACCATAGGATACAGAAGAATCCAAGATAAGAAGTGAGTGTGCCCTTCGAGTTGATCTCATGGACGACGTTAAATGTTGTCAGGTTTGCGACGAAGAACAGATCATAGAAGAGTTCGATATTTGTAATTTCTTGATTCTGTCGGAATTCGGGAAGCCCACCATCACGGATTTCCTTTTGCTTGGGCGCATGAGTGCCATTCTTCTCGCCAGGTTGATTTTGTTCAGCGTCTGTGAGCGTATTTGGATTTCGCTGATGAGATGATGAGAGGAGAGGATTCGCCGAAAGTCTGAGCCTGTCCACTCCCATTGTCTGTTATCAAGGGAAGAAGTTTGAAACGTGTAAGTTATGAAAAATCGATTGAAGTTCAACTTTTGGTTGGTGTCTCCATGAAGCCTACTAAGATTACCCCCTTGGTGCGGAGGCATATCTCTCTCCATTTCTCGAAGCTGAGACATGGGACAAAGCCGCGTTCTAGAACTGGCGCAAAACTAAAGCGCATGAGTAAGTAGTCTTAGATTTCGTTCGCAGCTTGAACTTTTCGGGCTTTGGGGCGCAGGTCCGATAGGTGGGTGCTGAAATGTCGAGATGGCTGCTTCCGGCGCTTCGCTTCCATGCTGGACACACCACTCACTGTCCAAGGCCAAGTAAATGGGTTGTGGAACATTTTGTAGTGGAAGGTGGTGTTAATGGCATGTTTGAAGGAGTTTTACAATTCCTGTCCTTCATACTGGTTAAATTATGACGACTATGAGGAGCGTCTCCTAAATTTTACTCAAGTGTCCCGCTTCGAATTCGGTCCCAGTGCCATAATAATGCTTTCTTGGCTCCTCCCACAGTCTGCCGAAATCCCAAACGGCGGAGAAACCTGCAACAGATATCAACACTTCTCTCTCAGCGAAGTATCTACCCTTACAGACGGTATGGCATCCCCCAGAGGCGTCTAGATGTCGCATATCGGCTTTCATCAACTCGTTGCCCTTCTCATCCGCCACTAGAAATCATCCAGGAAAGAACGAAGGATTGTCCCATAGACGAGAATCCATTCGCAGGGTCGAATGCGGAATTACCAAGAAGTTTGCTGCTTTGATATATCTCTTCTCATGGCTTAAACGGACACTTCCCTGAAAATACTGTGAACCGTAAGCGTTGACTCTTCGTCGCTATAAAAAAAATGAGAGCACTTAACCAAAGTGCGTTCGTAGGCTACAGTCATAAGATTCGATGCGTTAGGAGCAAGCGTGTGGTCGAGATCTGAGTGCTGCAGATCGAGCAAGCGAACCAAAATCGTAGCTCGTCATTTCGCTCGATTGCTTTTCATTCACTTTGGCTTTGCCTCTTCCGTACGCTCGATTCGTGACTGGAACGTCCGAGAATGGAGACTGAGAAGGTGCTACAGACCTATCTTCTGGACTTCCTACGAGCACTTGAAATGATGACCATAGATATAGGGTGCAGCAAATGCGAGAGAAGAGCGAAGGGTTTCAAATCGCGTTTCTATCAATTCTAGATACATCGGAGAATCTGTGAAATCTCTGCATCTCTTCGGAGAGCTTCTGTAATAGCAAACCTGATCAGCCACAGGAATAGATGGCGAGCTTCCGACCGCTGCTGCAGAGCAGGGGGTGATATAGCAGGAAAACAGACACAATGGAGCAACTAGTGGACAAAACCGAAACGGAAGATTATTGACGCTGTATGCCTAGCTACCGCTATGCTTATTCTACACAAGAAACAAACGCTAACCTGGGAATACGAATTCACAAGTCCCAGCGCCAACTTAGAAACCAAAGGGGTTTTGAGGCGCTGTTAACAGTCAGTAAGACCCATGCAAGCAGCGACGATGATTACTTACTGGCTTGCGACAAATTTGCTCTGCGCCCTGTGGCCTGGGGCATGAGCTTCTTCGTGTCTCCGGTCACTCCAAATCTCACTGGGGGTGGGGGACCTGTTTTTTGTGGGATGAGAGGCGCAGGGGCATTCTGCTGCGGCATCGGGGGTATTGGCGGAGGGGTAAAAGTCGAATTGAATCCGATGTTCTGATTTTGCATGCCTGTCGGTGTAGGTTGCAGAGCCGGAGGGAGGAACGAGTTGATACCTGTTGCTTGAGGGAATTGTTGCTGTGGTTGACCAAACGAGCCCGGGAAACCTGTGGACTGTTGCTGAATAGGGGAGAACTGCTGAGTTCGAGGATCTGCGAACGGACCGCCCCCATTATTTATGAATTGCTGTTGTGGCATACCGGTCTGGGAAGGGTATTGAAACCCGTTCGGTGGTTGGCCATTTTGTTGCATACCATTGTACTGGAATCCGGTGGGCTGGGGCATCATTCCCATATTCTGTTGGCCATTCTGAGGATTGAAACCAGTGAACTGTTGTCGCATTCTTATCTCGTCCAGACTCTGGCCTGGTGGGGCTATCTGAGTTTGGAACCCGCTTGAATTCTGCATCCCTGTACTTTGAGGCATCAATGGAGGCGGAGCGAAAGTGCTGTTTTGATTTGCCTGCGGAGCAGACAGTGGTCGGTTTGGTGGTGCCGGAATCATCAAGTTACCCTGATTTGAATTTTGAAATTGAGGAGGCGTAGGTCTTTGACGAGCAATGTTTTGCGGTAAATTCATTTGTGGGTTGAACTGAATCTGTGCATTGGATTGCTGTTGCGGTAGCCCCGTTTGTTGTTGGCCAATGCCTTGGAAGAAAGAAGGCGTGGCTCCTTGAGGAGGTTGCTGTGGCTGTTCGTTTTGAGCCTGGGATTGTTGATTGATTTGTGGTTGCAGGACAGGAGCCGTTGGTTGTGCTTTTATTGGCTCCAGTGGCTGTGAAAGCAAAGAAAGCTCTTGCATAGATCCTGTCAATGTAGGTCGTTGAGGAGCTGGAGCCGAAGTCTGAGCAGGAACAGATGGGGCAGGCTGGCTCGAAGTCACTGTAGGTTGTTGTTTCGAAGGCTTCACATCCCAAGCATCATCGTCAAAACCGCTTCTTACTACGTCTTTCTGCGCAGGCACCGGCACTGATGCTAGAGGGGTAGCAACGCCTTCAGGAGCTGATTTTGCAGGTCCATCCACAGAATCTTGTGAAAACGCCTTCGGGTCCACAACGTCATTCGTCTGTACGGTGGGAGCTGGTCTGCCCTTTCGAGTGTTATTTCGTAATGTACCTCCAGGACCAGAGAATAGACCACCGGAAGATTCGCCATCAATGACTTCTTCGCCGCCAAAGCTAACGTTTCGCTTGCCTCCTGTTCGACCATACTTCTTGTCTAAGAATCTCATGATTTTAATGATATCCCCTTCGCGTATTCCAAGGGTCCGAAGCACCGTTGCATCCACATCAGGTAGCACACTTTCATCCATTGAGTCTTTCTGGAAAGTCTGTGCGTAACGTTCACAGAGTCCCACGGCGACATCACATGAGAGGAAGAACTGGAACCAATCATACTCGGGCCTTCGCGGGTGCTCGATGGAAGCCCCAGCACCACCAGCAGGCCCGGAATCACGCGAGCTCTCTGCATTCCGTTGAGATTGCTGTCTTTTGATGTTCGATAAAGGCTTGTCCTCGTCCAGAGAAACGCCAGTCATCCGCTCGACGTATTCCAAGTCTTCAACAGACATCTTTACTACAGGCACGGCAATCTTCACACCATTCATTTTATGGAGATTGATCTTGCCATCTTTTAAAGCCAAGAACTGTGCTTCAACACTGAAGGATTTAGAGCGATCGGTCCACGTTCGGACTCTTGTGGGGTCAGGTTCTGTTCAAGTCAGTTTCCGAGAGAGCAGGATAAAGAAAGTGCGTACGACTAATAATATACTTACTGGATTTCGTAGATCGGGATGAGCCACTTTCGTTTCGGGAGCTTTCTCGTCGACTTCTCTGCTGACCACCATTGTTACCACTGTCTCGATTCGACAAACTCGATCCCCTATCGGGCAATCGAACGCCAGGGCCTACCTCTGACCCCCTCGCATCCTCCTCTCTGCGTGCTGCTTTCAAAGACTCTTTGGCCAATCGTTCTTCCTCCAGTCTATTCTGCTCAGTAGTCGATTTACCTGCGTTGATACCTGCAGTACTAGGCACAGCTATCGTCCCAGTAATTTCGACATAACTGCTTGGGACAACGCCTTCCTTGCCATTCCTGATACGCCGGACCTGCCACCACTCTTCGCTCTTCGTATCGTCAATAATTATCACTTCATCACCTACTGCTACTGTGACCTCGTCCTCGCCTTGCGCCATAAAATCATAAAGTACCTGGCCCTTCCTCTGTTCCTGCCCGGAACCTGCAAGGAGGACTTCTCGCAAACCTTCAGCCCGCACTGCTCCGGCAAGCTCCCCCAAAGCACTCACAATTTCCTCCGCTGTATCTTTCGCTCCCGCGTGGAAATCTATACTTTTGCTCGGTCGTACGAGTTCCATGAAAACGTGTTTACCCTCAATCGAATAATGTGTCATTTTCTCTGCAGTCCATGATTGCTCAACGCCATCTCGGGCTTTTTCAGGAGCAATCAGGATAACACCCGTTGCATTGTTGATTCCCAACGTAGTCGGCATCTTCTTCCGCTTTCCCATGACAGATACCATTTCGTTGATGTTGTACATGTGAAACCCACCAGGCGAACGATATGCAGGCTCGTCATCTACCGGCCGAGAGGTAGACACTCTGTTGTGTGGCGGAGAAGCTGCAACACCGCGCGAGATTGGGGATATCGGCGATCGCATGGAAACTGTATCGACAGGGTCCGGCACCCGAACTGATATAGGACGCGCCGGTAGAGAAGGAGTTGGCTCATCATCGTCGGTCCCTTCTGGCGTGTATTGAGGAGGTAGAGCTCGAGCTGGTGGAGCTGAGGATTTACGCTGAGTTAGCACACCTGCAAGGGCTGCTGCAGGGCTCTGAATAGAGCCTCTTGGTGGCTCTGGAGGTTCATCATCTTCTTCAACCCGTGCAGCAGGTCGTCCTGGAAGGCTAGGCGGGGTGGGTTCTGAAGCAGCTGCTTCATCCTGCACATCGATATAATTTGCTGGCGCAAACCCATATTCTCCATCAAGGCCAACCAAAATCCAGTCAGGATCAGATGTATCAAAGACCTCCAGTTGTGCGTCTTCCGTAAACGAGAGTTCTTCGTCTGTCTGTCGGGTATAGTCGTATAGAGCGCGTGCGTGGTGTGAAGGTTGTGCCTGTCTCCGAAGTCAGCAATCTTGCGGCGTGATATTAATCCACAGGTGGATAATTGTGAAGACCTTGCGCTGACTTGGCCATGTTTTGTATAGCTAACAGCTGAAGAACCCCCGCTGCTCTCTGCGTACCTCTTCAATATAGTTATTCGGAATCAACCCAACAGGCTCATCGTCATCATCCCCAGACGCCTTCTTCTTAGCCTTCCACCAGTCATCTTCTCCGCTCTTTTCTAAGACGTAGAGGATATCTCCCTCAGTGATCGAAAGCTCCGACGGTCCCTGAGGAGCATAGTCGTAGACGGCCTTGTAAACACCGAGGAATCCCATCTTAGGATCGTTGACCGATAGATCCAGAAGCCGTTCGTAATTGAGTCGAGGTAACAGCTGTCCTACGAACCGTTCCTAAAATGGACCCATGTAATCTCGGAGCACCAGGAGGGTCTGTCCCAAGCTCTCGACGCGGCGGTTCCGGACAGATTGAGCTGCTCTGCCGACGAATAGTACAGAGCTTCTCTGTTAGTTATAAAGCTTGGAGGAAGATCCGCCGAAGTGCACCAATGGCCAGGAAATGGCGATTAACGACGAGAGACGACGAAGGCGAGATGTAACAAAATTCGTGTTGATTATCTAGCTGACTCCATGGAGGGAGGCGAAAGTTGTCGCTCCGGTCAACCGTACAATGCGCCACTGCCAATGCACGATGGACGTCACTTGATTAAAACCCTGTGGAGAAATTATACTATAGACAAATATATCTGCTAGAGAGATCCGGCATCGTCGATCATTGTCGCCTTGAATAAGGTGATGGATTTCAAGTCTTGTGTTTACTATAGAGGGGGAGAGTTCGTCTTCGAGGGCTTGTGGAGCATGAAGTTAGGTTGGCTACATTGTTGATCAGGCGGACGTTGTATCAGATCCATCCTAGTAAGTATGTCTGAATTGCCCAACCGATTAAGTGATTGGGATATTTTCGGGATGGACCTTCTTGCAGTCTATTTCAATTCTTCTAAATTGATCAATGTTGTCACAAGCACAGTCATATATTTCCCCTTCAGTTCATAACCATAACATCATATTTCATGGTGCTTGCATGCGGAATTCCAAAGTGTTCAAAGGGGTTGAGCGATTCGTTTATGTTCAAGTCGCTTGAAGAAGACCCAAATGTTCTTAACATTTCCAATAACATGAGTGATTGGGATACTTGTGCCTAAAAAGGTTGTTTACAAGAAGATTCCTAAAGGAGAGCATTTTTGCTAAGATTCATTCCTGTGAAGAATATACACAACGATGAAGGATCTGGTTGTTTCATGTCCCATGCCGCTTGACATGAAAGCGATCTCATCAGTAAGTATATCTAAAGTCTATCGTATTCTCAAGCAGCTTTCCTCTTTTCTGCGCCCTGTTCGCGTACCAAAAGTACACCGAGAACACAGCAACGATACCAATGATCAGAATGTGGGAGCCTATGCTCACCCAGATCGCGGTGATGTATCTCGGTGCCTCGTTTTGCCTTACAATAAAACTACCTGCGATGCCCCCAAGCCCATTGCAAGCCGTGATAGCAGCTGCGAAGGTAGCTCTTTTCCACTGGCCAGCGATATTCGATGCCTGGTAGGCATTCATAGCTGCCCAGTTCGAAACATAGGCACCGGTTGCCAAATACGTGCCAACATATCGGACTGTGACTTGATTGGCGAAGCCAAGCATGCAGAAGCCCGCGACTGTGCATATACAATTGAAAGTGATGACGAGGCCTCGAAGTTGATAATAGTCTCCGACAATCGAAGAGATGATGACTGGGATGACAGCGTAAAAATACGGAGGTGCGGAAAGGAGGATGCTCTGGTCTTCTGAAAAGCCCATACCGGACTGGAGGATGATTGGCAGGAAGTACGACAGTGAAGTCGAGACCAGGTTTAAGCAAAAGAAGAGTGCACAAAAGCCATATATCTTTGGGTCAGCAAAGTGCATGATGCACCTCCACCACGAGAACGGATCAGCTTTGACGTCTCCACGATCCTCGGTGATTCGACTTTCTGCTAGTGCTTGTTCCTCGGCGGAAAGGAAGTGGAAGCTTTTGTGGCAGTTTTCTGGGAAGTCCACGATCCATAAGTATGTGACGAACCCAATGACTATTCTCATCAGTAAGTGATTCCAGACTCGAGACGGTATTTTTACCTATTGCAATCAAGCCTTGAACAAGGAACATCCATCTCCAACCTTCCAAACCTCCCTTTCCATTCAAGTGGTTTAGTCCGTAATTGAGGAACCCTCCTAAGCCAACCACAGTCACTTCCCCAGACTGCAGGAACGCGAAGCGAAGCTGCTGTTCTTTCCGAGTGTACCATGTACTAATCAAGTAGCTCAGTCCTGGGAATATGGCGCTTTGTGCCATACCAAGCAAGATTCGCAGCACGATCATCTGCTGCCATGTACTTATGAAGGCCGTACACTACGAAGTGCCTCAGTATAAGTCAAGGATTCAAACGAGGGCCATACGCACCATAGTAATAATGCCAAACAACACAGTGATACTCGCAAACATCACTCTCGGCCCCAGCATCCTTACAGCAACAGTAGCAGGCAGCTGAAATGTCACACTAGCCACCGTGTACACGAGAATCGACACCGACTGAACACAAATCAGTACCCGAATCTCACAGGGGAATCAAGCAGACACACATAACGATTCCCAACTCCGAGTCCCAAATCCTCGAAAATGCTCGTGACACTAGCCGACCTATTGAAAAGTTAGATTCATTCTACACTGCCATCAAGAGAAAAGAAGAGGAGTATAGCACGCACGATATTATCCCACTATCAAGCAGATTCAACGAACACAGCACCCCAGCAATAGTACACAGCCGGAAGTCGACTTTGCGCACCAATTTGCGTTCTAACCTCTTCATCTCATCCCTATCTTCCACCGCGTCAACCTCATCGTACCCTGGAGCTCCATCCATCCCAGCGTCGTGGATTTCAGCGACGGTGTTGCTCTTCCCACTTTCGATTCCTCCCCAGGATAAAACGGGCTCAACACTTGAGGAGCTCATTATTCCACCCCGGCCGAAACTGACTATCGTAGTGGAAGGCAGTGGATAGAGGATAAACTTGAGATTATTGACTGAGGAAAGGGAATCAGAGAGAGATCCCTCTGGTGACTCTTTCAATCCATTGCGCGATGCACCTTCCCTAGCTTTAGTGTTACTTATCAGGCCTACATCGGCGTCACTGCAGCTACAGGGAATGTTCTCGACGTGAGTCTCGGTCGGGTGCAGCAGGTAGTTTATTTGCCGATCACTCGCGCCCTATGTACTTAGCTACATATGGGGCAGCGGGCCCCCGTTGCAGAGAAAAGCAACGAACAAGTTGCGATTCTTAATATTTCCGAACCGTACTTGAAGTACAAAAACTCACACTTCAAGTACCATGTACTTCAAGACCCTTATGGAAAGCTCAAACTTTGGGCACGATTCGAACTCATCAAGAACTTAGAGATCAAAGGCAGACACGCTTTGGATTCTTCCACGAAGTTCGAACATTTCAAAACCTATAATGTCATATTTGTAGAATACGAATCGCTCTACCTCTCTGAGCGATTAACCTCTTGAACCCTATCAATGCGGTTTTCAACCACGTATACATTTCTGCGGTTGTATAGCTTGCCTACCCGCAGCCAGATCGGCTCGTGCTTGTACCTGGTCTGAAAGAGGTCCGGCGTATAGGTGTAATTAAGGTGGGAAGTAATCTATATCATTGTGACGCCCCATCCATTTTGCCATGCGAAGTCTCCTTTTCCGTCGCGCCAAAACGAACACCTGGGTCATTCCAGTCTCCAGGTCGTTCACTCCAAACCTGAACTCCTACCTTCAAACACTCAATCATCCATCCCACCCGCCTCCTCGTATTCCTCGTCGCTATCCTCAACCACCTCGTCAACCCTAGCCCTTGCCTTCCCGTTCCTCGCTGAAGAGCTCCCGTCGTCTCTATCCGTCTCGCTCATAGAACTCTGCCTCAGGCTATTTCGCCTCTGATTTCGACTTACGATGCCGGGGAAGATCTTTGGCTCACTTGCTGAAAGATGGAGATCGCCAAATCCATCAACAGGCCATGACGGCTCGCGCGCTTGGCTTGTGAGATTTGGCGACGTCATGTTTATGTTGGTGCTGCTTGATTGATCTCGGGAATGTACGTGTTGGAGTGGGCTTTCGTTTGCCTGATTTTCTGTATCTCGGGGATGGAATACGGGGATACGAGCTGCTTGGGCGGGAAATTGGTGGTATTGCTGGGATGCATCGACAGGGGCTGTACTGTACGAGGTATTGGTCTTCATGGATGAAGTTGGGGAGACTGGTCGTTGCTGTGATAGGTATGGATTCTGCTCAGTCTTGCTTGTCGTAGCGGATGGTGTTGTGAGTCCAGTGTAGCGTTCAATCCTGTGATTGTCAGAAGTGATCAGAAGAGAAGAATACAGAAGAGATACATTGCAAGTTCCTGGAGTAAGGTCTCATGTCTGAAGCCCTGTCGGATATTGGGTACGTTGCTCTTCGCCATTGTATTCCCTTTGACTCCAGGCAAGTGGAAGTCAGGACCCAACCATCTCGACTTAACTGCATGCTCAAAGCCACTTTGTTTGACTGAATTCTTAGCCAGTTCGCACATGTCAACAGCGTTGAGTTTGTAGATTTGAGCAGCAACCGAATATTCCTCGATCAAAGGCTCTTTCGTGAAGGCGAACTGTAATGGATCATCCGTCGACAGAGAGACGTTGAGTCCTTTCTTGAAGTACCCCAGGAATGGGTTCCTTTCATACGCCAAGAAGAGAGCATTGTTACTCAACGGAGACATCGCAACCCCAATTTGCTCCAGGTAGAAGATGTATTGTAGCAGTGGAACTTTTCGCAGCAAAAGACCATGGCTGATACTATGACAGCAAAGAACAGCTGCAGCCAAATGATCCGTATCACCAGCCTCTCCACAATGCGGCCGCAAGAGGAAAGTATTGAAGCCACGTTGTTTCCGCCAGACGTTCAATGAGGCCATGTTAGAGAACAGATAGTAGATCCAGTAGCTATAAGGTGGATTCTGCTTTGAATCCCATACTTTAGGCACAGGAAACTTTTTGTACAGACGACGCTCGGCCTTGCTCTCATCATCAACACAGTCGAATCCGATCACTCTCTGAAGGAACACATGCAACTTTGGATGACTGGACGGGTCTTTCGTAACCTCAAAGAGAGGCTTGAAGAGGTTTATGATGACTTGCTCGAAATTGTCCATCAATCCAGTGGATTTATAGACATCAAATAAGCGGGGGACTTGGATCAACCAACGAACATTGTGAGAGAAGAGCTTGTTGTCGACGACCCAGGCAGCAAGCTTATCCCATTCATCAATGGTCCTGCCATAGATTGAGATCCGCCATTCTACCATCTGGTACTTGCTAGACTCGAGATCGGAAATGACTTCTTTCGTGATCTCTGCTAGATACCTACCAGCAATGAAGTTGTCTGTCTTGAGGAAGATCGTTCTCAATCGTGACTCTCCAATGGGATTGTACTTGAGATTGAACTTGTCAAACCGATGGAAAGAGTCAGTATGTGCCTGTTCAATTTAGCTTCCTGTCCTACCAAGTTTCCTGAAGATACGTACGTGCATATCCAGAGTATCAATACTGAGGTCATACGCCGTCAATTTGATACTCTGGAAAACTTCCTCCAACGTAAGATGCTTTCCATCTCTAAACAACACAATCTCATCTGGACATTTTTTCATCTTACTCTTGATGAAGCGCAGTAGATGCTTCTGATTCATGCAGGCTGAGTGATGAACGTGAGTATCCACCTTTCGGACATTGTAGAAATCTCTATGAGGCACCTTTTTACTGTCTGCCATCTCCTGATACTCGTTGAGAAGTACGTAGAGATTGAATTTGCCTTCTAAGTATTGCAGTCGGCGGAACGCAAAACTCTTACTCGGTCCATCTGATGAGATGTTCAGAATATCTTCCAGATCCATGTAAAATTCTCGCAGTGTGGGGATATTGATCACTGGTGTATCAAGCTCCATGGCTTTCGAGTTTTCGTACACCTGATACACACTGTTTCCATCCATGCGGAACTCCATCTCTCCTGGGCCAGGGACAGGTAGTAGATCCTCAATGTAGAAATCCTCTCCAATATCCTGACCAGGCTTCCTCTTCGGACGAGAAGCCTTCGGAGTACGAGGACTCTGTACTGTGTCACTAACAGTTCTCGAATGATCGCTTCCTCTCGTTTTCGGCCTATCCTGGGGGAGAACTATGCTATTCGCCATGCTGGCGTTCTGGCTATTCATACCATTTGTGGTATTTCCCCTCTCCTTCTCCTCATACCAAGCTGGCTCAGGCGGAGGTGGATAGATATCCCAGTTGGGGTCATCCTTTGGATTGTCGCCATCTTCCTGCAGGGATAACCGCATGTACTTATGTCGAATATCCAAAATCTTCTGAATATTGGTGTAGATTGTGCTCAATTCGGACGTAATGTGAGAATCGCTGTCTGCAAATCCAGCCGGGCCGCTGCCAACACCTACGCCTGCTCCTGCACCATGCAGGCCCTCCGTCTCTAATGAAGGCTTGTATTCGTGTGGTATATCGGGATGTGCAGCATGGGCTCTTGCAGCTTGGTCCGCTCGGAGGAGGGACTCGGTTCGGTGGAGTCCAATGGGGCTTTGTAAGATATTTGGTTCCTGAACTGTATTGCTCTCGGGATGCTTGTTCAGATCTGCCAGACCTGTAGGATATACAGCTCTGTACTTTCCACCACTTCACTTGTCAGTACCCATTTTCCGAAGAGAGTTTGAGCAAAGGCCAACCTCTGTCCCGTATTATGACGGCTGTGTATCGAATGTACACTCCCCGATTTCCTCAACATACCCTGCTCCGCCTCAAACGTACTCGAGAACGTCCTTTGCGCAGCACTCATAACCGGACTTCCATCCGGACTCTGCTGCGAATTCCCCCAAGAACTTCCCCCGGTCTTCTGCGCCTCCAATTGACTCCTCTGATAGAAGAGCTTCGCATCAGCCTGACTCAACTGCTTCTCAGCCGCATAGTCATAATACGCCGTCTTGGTCTGCTTATCGCGGGGTAGCATTCCATCTTCATTTTCAGAGGGGCTCGAGTCAGGGGTGCCGTCGGGCTGAAGGGCAGCTTCTGGAAGCATGGTTTGCTTCTGGTCTTCGCGCTCATTCCATGACTCTTCTGAACCTGCGGAGCCAGTCTCATGGTCTCGACGGAAGTCTTCTGAGTCTTCTGCGGACGCCGCAAAGTGGGTGGGTCGAAAGGAACCGAGCTTTGGCGAATTGGATTCGGAGGCTTGGCCCTGAGAGAGTCCACCTGTATGTAGTGCGTCAGGATTGATTCATTCCTTTCCTCCACTCGAAAAAGAATATCGCAGTCCCAATATGAGCTTGTAAGAATTCTTTTGCTCACCACTATTCATTTTATCCGTCAATAGCTCGACAGCAACGTGACAAACAAGGACCTGGAATTGTTTGAAGCCGCTCAGACAATGCAAAATGAATGTACAAGCTGTGGGCAGTAGGGCATCTTGAGGGAGTGTGTCAAATGATCATGATTAGTAGTTCAAAGAAAACTATCTTCAGTCATGACTGAGCTTCAAGATCCTTGAAGCTTCACTCGCCTAAAGTTGCCAGACTTACCCAATCACAACTTCACGTGGAGTAAGTAGGAGTGCATCAAAATCATTTGAACGTCCGGTGTTCCCGTCTTTTTATTTTCATGAGGAATTTTCTCCAACTGAAAGGCTCTATCCTACTTTGCCATTGCCCATAGAGGTCGCTCTATGTCTCTGTCTACCAGAACTCTTATTTCCCTCTAATCCATACATACCTCCGGCGAAAAATACGATGAAAGCTCCCAACAATGTCCCGGGTGCCAGCCTGTTCCCAAACAGCCAAATACTCAGCAATAGACTGACCAGTTTCCTAACGTTCAACACAATGGTCACTGTGAGGGCAGAGACAGCAGAAGCCAGTAAGTTGACTCCCCGAATGCAAGCGTATTGAGTCAACACGTTCATGACAAGATACGCAAGTTGACTTGGGATCTGAATGCTATCAACCCCTTTCTGGAAGTTAGGGGAAAGAGCTGAGAGTCGTTCGGAGTTAGGGAGGCCTAATGGAGTAGAAGCCGCCAGTTTAAGGAACTGTCTCCGCATCGACGGTAGGAATGGGATGAACAAAGGTAGGCCAAGCAGGTGAGAGTAGAAGAGATTCTCCTTCCAATGTGGCCCGTATTCCTTGTACGTCTCTTCGGTATATAGGCCCATGATAGCTGAGAGCACCTGGGCGACGAAAAGTATGGCGAGCCCAGTGCTAAAAGGAGGGAGACCATTCTCATTTTCCACGCTCTTCTGAAGTGTATGTTAGTATATCCTGACCAAACCAGAGACGCCACATACTTTAGACTGTTGATCCGACCAAGCCGCAACGATCACGCCCACTGTCAAAAGCATGACTGCTATGACTTGTATCCTCGAAAACCTCTTCCCCCATATGTAACCTCCAATAAGAGTGGTGATGCTTCCGCCCGAACGCAGTATAATATGTATAGGAACCGAGATGTTGTAGCTGAATGCATGGTTATTGAGGACGTTGATTGTGAAGAAAAGAAGAATGTTGATCAGCCAGCGGCGTATAGGGACACGATTAGGTTTAAGAAAGAATGGTGCTCGGTTTCGATCGAATTGGGAGACGTAGCCTGTTGAAGCAACGAAGAGGAACTGGACGAAAGTCAAGAGGGTTCCTAGAGCAAATTAGACATGAGACTCCATAGATGTGGTGGGGCTTCTCATACCACTGTCCGGCTCGACCTTCACAATAGCTTCCAATGCAAAGACCTGCAATTGATCATGAGCCTCTCTCGTCAAGTCTCAAACAAGCGGCAGATCACTCACATTAGAGCAGCATCCGCCAAAGATGAGCGCCATCATTCCTCCCACAGCCAGCCATTGTGGAATGGTCTCAATAAAGACCCTCCCCACCATAGCCATGATTTTTGAGAATGCCGGCCGCGTATCGTCTATTCCAAACATCTCAGCCTTTTCCAGAGAAGGCGCAGCGTTGATGACCTTGGGTTTCATGACATCGCCGTCGATCGAGGCAGAAGCTTGCAGGTCTCTGAGGGTAGAGCGACGCCGTGGGCCGCCGGTCATGAAGACGCCAGAGGTACTGCCAGTGCCCGAGTCAGTTCTGCGTTGTCTCGCCATGCCAATCGCTCCGGCGCATAATGTTGGGCTCTAGTCTGCCGGGGTCTGTAGGGGAAGCGTGCGAAGGGAAGGGATCGTGAGTCTGACAGGCAGGTAGGTAGGAATGTAACGAAACAAAAACACACAGCGGTCCGGGGGGTTGGGGGGGAACTCAATGCTGCTGCTGCTGCTGCTGACTGACTGACTGACTGACTTACTTTTACTTATTGGAGCACGCAGTCTCTGATGAGACTAAGGCATCAATGCCGAAGTTCCCTTACCTTACCTTAGCACGTTTGCTGTGCGTACAAGAACAGGATAAAGAGTGAATCAGGTGAACGATCGTCTAGCAATTGGTGATTGGTGAGACCTTGCAACACGCACCATTTGGGGGCCTTGAGGAGGGGGGAGGGGGGGAGGGATGGGGAAGTAATTTTGTTTCGTTTACGCTGCAGTCGCCTGGATAGGGGAGCGAGGAGGTCGGAGGTAGGAGAGGTAGGGAAGAGAGGTAGGGAAGAGAGGCTAGGAGTGCCAGATCGTGCCGAAGTTGTCCACTTGCTGCGCCGGCAGTGGCTTCATTCCACCCACACCACAATGGAAAAGGGGCAAGTATCCCGGCTTTAAAATAACTGCGATTTCGTAATTTATGCTTAAATCTGGTAGGGTTCGGAAGTCAAGCAGGGTTTGGTTGAGGTCTCATGCAGCGAAGTATATGCAGCGACCGATCTGGCTTGGCTGTCGATTTACCCCATCTACCCTCCTTTATCGAGGTATCAGCCCTTGTCTCGCCATCTTGACGGTTGAAGAGCGGTCGCTTGGTAGCTTGATATCTTGGAAGCTGGGTTTATGGAACAGGCGGGGCACATGCTGCTTCGTGCTGCCGGGAAAGATCGAAGGAGGTTGCACACTGCGGCAAAAGAGCACATCAGGCCCCCATTATCCGCCTTCCAGATCTAGTGCTGTACATGCAGCTGGTGTGGAGGGCAGCGGTGGTCCTCGGCAGTCGCTTCGAACTCTGCTCAACAGGCCCCATGGAAAAGATCCAGGTCGTCACATACATAATAGCCCTACGCTCAAATCTAAATGTTCTTGTAATCTCTCTCATTGTTCATCTGCACGTCATCTACAGTACTTGGCCAATTTGCCGAAATCCTTCCCAATGATTTTGATAACCTCTGCAATCATCAACCCATGGAAAGACTCCCAGCAGCGAGCGCTCAGCAACTGGAGCACAAAGAGGGTTTCGGCCAGCCCTGACGATAACCATCCACCAGTCATGCACGCCAACCCACCCCCCTCGTAATGGATGTGGTAGTCTCTATATCGTCGATGATGTTGTTCGTTTCTCATGACAAAGTCTCGAGTATGAACAGGATTGAGAATCCGGGGACGAGGGATCTGTAAACGCTGTAGCCGGGCAAGGAGATAACGCCGATGAAACATGATCAAGAGACCTTTCGCACTCCACTCCAATTTCTACAATGCAGAGAAAACAAAAAGCTAAGGGACCATTAGCAAATTACAAGACGTCAAGGCGCATACTCACGTTGTTGGTTGCTGCAATAGCAATGCTGTCTTCAAATGGATGCCAGCTCATATGTAAAATCTTCTTGTTGAAGTCGATCTGATCGGCATCGGTCTCCTTTCTCATTCTCCCCCCCTGGCCTGTTGAACCTGCGGCGGGGCTGCCCGCTCTGGAACCTCCCTTCTTGCCCCCGTTGGTGGCCGTGGGGCTTGTAGAGGAGTTAATTGGTGTGGGAACTCCAACCTTCTTGGCCTTGAAAGCGGATTTGTCGGCTTGTAGAACAACCTCAACTTCCTTATCCGGATCTGAAGGATAAATCATAAAGTTATTATTATAGCTTCCAGTCATCACATTCTTGGCGTCTCCTGAGAAGACGACTTCAAACTTGTCGAAGATGCTGTCATTCTCGTAAGTGTCACACAGTCGTGGTCGGAGGTGCTCGTGGATAGGGATTGTCTTGACAGGTTGACGCTCCATGTTCACATCCCAGATCTTGACAGTTAGGTAGTCGCGGGATAGAATATAACGGCCGTCATGAGAGAATCGGACGTCGGAGATGGAAGATATGATCTCTGAGAAGAATGAGCGTGCGGAAGGGTCCTCTTCTTGCTCGAATTCTGAAGAGAACAAGTAAGCAGATTATCAACTTGTACACTTCCTTCAACTTACGTTTTGCGTGCTGATCACACAAGGCGCTCTCTCTCATATCTGCCAGCTTAATTGTGCCTTTCGAGCTTGCATACATAAACCAGTTGCAGCTCTGCGGATGAAATTCTGCAGCGGTAATGACTTCTGTCAACTCCTCCATATTTGCTGGTTTGATATCCACAATGTTAAAGGATTGGTCTTGAATGTTCAAGTTCCATAGGTTGATTCGTAAATCATCACTACTAATGAAGGTCTCCCCATCGCTGTTTACTGAGATGCTATTGATGTGGTATGCATGAGCATTGGCATATGTTCGACGAGGTACGGCCGCTACAACGGTATCGTGGTGGGTAAGGCGGGGTAACTTTAGGTCGTGGGCGCTGGTGAAATGGACATTTGACATAGGTCGAACTCCGCCACCACCTCCAGCAGCATTTCCAGGAGTCAGATCATGGGAAAGATTGTTCTCCGCAACTACCTTCAATGACTTTTCAAAAACCTTCCATAACTTGATTGTCTTGTCATTTGTGGAGAGCAGATAATGAGAGGCATTTTGACGCCGGCACCACTTTATCTTGTTGATCTTCTCTTCTATTTCGAGTGACTTTAGGTAATCGAACTCAGGCTCGTGGGACTGAAACTCGGTGTGGAACTTGTACTCGCAGGTTTTTTTCTACGTCACGTCAGCGTTCTCTGCCAATGGATGCAGCATGCTGGCATGTCTGGGAGGTTTCCATACTGTCTCGTTCCTCTCAAATAGAACAACTCGTCCACCTTTATCTCCAGTGGCAAGATAATTACCTGTATGATCAAACTCTACCGTTGAGATGATGTCCGCTAGAAGGCACAAATGCGTCAGCTCTGTCTCATAGTATAAGGAGGCAGGGGTGTGAGACAGCAGATGTGTAATGGAGTCTCCTTCTGCGATTTTATGAGACATATCAACTTACCTTCTGTAATATCTTCTACATCTCCTTTATCACCGAAACATCTGATGCCATGTTAGCACTATTTACGCGGTGTCTGTAGCAGGCCTAGAAAATCAAAACCTGCGCCACCAAATTATGAATACAACCGGGCGCGCAAGGCGGATCTTGGGAATCTCAAAGTCAGGAGCACAGATGATAGATTTATACTTACTGTGTGAACTTCCAGGTAGGAGAGTTCGGTTCTCCTTCCACCATCTTTTACGAACCGTGTGGCGGAGATGATATCCTCGCCCAACAGATGTATTCCTGGTATGGAGACTGCTGCTCTTGATAGAGACTGTATGTAGAGTCGAACGCGTCGAGCTTCGATAGCTAGCGACCTTCGGAAAGTTGGAAGGCTGACTTGGTATCAGCAAGCAAGGGTTTTGAGAGAAGTGACGGTGTGGGCGCACGATCGTCTTTAAGGGTTATCTGGCGTAGTTGGTGAATAAGGGAAAGTTGGGCTTTGAGAATTTACTCGAAGATTCAAGTGCCGACTTGATATGCGGAGGAAGGTTGAGGAGTTGGTTGAGATTAGGCTTGTGTTGTCGTGGGGTATGGGTGGCCTTGGGAAGCAGCCTCATCAAGGCTCGCTTGGATGACAAAGGTCAAGAGCGAACGATCGAGACATTCACTTGATAACAACTTTCTCAATGAAGACAATTGCTTTGTTGAATCCTCGAAATTAAGAAAGAAGATTCAGAAAATTGATTTCATTCACAAGAAACCCGCACTCTTCGTCTACTTTAATTTGACGCTTTTTCCTCCGATTTTCTTTGAGCTCTCGGCATGATTGCAAATGCAGTACCTCAGATTTACCCGCATTCCGCAAGTTAACGTATGCAATCTATATGCAGAGTGCAGCTCTTCGATCACCTCGATTTAGATTGTGGTGCATGGCAGATTGAAATATTACCTGCAATCCTGCGACTATGGTCTTGGAAGGGGAAATATCCAGCAGCTCTTGGCCAGCTCTCTCCCCCGCATCGCCCCACCATTGGAAGTCTCTGTCACGTGTCGACGAACTATTTACACTTCGGCAGTTTTCGGATGTAATTTCGATATTTACTTAGACAAACATTCTCCATGATTTCGTGAGACCAGAAACAGAATGAAAGAGACCAAGGGCAAAGGTCGTGCCAAAAATGACGATGAAGCAGACGCAGGACAACCCGGAGACCAGCCATCGATGATTTCACGGGTTGCGGCTTCAGCAAGTGGGTTAACTCGGAATGTATTCGCAACGCCAAACGGCAACGAGTTCAATGAACGAGCTGCTGCCCTTGGAGATAAAGGACAGGTTGGACAGTCATCCAAGTCCAGCTCAGCGTGGGCCGAGACTTCGAAAGCCCCTCAAAATACGCATCAAACGACCTCACCTAGTGCTTTCAAAGTCGGCCATAATGAGGAGCATATTAGACGGTCTGAGAACGAATTTTCCTCGTTCCTGGACGGTATTGACTCTTTCACTCCAACCCAGGATACTGGAGAGAGTCACTTTGACAGGGGGAGTTCGGCAGATGACTTTGGGGCAGCCTGGAAACGATCCCAAGCTGCTCTAAATCATCCGTCACAAAAGTCGAACTACAGGACTATTGCAGAGCAACAAAGTCGAGATGGTGAAGACGTCTTAACCATCTTATCCCAGAACGATACAATGGAAGAAAACTTCGAGCCATCCCTAGAAGATGAGAATTACGACTGGGGCCTCTCAGCAGAGCAGATCCAACAACTTCGAGCTATGACGAAGGACATTTTCCCTCCGATAGAGAATCATGGTGATATTGATCCCAGCCATTCTCTGAATCTAATTCCTAGCCTTGACGAATCGTTCGACCAATCGGCTGCTAGCAAAGAAAACTGGAGAGAGCAATGGGATGGCGTCCTTAATCGGTATACCGATGAAGTCTGGGGAGGTCTATTGCCCCTGGTGAAGGATGCTCGGAAAGAAGTTGAGGGCCTTGGAGATGATCCTTCAAGTACGGAGCAGCCCAAGGCTCTACGCCGCCTTGGTGCGATTTTGGGACACCTGCGAAAATACTGATCGAGGGCAAGCAAGATGTCAGTCATTGAGATCAAACGTCAAGACGCATTTCAAGTTCCTTACACCAAATCACATCTACGTCTATCCCTTTGAGACCCCCTCCCTTATAACGATGAACAGCTCGATATCAAGGAACAGCTCAAAAGCGACAAACACTCTCCGCCATAGATCCATGTGGCTTGAAAATCCTGTAGTAAAGTGTGGCATTGAGCGCTGCATCTCTGCTACTACTACTACGACTACGCATACTTCCTGTGGATGCAAAGTGGATCAGTGGTTGAGGTGATCAGAGCTTAAAGTGGTCTCTATGCAGCGAGGCGGCTGGTCTTGCAGACCTCATAATCACTGTGGAGCGTCATATCTGAGATCCAGAATCACAGAGGTAGTCAGACGCAGAAAGAGATTGTCAAGCCATGGGAGATTGTGGAGGAATAAAAGATAAGTGCCAATGGGCAGATGAGAATCCGGCAAGTCATAAAGAAAGTTAGCAGTATCTTAGATAATGTCGGAAATTCTAAGGGTCGTGAAGTAGCGGAAATTCATCGTAAACCATATTAGTACAGTCTCCAACTAGCAGACCAAGAACTCTAGAGAAATAATTTAAATCTGGTGAATCATTCATTTTCTTCTGGTTCGATGATTGGTACAGGTCAGTCTATCTATCTATACCACCTTACTACCAGAACTCCATTCCATTTTGCTAGCCATTGATCAATCTACTTTATGTATTTTTACAAGGCATGACCGCATGGAATCACCTAAAAGATGCGTGAAACTTTGCTCTATGATCTTTGAATGGGATACGTTACTTTGTTGAAAATCTGTTAAGGGAATGAGTTTCATTGACCTTGGTTTTGGATAGAGTACCAACCCCCCCCCCCCCCCCTTGAAAACTTTTTCACTATCCTGATGTTGTATAACTTTATCTTAGTTCGTTCATTGTAGTAGGAGGCCCAGGAGTATCTTGTGTCAAGAAACCCGTATGCAAAGGGAAGGTGTGGAGGTTGCTTGGATGGCTTCGCAAATCAGCGACATTGGACGATGCGTATCTTATTAAGATGGAAGGCACTGCAAAACGTATAGCAGGTGAGCCAGCACAATTTAACTAAAAGCTTCGCCACTATGGTCGCTCAGAGGAAGTAAACCAATACCTTCAGCTGTTTCTTGCTTTCGCTCTATCATCTCTTGGTGATGGTCCCTGGTCTGCTCCAATCAACAAGCTCCAGGCAACACAGATGAAGGAGTACCCTGTTGACCAAGTTTGTGCCGTGCACAAGCCATATGCTACTGCCGAGTCCTCCACCGAGTGCGTCAAGCCGGATGACAGTGCTGCGCCGGTGACATTTAGATTGGATGTTGTGGCAATAGGAGAGGGGCTCGACTTCAAACAGAGGTAAATTGAGAGGGATGACATGTACTGTTCTGAAGGTGAATCTCAAATTTCTCATGTAGACATACAATGCAATATATATACAATCAATAAAGGAAACCCACAGTACCAACTCCACGCTCAAAGCATTTCTATATGCCAAACATGCATAACAAAGCAGTAAATCAAAAGAAGTTTCCCAAAGTGATCCTATATAATCGCTCATATCTCGTTTCAGACATACCGCCTTTCCTCCTTAACTCCTCCGCGAGGAATTCCGCCTCATCCTCGTCAATCTTCTGTTTCCCGCTGAAAAGATCCGCATCCTCCGGTCTAACTCCTTCAGTCTTCATGAAAACCTTATACCCAACGATCATGACCAAGTACAACGGAACGCCAACGTAGTCAACGATGAAGTGCTTCCAATCGAACTTGATGGTGTCCGTGTGAATGAAATCCGCCCAGCCGTTGAAGATGAGAATGACGCAGGCGAAGACGAGGAAGGTCAAAGAGCCGTTGGCGCCGAACGGTGAGACGAAAGTCAGGGCAGAGTCAGGGATGTTTTGGGCCATTCGTGCGCGTACGAAGTAGATGTGTGAGATGAGAATCGATATCCAGGTCAATATGCCAAATATGGTAACGAGGGAGACGAAATACTGGAAAGCTTTGAAAGCGCCGATCTTCTCGCTGATGAAAGCGATGCAACAAAAGGCACTCGAGATTGCGAGAGCATAAATCGGAACTCCACGTTGATCTGTGTGACTGAAGATCCTGGGGGCATTGCCTTCGACGGCCAAGGAATACAGCGTTCGAGTGGCGATGTAGAGATCGGAGTTTGCGGCTGAGAATGTGAAAACGAGGAGGCAGACGTTGATAAGGTTTGGGAGTGTGTTGACACCTGCGATACGGGCTGCGACCACGAAGGGCGAAGCTTCGGCGTTGACTGAATTGTTGCTTTCGTTTACGGCGGAGAGGAGGAGTGGGCTGTTATAAGGCACTGTCATTCCGAGGAGCAGCACCAGAACGAGGTAGAAGAAGACGATTCGGAAGAACGTCAGTCGAACGGCTCGCGGGATTGCTTTACGAGGATTCTGAGCTTCTCCCACGGTCACACCGACAAGCTCTGCTCCCAGGAATGAGAATACCGCCGATGACAGGACTGACCAGAAGCCGAGGAATTGGCCGCTTCCTTTCTCTATAATATTATATTAGCATGCGTCTAGTTCTTCAAAGATAGCACTATTGATTCTTACTCAAACCTGGATAGACCGCAAATGCCCCAGGGTCATTCCAATAGTGAAAGCCTTTGGGATGGTGTTTCCCGCCGCCACCTGCCGCGACTACCAGCGTAAAAATGATGAGACCGAGGATTATCAACACCTTTACGCTGGATAGCCAGAACTCGAATTCTCCGAAGACACCCACACCGAAGTAATTGATGGCAATGATGGCAATCAACAATATCGCGACATACAAAGCAGGATGGGACGCTGCGCCAGTGTACCCTCGCACATCGAACCAATACTTGATGACCAAGGTAGAGGCAATCAAGTTATTTGGAGTAGTGATGATATACTATCAAAATTAGCAAGACGAAAGGACCAGGAGCTTCAATCGCGTACTTTGAACCAGTAGTTCCAACCAAGAGCGAAACCCAGGGCAGGATCCACAAATCGGTGAGCGAAACCAGTAAAACCTGAAGGGATCGGAAGCCAAGCAGCCATCTCTCCCATCGCGGCCATTACAGAATAGCACAATATTCCCACCAGCGCATATCCTATGATCATGCTTCCTGGGCCCGATTGAGCTAGATATGGTCCTGTATTGACGAGGAGGCCAGTTCCAAGCGCACCACCGAGCGCTATCATAGAAATTTGTCGGGTCTTGAGATCTCGATGCAACAGGGCTCTCGGATCTTCTGTATAGACATTGCCGTTCATGTGAAAAGCTGGCTTCCCCGAACCAGCATCCTCCGAATTATTGCCTGGATAGTCATTGATGATCATCCCTTGGTATGCGTTTTGAGGCTCCAGCCCCTCGTAGTTTGCCATCTCGAGACCCGAATCATACTGCCGTTGAGCCATTTATCGACGATGAATCAAGCGAAAAAAAAAGAGAAGAAACGAAAATTGAGAACACAAACAATATATGCTTCAGCCTGATGGACATCCTCAGCTCATAAGTAGCACCGGCATTCCGAAGTGCGGCTGGAGTTCCAGTGGCATTCTTAGCCCCGTGATGAAGTCTTATCAGAACGCCTCTAGGCGTATTGGACGCCCAGGGCTTGGTGTACCAATGACTCTCGCTGTGAAAGTGCCACTTTGACTGCCAATATCCACCACAGCCCAGCAGCGCAGTGCCGAGGCCTTCTCCAGATCTCAGCCACCACCGAAACGGGAGAAGAGAAGCCAAAACAGTAAAAACACGCGACAATTTGGGAAGAGGGCGGAGTTTTACAAGACTCATTGAGAGTCCGAAAGAGGAGCTTTCGGCTTCGTAAGGCTCCCTGCGGTCTACTTAGATGTCGAGGATGTGTATCAACCTGACTCCTACACTCACTTGACTTAAGTGGTGAAGGAGATTGCGCCGTTGATAATCTGCGTATAGTTTGGAAGAATTACAGAATAATAATACGAGAGAGGCTGAAGTGATCGCCCGTGCCGGTACCGCAACCGCAAAAAGCCTTCCTCTGGGCCGGAGATTTCGCCTACTCCACCTCTGAAGGAGCCTGTAGATCGCTTGTTGTTGGACTATTTCCTTACTTACCCTTACTTCGCGTCAACACTTGTCACCGCATCACTTGGTCTCACGCATTTCAATTCGCACTTGCGATAATTCTATGTAGGAGTATGTTTTCATTCCAATAGGTTTCACTCAAGTAAATATAAATACTCGTTGGCTCAAGGCCAGGCACAGTCCCGTGATTCGAAGAGTCCTATTCGCCAGAAGCCCACGCTAGCGTAGGATCTGCCAGCTTAGACCCAGAGTTACATACGAAGTATGTTTCCCCGAAACTACAAACAGAGCGATCTGTGATCCGTATTAGAAGTGTGCGCGAAGAACTATCGCCAAACGCCAAATGTCCGCAAAACCGACTTTCTTTCATCCCATATCTGGGTCATGGCCCTTTACAGAATGACCTCTCTTGCACGCCGCCGCCTCCTCCTCCGCATATCCTCACTTTTCGTCGTCCTTACTTTCACCTGTCTTTACCTCTTCTCTAAGCCTCACTATACCCAGATCCCCAACTACGCGCCCCTCAGAAAAACGCACCCCTCCTCAAAGGTTGCGATCGCAACATTCCTTTCTGGCGGTGAAGACCCCTCTGGGCCAATCGAGGACGATTTCTACTTCCAAGCTGCTAGGATATTGACGTATCAGCTCTTGCATGATCCCAAAACGCGGTCCAAGAGAGCAAACATTCCATTCATCGTGCTCTGCACCAAAGATGTTGCCATATCAAAAGTCAAACGTTTAGAGCTCGACGGCGCAACTGTGCGGGTTGTGGCTGACGTGCCCCTGCCCTATTGGATCTCGACGGGGGTAACGCGATGGAAAGACCAGTTCACCAAACTGCGCATCTTCGAGATGATAGAGTACGAACGGATTTTGTTCATCGACGCCGATACACTGATCATCGAGCCCATTGACGGGATTTTTGACGAAGTGATGATTCAAATTCCTATGACAACCCTACTCCATAGGACTCTAGAAGTGAAAAATGACGAGAAGCCGTTGCCTAGTAACTACACTTTTGCTGCTCGCAGCGACAATGCCTTCTCTGGGGAAAGGGATCACCCCTTCCCCCCTCCTCCGACGGAAAGCTTCTCAGCGGGATTCTGGTTGGCGGCCCCGAGTAGGGAGATGTTTGAGTATCTGACGAGTGTGATGGGAAACTGGAGGAGGTTTAATCCGCACACCATGGAGCAGAGCTTGTTGAATTACGCATTCAGGAGAGGGGGGGCGATGCCATGGTACGAGTTAGGGTGGGAGTGGAGTGCTACATGGCCGAGCTTGAGGGACTGGGAGGGCGGCGTAAGGAGCCTGCACGAGAAATGGGATTATACGGGGCCGGAAGAGTTACAAGAGAAGTGGCAGAAAGTGAAACGGGAGATGGAGACTTATCAACGGGAGAGAGAGGAGTGATACCGAGTAAGAGGAATTTCGCCAGGGCTGGAAACGCGGCAGAGGTTCCTGGAGGAGACTTGGTTGAAAGTCGGAGGAGAATGGGAGTCACAATTGTACAAGTAATATTAGACAGACTGCACTCAGAGTGTTCACATGCCACCAATTAGCATCCTCTTATCATGATCAAGCTAAGTATTAGATTTGATGTGTATGTCATTAATTAGAGTATTTCACTACCATAGATCATTGTGCGCAGCAACCAAGTCCTCTAGAAAAGCACTATTGAATGCAATTTCTAGCGTCCCATTTCCTAAGAACACAATATACACCCACCAGCATCGCTATTACGGCATGTCATTAAACTTAAACAATTGTTGAACGAGCCAAGATATCAAAGGAGGCAACGGTCATCTCAACATAGTCATCTGGCGTATGGAGAGAAGTAGGTTCATAGTCAAGTGGGGTGGGTTAAGCCTTAAACCTTAATCGAAAGGTGGAGTTAAGAGAGCTCCGCTATGGGGAGCCACAATTGGCTACATCCAGAAACTCGGATGCCAGTATCCAGTGTCACCTGGGTGAGATATTCCAGGTGTTCGAGTTCTAACAGTGGGATGTCCCACAGAAAGAAATATAGATCACTGGGGACCTCACACAGAACAGGCATAGTAGTCCAAACTTCAAAAATGTTTCCAGCCATTTTCGGCGAGGACTTGCATCTCATTGATTAGACAATATTCCTCATCCTGATGAAGGTCACCTTGTCCATTGCGCTGGATCTCAGCGCGCCACAGTCTGAGTCTCCTTTCAATTGTATGTTGCTCCAAATATCTCCTAACAAAACTACCCCATCGTGCTAATCTATTGTACCAAATTCCTTGTACCCGCTCCATCCTACTTGGCCATAACCCTCCTTCTGGATTTACAGTTTTGTAGGCCTCGGTGTGATATGTGACTCTTACATTCGGGTTCAGCCATACGCCTTGCTTCGCACTCAATTCGTTATCGATATGAATAAGACAGCACTCTGACCCTTCTAAATGATGGGCAGCAAGACCATCAGAGATGCCACGGAAGCGGAGTGGTGAAGCCTTATAGAAAGGGTCTGCCTGGAAGATTACCATCCCATTCCAGCACGATTTCACAGGTGCTGGAGAATTCGATATCAAGGCGTTCCGCGATTCAGGAGCGAGAAAATACGGCCATGTTTGAGTGATCGCTTTCGCACCTGAGAAGTCGCGCAGAGCAAAGGTGTCGTAGTATGACGGTGGTTTCGAAAAATCGAGTGAACAGGCCGCGGCATAGTCACCATCTCTTGTGGCAATCAAAGTGGTAACATCTTCTGTCTGGATATAGATTGCACATTAGTACATCGTGCGAAAGCAGTTAGGCGTGTTCAGATGCAATCATACCGTAAAAGCTACATCATTCAACCACAATATCTTTTCGAAGGTCTGCCCCGTCTGCCCATGGGAACTTTCAGCCAGCTGATTCAGTTTCTCCATTACCCGATTCCGTATTCCCGCCAGGTACGGTATACGCCGCAGCTCTTTTTTCTCCGTGCTTGTCCAAATCCATCCCGCCTCGTTCGGTCCTGGCGTACGCTCGATCTCATCTTTGTGTGTCGTCTCGAGTAGCTCAATACTTCTCTGCACCCCTAGACTTTCCAGATCTAGGTCCAGGTCTCTCAAAGCCCCCTTTGTGTCATCCCAGCTGCCACTCTCGATGATTGAGACATAGACATTTTCAGTACCGAAGTGCCTCACGAGATCCAAGATTGACGCACTCCAGTTAGAGCGTATGATGTTTTCATTATTCCAATGCATGCTAGCGATGAATATGCGATCATTGGTGGTATTAGATACGTTCGTAACAGCTATTGGGGATACGGAAACGCGTTTCGGCGGGAAGCCGGCCAAGATCGCTATGATGTCAATAGAGAGCAGGATGATCAGAAAGAGGCTGGCGACGCGAAGCCAGATACGGCGCAGCCGTCCTCGCCTGCGAAATGGACTCATAAACATGTGTTTGATGATCGTGATTGCATCAAGAATCGCAAAGGTCGTTGTCGGAGACGACACAATATTTCTGGCCTGGGGCCCACCAGCACCTGCCGGCGCTAATTTGACATTGAAGTGGCTAGGTAAGCTAGGACAACGGTTGGGGGCGAATGTGCGAGGAGTTTTGGGATACAACGGCAGCCATAACTATTTTTGTCATTTCGTGAACATGGTACAGTTTACTTGCTAGGAATGCCGATTGATCTCAATCGCTTGCTTGCCGATACCGCGGAATGCATTATGATTCATGAATTCGAGGAAACTAGCACCATCCATATTTCCCATTACCACCCTTGCCGTATCGCTTGCACTGTTGCCGTCGTAGGAATGAAGGGCACTATTGGCCTGCACATGTCCGACATTGCCGTAAGTTGCTCTTGCTTCGCCGAAGACTTTGTTATTCCTAAAGGAATGACCTGTTGTCTGCGTTGCTCCATCCGCTGCTGCCTGGCACAATGATAGACATTGCATAAGGACTGCCTTTTGCTGCTCCTCTACCCCTCTTTTTTGAGTTATGATTTGCATATCCTCCTCACTCTCCGGCTCAGACGCTAGCAACCTCTCTAGGCGTGTATTCACAACTTGAATATCGGCAGATATCTGGACCTGGGCCGCCGCCATCTTGTTTTCGAGCGCTTTGAATGCCTCCGTGTTCGCGGACATAGAAGTACTACGTAATTCATTAGCCGATGATCTTTGGAAGTTGCCAATGTCTTACAGTAATGCAACGTCTAATGCGAGAGCAAGACTCTCTTTCCAACCAGCTAGCCTCATCCGAAAATCTGCGATGCTTTTGTCCTGGAAATGCAGCTTGATGCTATCCCTAAAGCTCCTTTTACCATCATGAGAATGTATGGTGAGTCTTTCCATCTTAGTCTTCAAGTCCTTGCATGCAAGATCACATCCCTCGAGAGTTGGCTTCGCCTCTTGTAAGCATGCGATCTGGCCTTCGGACAGCCTCGTACCACGACCGTCAAGATTCGTTTTCAGTGCCTCTAGGATTTGACTAAGAACCGCGATATACTGATTCAAATCTTGAAACATCTGTGGAGCATCCTGGATCGTTGAGATCAGTTCGTAGAGTGCTTTACTGCTAGAATAGGCAAGGCCGGCGACTGCTATAATGCCTGCAGTGACGCTGAGAGGATCAGTCATTACGTGTCCTGGCAAAACCAATTTCGGTATAGTGGCTTAGGGATATATCGTACAGAAGATTGGATGGAGATTTTCCAAACATATACGAGTAAAGAGTGATTTTGAAGGTACTGGACTGTGCAAGAGATGGTGGATTGAGATGGCCAGGCGAAAAGTTCACACACCATGCACGGCCCAGGAGCTGTGCGCTGGCACCGCCAACCGACGAAGTATGGAGTAGCCGTGCTCGCTCACACCCACCGAACTATTAATCTCAAACTGTAGATCGTGCCAGCACAACCCGACGAAGTATCGTACTTCATATAGCGGCGGATCTATATTTCTCCACTCTTACATCGACGCTACAGTAGTGCGCACAATCTTTCGTACCGCCATGTCAGAGCACGAGCCACGAAGCGGTCCGCCGTCCCAGCCTGGTCCTCGATACCAGGGTAATCAAGCTAGCGGAAACGCAAGAGTCCAGTATGGAGATATATACAGTACCAGTTCGCTCCTCTCAGATTCTGACTTCAAGAGAAGTTGACACTCGATAGACCAAGAAGATCCCCTCAGCCTCCTCCCGTTCGCAACACAGGCGCCGTTCAATTCCTACCACCACCAACACGAACCTGCCTGCCTCCCTGACACGCGTGTCGACCTTCTACAAAGGATATATGACTGGGCTGATGGAAAGAATGGACAAGATGAGCGATGCATCTTCTGGCTGAGTGGCCTAGCTGGGACGGGAAAGTCAACAGTCTCCCGCACCGTCGCACGCAGATACAATGAGCAGAGGCGTCTTGGAGCCAGCTTCTTCTTCTCAAAGGGTGGCGGAGATGTGAGCCATGCTGGCAAGTTCTTTACAAGTCTTGCGGTGCAACTTGCAAAAACCATACCGTCCCTTCAAAAGCAGATCCGTGATGCTTTTGTGGAGCGGAGTGATATTGCGAATCTGTCCCTCTTAGACCAGTGGCGCCAGCTTGTTCTCGGCCCCCTGTCAAGGCTAGAGAAACCTCACCAGTCATACGTTCTTGTTATTGATGCGCTCGACGAGTGTGAGGGTGATAACAATGTCCGAAACATTCTAGGGCTCTTAGCTGAGGCTCGATCACTAAAGACCGTACAACTTCGAGTCTTTCTTACCAGCAGACCCGAAATTCCAATCCGAAACGGCATAAACCGTATCCCACAGGCTGAGCACCAGGACTTCATACTTCAAGATATACCGTTGAAGATTATCAATCATGATATCTCTCTTTTCCTGGAATACAATCTGGGGACGATCAGGCAGGAGTGGAGTCTTGGAGCAAACTGGCCAGGCGAAGTGGTTCTGAGACTGCTGGTACGCAAATCAAATGGCTTGTTCATCTGGGCTGCTACTGCTTGTCGATTTGTGAACGAAGGCGAAGACTTTGCTGAAGACAGGCTTAATGAGATTCTTGAAGGCACTGGCTTTGAAGGCACGCCGGAACAGCATCTCGACCAAATATATATCACTGTACTGCAAAGCTCCATACCTACCACTTTTAGACCACCGGAGAAAGTGCAGTTGTGTGCAAGGCAACGAAGAATTCTCGGAAGCATTGCTATCTTATTTTCCCCGCTTCCCGCTGCCTCGCTAGCAAAGGTAATTAGCATCTCTGGGACACATGTCACGCAGACGCTCGAGAGACTACAAGCTATCCTAGATGTTCCAAAAGATGTTGCTGGTTTGCTCCGCCTACACCACCCTTCATTTCGCGACTTCTTTCTCAACAAAGATCGATGTGGGGATTTCTGGGTAGATGAGAAGGAGGCACATCAGATATTAGCTACTGGCTGCATACAGCTAATGTCCCAGACACTCAAGAAGGACATTTGCGAAATGCATGCTCCTGGTAGTCAAGCCAGCCAAGTTGAGAGCAGTTGGATTGAGAAATTCCTTCCGCCCGAAATTCAATATGCATGCCTTTACTGGGTCCAGCATCTGCAAAGAAGTGGTTCTCACGTTCACGATGGCGATCAAGCTCACCGGTTTCTGCAGGCTCACCTACTGCACTGGCTTGAGGCGCTTGGGTGGATGGGCAAGATATCAGAAGGAATTCAAGCAATATTGTCCTTGGAGGGTTATGTTTTGGTATGCTCTCTATTGTTTAATAGAAGTCTGATTAACTTGTCTTTAGGTTGAGGGCAGCCCTAATTTGCATGCATTTATCCACGATGCAAGGCGATTTGCGCTATATAATCGATCAGCAATTGAACAGGCACCCCTTCAACTGTATTGCTCTGCCCTTGTCTTTGCGCCAGGAAATAGCATTGTTCTAAAGAAGTTCAAGGGTTGTATCCCAGATTGGATTCAGTTGAAACCAAAAGTGCAAGCATACTGGAACGCGGCGCTCCAGACACTCGAGGGCCACACTGACTGGGTCAGGTCAGTGGCCTTCTCACCCGACGGCAAGCAGGTCGTGTCGGGATCGGRCGATGGAACGGTGCGGCTCTGGGACGCCGCCACGGGAGCAGCACTGCAGACGCTCGAGGGCCACACTRACTGGGTCTGGTCAGTGGCCTTCTCACCCGACGGCAAGCAGGTCGTGTCGGGATCGGGCGATGGAACGGTGCGGCTCTGGGACGCCGCCACGGGAGCAG
>QYAO01000069.1:0-93575 GCA_003988895.1 Hyphodiscus sp. D1413
GCTGGACTGGAGGGGAGGTTAGCTGGACTGGACTGGGAGGGAGGGCGGGGAGGGGGGGAGGGGGGGGGAGGGGAGGGGCGGTCACAGAAGTCACAGCATATCATGTCACAGGCAGGTCACTGGAAAGCAATTATGGTCACTAAGTCAGTTGTCGCGGGGTTTGTCGGTTTTCCCTAAGTTAGTCGGTTGGAGTTAACCTGTTGAGATGTTAGTCTCGGTTCCGAAGAACTTTGAAGAGCTGAAGTAGACAGCTTGATTTGGATGTTTGTTCGCGCAAATCGCACTATTTGAATATATATAGATAGGTTGAGCCGAGAAGGTGATGTAATTCACGGAGTGGTCATGTGAGCGCGGCTTGCATCGCGAGAGATGGGATGAAGCTTGGGATATAAGATGACGCGACCGCCTTGGATTTTTTGTGCTTGTGGTACTTTTACCCGACTGGTCAAAATCAAGGGAGAAAGAGGGTCGCGATTGGGATAATTTGTAAATTTTAAAGGCTCAACCTCTATGACTGTCGAGTATCAGATCGTCAATCTTCGTCTTTCAACCTGGCAATTTGCGGAGTAGTTCTTTGAGCGACTCTATCGTTATAGCACGCGTACTTCTCAGGCTTTTCAACAAGCTTGAAGTCTTATTTCTCAAGTTTCACGCTTGCACAGTCAATTTGTAAAGGGACAGGATAGCTAGTTTGCTCATTGAGGGTACTCAATAGAAATCCGAGACTATGAATTTTCTGCAACAGCTTGCAGCAAGCTGACACACCAAACATCGCCCACGCCGTCTCGGTGACTACTCCGCAACTTCTGCATTCTAATGCAAGCCAGCCACGCAAAGAGCATATTGCGTAAATCAGCAAGGCCCCCATAGAACCTACACTTCCTTTGAAACAAGGCCTCGGCATACCAACTCTCCATCAAGAGCAGACGCTAATGACTTCATAGGTCTTCCCTCTGCCGCGCATTCTACATCCCCTTACAATATATACAACCAGACCCATAGCATTGCTAGGATCGAAATTTGTCATCCTGAGGTAGACTCATTCTTTGCAACATGGCAGGCCAAAGCCGCAAGCAGGCAGGTCTCGCCATGAGACGCCCCGATCAATACACCTGCCACTGCCACATTGTGCGACACGCCAGTAATGTTCGAAGATACTGCAAGGAACATAGACACCTAGATCCAGCTGCGGTCTAGAGATGAGACCTCATGAAAAGTGGACAAGAGGAGTACATTCGGGATGCCTGCAAATGAATGTCTCACTGCAGCTAATACACACGCTCTTACCAAATCTGGTGTCACAACGTCGTGTATTGTCTCGGCACTCCGCATTTAGGCCTGCGAAGAACTTTAGGAATATGTGAAGTGCCAATGGGCAACATATATTCCCCCACCTTCTTTTTCTCATAATTTGGGTTCACTGAACCCCTCGACGCTTGATCGCTCGGCTTTTTCTTGTTTCCAAATCTCTAAAATGCCTCAGAGGAACATCATCACCCTCGCCCTCGCCCGTATCACCATAGCGAGTGCAGTCTTGACCTTTCAGTGTCCACCAGGAATCGCAGGAGAATGTTGCAATCCATCACAACAAAGCTAGCATATCTCTGTAGGATATCTCCGCGCATCTCAAGTCCAAAACCTGACATTCGAAGGCGACCTCGCTATGTTGGAGGATTCAGCATCTAGCATTGCGCATGTGTGGGCATGCGTTGAGATCAGCGAGATTACGAGAGTTCACTTGTGCTGCTCTGAGGTGCGTGCAAAGGCAGAGGCTGATCAACTGGGTTAAGAGCGGCCCATGCTGAGAATGGAATCGCGACGAATTGTACACGTCCGACTCCAGTTCCGACTCGTTCTTCTAAAGGTGGAAGATCGATTGCGCAATGGGATAGGAAATCACTTGATCCTGTAAAGTCGAGGACTTAAGGAAAGACATTATCAGCAACCACCCATTCCTCTACTCTTGCTGCGAGGGCTGTAGGGGTGGTCCAGATTGCCAATGACAAGTGTTACGAATATTGAGCATCGCGATCCTGACAACATTACTTTTTATTCCACATTGCAATTGAGGTTATTTACCTTCGAGTTTTGAAAGGCTGCTTTTGAGATTGTTCTAAGCCTTTTGGGTTTCCCCGAAAGCCGCCCGCCGCTTGTCATTTAGCATGACTGGACCGTGCACTCTTACATGGGGATCTCGCTCGCGTTCAGCCTCGTCTTAACTCGCATCGCCTTAGACATTTCTCTGCTTGTACCAACATGCTAAATTTACTCATACTTTGTCGTTTTATTTGATCACTTTTTCCACTTCGTCCGTACCACAATACACGTGGAGCTATGCCACCAACTGTCGAAATATTCGTATGGCACGAATGATTCGATAGCCTCGAAACTCCGTACATGTTTTGGCAATAAAACCAAAAGCATGGCGGACCAGCTGCCTCTGCCCGCGTCCATTCGGCCGGATACATCAAAGGCCATACGTATCACAGACCCAAGCACTGGCGAAAATCTTCCTCTTCCCTCTCCCCAGAAACCCACGTGGCCTGGTTCGACGTATACCCAAGAGTCCATGGAACGTGACAGAGCGAAGGCGGAAAAGGCCAAGAAAGCCATGAAGATAAAGGTAAAGAAAGAAGCGGCGGACACCGCACTTACTCGGTCTGCGGCATTAGAGAGAGGTGAGTTTTAGAATCTTGGTTTCAGAGCGCATGAAGATCTGATTTGGATACAGGGCTAAATCTTCGCGATCATGGTTCAACGCAACAGCGATCTCCCTCTCGGTCTTCTCAGCTTACTTCACGACCTACAATTACAGCCTCTGAACCCAGAAATGGTGGGAATGAGACCACTGGGCAGTCCCTCGATATCTATGCGCGAGCATTTATCCCCGAAGCCCTACGGATTATAAACAAGCTAGATGGAAACGAAATTGAGACCTTGGCTATGAAACCGATTGACTTTGAGTCGTACATTCACAGTTTTGTTGGCTTAGGCGTCTTACCGCCTATGCCTGTCCCCATCACATTACCCCCGGCTGCCTCTCCTGGTCAGACAGATAGCATCACCCCTTCAGAATACGAGTTCTACTTTCGGTACCATCTTGACGCGGAGGTGTGGTCACAGAAACAGGAGAATGAAGATTATTCCCTGTTTGGACATAATGTCAATATATGCCTCGACCCTTTTGGTCGATTGCCGTCGAATTGCTATTTCACCGTCCCTGGCCTTCGAGAGAACAACCCCTTTATTGAAGAAGATGACATTATCCAGCTACGACAGCTTCGATATGATCACACGGGGAAATTATTAGGAATGGAACAGTGGCTGGCTCTCAACAGGCAGTTTGAGTACCTCCTACCCGACGGCCGTGCCCCAGCTCCTGGATGGACGCGCTTGATTTACAACGGACGAGTTTCGGCTGTCCAACGAAAGCAAGAACAAGTAGTCGTTCGCATAGCTGGTTACCAAACCCAAGACCTGAATCTCGCCCACCCACTAGCACAATCAATGTCGGAGATCCATCAAGCGCGATTTAACATTCAGTTTCCGGTTCCAGAGAAGCGCTATATTCCGATGTGCCAAGCTTTGTCGCTCGTTCAAAGAGCTTTCAAAATAGCTGACGGGAGTATAAATCACCAGCACGATCCGTCTGGAATTCCATACCCAGCGTCTCTAAGCTCTTCTATACTACCCTCTAATTCGAATGGCATCTCGCAAGCTGTTGGAGGTCCCCAGACACCTCGCCTATGGCTTCAATCTATGCTCTTTCCTCTTGAACAAGATTGTCAAGTGCAGGCAAAGCTCAATCCTGGGCATATTGATAGATCTTTCTTCGATAACGAACTCAACTGGGAGCAGAAGAAGGTTATCGAAAGTGTCTGCTTACACGACTATGGGACTCTTCCTTTCCTGATCTCTGGCCCACCAGGAACCGGCAAAACGAAGACCTTGGTAGAGTTGGCAATCCAGCTCCTCCAGAAGGTCGACAAGGTCGCCCACGTACTTTTCTGTGCTCCATCGGACCCGGCAGCTGATACGGTTGTCCAACGTATCAGCTCGCACTTTAAAATATCGGAGTTGCTGAGATTAAATAGGCCATCGCGAACGTTTGCTGAAGTACCTGGTGCAGTATTACCCTTCTGCCATATCTCACAAAAGGAAAACAAATTCGATCTACCGCCGTTCAAGCAACTTATGTCGTACAAGTTAGTTATCACTACTTGTCGCGACGCAGCACTCCTTCTGTACTCGAGATTGGCCAACGTTGACCTCTATAATGCCGAATACGCGCTGAGTACTTCCATTCATCCATACGCTACTCAACCTTCGCAAGTAGAACTCCACTGGAGCGCACTTCTAATAGATGAATCTGCTCAAGCCATGGAACCAGAGACACTGATTCCACTGTGTGTTATTGCACCCCCCATCGGTGTAAAGCTTGCATTCACACCATTATTTGCAATGGCTGGGGATGAATTTCAGCTCGGTCCACGAACTTCACTCCGTTGTTCGCCCCTCAAGAGTTCTCTTTTCGCACGCCTTTTCGCTCGATCTGTCTATTCCGACCATCCGTTAGCTCGTTGCAAGACTGGCGTTGCGCCGCCACCACTTAACAGCACCATGCTTCCCATTAAACGTCCAGCTTTTGTGAATCTAATCCGCAACTACCGATCTCACCCTGCCATTCTTGCGGTCCCATCGGCGCTATTTTACGGCGACACATTAGAGCCTGAGGCGAAAGATACGGATCGTTTGGCTGAGTGGTCTGAATGGCGGGGAAGAAGATGGCCAGTTCTGTTTCACAACAACCTTTCAGAAGACGATATAGAAACGGACGGCGGTGGATGGTACAATATGGGTGAAGCTCGACTTGCTTGTGCCTACGCTTCTCTTCTTGTCAAGTCAGGGCTTGTAGAGCAAAAGGAAGTGTGCATTATGACTCCATTCAAATCACAAGTCCAGTGTCTCCGCAGAATGATCAGAGAGCCCCGGTACGGCTCACTCTGGGATATCGACATCGGCCCCACAGACGCATTTCAGGGTCTTGAACGAAGTGTCGTCATTCTCTGCACTACCCGGTCGAAGCACCGATATGTGGACAGCGATATGAAGGTGGATGGGGGTATTATCGGCTTACCAAACAAAATGAATGTTGCTCTCACTAGGTCAAAGTATGGATTGATTGTCATTGGAAAGCAGAGTGTATTAGATCTCGATCAGAACTGGAGAGTTTTTATAAGATTCTGCATGCGCAACGGGTTGGTGGCCGACAAGACTAACACTGGAGGATATGACGATAATCACCCTGAGGCGACTAGACTGGAGAAGGTACTAATGGCTAGTGAACGTGATATGAAAGGGTCCCGATTTTGGGGGAATAATGGACAAGATGATGAGATGTGGACCACTGGTCTTGAAGGAATGAATGATCATGATGACGACGAAGATGAAGATGAAGATGACGATCACGAAGATGAAGATGACGATTACGAAGATAACGAACAAGAATATGACAAATAAGGATACTTCAGTTAAAGAGAAGAGACCACAAGATTTCCCAGTCGCAGTGTAGCCTGTTTGCGTTCACAAGCGATCTGAACAAGGGAACGGGATTAATGCTGGATCAACAGAGTCTCAATCAGAAAACACACACAGACTCTCAAATAAAGAAGTGAAACTTGTGAATTGAACCAAGTCACGACAAGATGCATCCATCAGTCGTATTAATAGACCATAATCGCTAGATGTGTACAAGTACGAATCCTGTACACCAGTCCGTTCGTTTCGTTTGTCTTCCTCCCGGACTTCATTAAATCCAAAACCCCTTTTCCTAGACTACTCCATTCCAAACCATATATGCATCCCATCTTCCCTTTATGCAGAAGAACCGTGTTGATTTCGCGACTACGCTTAAAAGAGCGCAGCAGCGAGACCAACGACCATCAAGAGTCCTCCAGCCTTCTGGGCGCTGGCGGCACCAGTGAACGGGATAGTGCTCGTGGTAGGCTTGGGCTTGCTAACACCAGTCCCGGTCCCGATTGGGAAGCCGGAGACGCTGGATGGTGGGCAGGATGAGATGGTGATCGTAACTGGCGTCTCGGCTGGTGGGGCAGGTGCTGAGGTGACCGACACTGGAGGAGGGACCACGGTGACACCGGCAGAAGTTGAGGCGGACGCGGGTGGTGGGACGACAGTGGTTGAGACTGCGCTGCTGGTGACGACTGTGATGGGCTTGGTGGTGCTGTGGAGAAGAGTCAGCGTTTGCTACTTTGAGATGGGGTGAGCTCGTACTATGGGCAGTTTGTCACGGTTGGGGCGCACTTGGAGATTGTGATGGTCTCGGTGCTATAGACGGTTGAGGTGGACCATGGGACTGGTGCAGAGGAGGCTGGTGGGGTTGGCTTCACGGACTCGGATGCTGCCACTGGGCAGTAAGTGGTGTAGACATCAACGATGACGGTGGTCACGGGATGCTCCCTGTAAGGGCAGTTTGTGATCGTCGCGGCGCACTCAGAGATGGTGGAAGTGCGAGTCTGGGTGACGGTTGAAGTGGTCCATGGGACTGTTCCGTTATAGTGAGCTGAAGCAGTGGCAACGGCGCCGACGAGAGCAATGATTGAAGCCTTCATCTTGAGAGGTGAAAGAGGTGATCTTGGAAGAATGAAGTTGTGGGATTGGGAAAATAATTAGGATTTATTCAACGAGTGTAAGTGAATCTGAGATTCTAAAAGAGTGTAACGAAGGTTGACTTGTGAGAGAAAGAGGAAAAGAGGTGCATTTGTGGAGGGGATAGGTGATAAATACCACGCCTACATTACTGACTCGGGAAACACGAGATCCAAAAGCAGACGATGTCATGCTTCAGCTGTCGCGCCTCAGCCGGTCCACGATGCCAATTGTTTTCATGTCATCGACCGATGTTTAGCTCGGGTACGAGGAATAGCGAGATTAGTATCGTATTCAAGGCTGATGTTGTGGAAAGGGGCTCAGGGGGTCAAGTATTCCTAGCGAATGAAAGTTCGGGTAGGCGCTGACAAAGCACCCTGGCCAATCCCCAGCTCGCTTGGATCCACGCTTAGCGAATGATCTTCCGTAAATGCGGAGAGCCCCTGTCTATTTCCCCTGAAATCATGAACGCCTCCAACGACGCACTAGTAGCACTCCCGCCAGCCCCTTGTTGATTACTTACATCGCTTCATCTACGCCTCGTTTGCTCCAGCCAATGTAATTAGGGAAATGCTGTTCTCGCCGGTTTACAACATGAGATGTGTCTTCGGCCTCTCGTTAACGCTGGGTAGAGCCAAGAGCTGCAATTTCCGCCAACTGCATCCGGACTGAAGCTGAGAGTCTGGGCCCATAGATCAAGGAAGACACGCCAAGAAAGCGCGTCCATTCTAACCACTGGATTTAGTGGAAGGCTGGGGTCACCGCGAAATTCTAAGCTTAAAAGAGGTTCAGGTCAGCTCAGAAAGAGGGTTTTGTGGGGATGAGAGGCTAGGATCCGGAAGTCTGGATTAAGCTTGATTTTTGGCTTTGAATAGCAAGCTGTTCGGTAGGAGCTTGGTGCGCTAGCCATATACCCGAGAAAGCGAGTGTTTTTCATTAATAATTCCATATGAGCTCTTTTTCCTGCAAAAGTCCTATTCCTCTCCATCGCCATCTTGTTCGTCAGCTTCATATCCGTCTTCATCAACCTCAGGGTTCTTACTATTGTTCAAGATCTCAGTCGGCTGCGTTACGCCAATTCCGTTAGTGCGTGAAGAGGATATTCGAGCAATGCATGGTGTATTGCTAGAAGAAAGACTGTGTTTTGAGGAATAGAGAGTATATGATATCGCCTCTTGTCGATGAATTTATTCTCAGTGATTGCACACCCCCAAAACAAAAATGCAGGTGGAAAGGTTAAATGATCTTGAGATGGCCCATCTAGATTGAAGCTCCATCTCCAAAAGACTTTTACAATCAGAGTAGGGAAAGGCCCGAGGGTCGGGGTCCGAGTACATCACATCCACGTGATATAAGCTTACACGTAACGTCCCATTTCCAACAAATGAGGTCCAACCTCTTGTACTTAGACCGAGCTCGACTCCATCATCTCTCTTGTGTATATTCAGACGTCATTATAAAGTAGGCTTTAGCGCCATATAGAAAATAGGAGGAAGACTTGCCCTTTTCGCTGCAATGGCGTCTCGTCGATTCCTCCCTCGCGAAGGCATCACGTTGGAATTTCTATACTTTTATATGCAAAGCACAATCTTGAATCCCTTTGTTACAGGTACAATTCTTGTTAGCCTCGTTTATTTCCCAGAGGAGCTTCATTCCATACTTCCGGTACAGCTTCGTCAATACCTCCCACAATTGACATCAAAAGCATGTCTGTCCACGCTTAGGGTTCTTCTCGGACTTGGAATCGTGCGCAAGGCCAACAGTATTCTTTCCCGACTAATTCTTAATAATTTTACGAAAGATTTTTGGAATTATGGAAAGGAGGTCGTCATAGTGACTGGTGCTGGTGGCGGCATTGGAGAAGCTGTTGCACGAGCGCTGGCCAGTTCCTCCGCTGCTGTGATAGCGCTTGATCTCAATCCGCCAGAAACGCCTCTACGTAAGCACATGGGACCAAACTGTGGACTCGCTGATAAAAGTTAGCGTCAAATGCCCATTTCTATAGAGTCGACATCACGAGCAGTGAAGAGATCAGTTCCGTTGCAAAAAAGATCAGAAAAGAGCATGGGGAGCCAACAGCCCTTGTCAACAATGCTGGAATCAGCATCTGCCGCTCTATCTTTAACGAGACAGAGCAGCAACTACGTAGTATCTTTGATGTGAACACAATTTCGCATTTCGTTCTTGCCAAGGAGTTTGTTCCAGCGATGGCAAAGGCAAATCACGGACACGTTGTCACGGTAGCCAGTATGGGAAGCTATTCTGCATATTGCAAAAATGTTTCGTACACCTGCTCGAAAGCGAGTGCGTTGGCGTTTCATGAAGGACTTGGGCAAGAGTTGAAGCATATTTACAATGCACCAAGAGTGAGGACAACGTGGGTGATCTTTCTCTAGCCATCTTAGAATGATCTTTACTTATTTGACCCAGGATTGTATATCCAGCTTATGTTCGCACGCCATTATTGAGAGAGAACATGGAGAGTGAATCGTGGAAAAAGCAGGGCAATTTTGTTTTAGAGCCGGAAACAGTCGCAGATGCTATTGTCAAGCAACTTCACTCAGCAGAGAGTGCGCAGCTCGTGTTGCCTGCTCGGTACTTGATCGCTACTACGTTGAGAGGGTGGCCGAGTTGGATGCAAGAAGTAGCGAGGAATACTATGAAGGATGAGCTGAGCTTCCTTGGGCCTGAGGGTAAGACTGGGAAGGGTAGATAATAGTCAAGCATCTAGATTTTTATGTGGATGTCTATATAAACAAACATAAGGAGTAAAGGACAGGATGGTCTTATGATATTGCATTTCCCTGAATTTCCATGATTCGGTCGCAATGCAACCCTGAACTTCGGTCAAACAATTCCTTTCGATCCGTCATCTCACCTCCGTCTAGTAGTGGAATCACTAAAGCAGAGATTATGGTGAAGACTGTATGATAGTCTACGACCAGTCCACAAGCATGTACAGATCCTGACGGGTCTAAAGGACGTCCAAAACAACGCAGAATTCACACAAAAGCTTGGTCACTGACGATTCCCTCGTTCAGGAGAATGAAAATTCGGGATAGTAAGAGAAGGCCGCGTTGAAGTACCTATCCAACATTGGCCCCGTTTCAAAAAAAAAAAATGGGTCACAAGAAACAATGTCATTGCAGCGCCGGTGAATATCATTTTGTGGCCCGAATCCTTACTACTAGATATCATTTTACAGTTTGCTCGACGCCTTTGCGTACTTCAACAAATCCTTCTGTTCCTCCCGGATTGCGAGCTCGCTCATGATCTCCTCACTCCCACCTCCTGTTATTTGTTAGTATTGTTAGCAGTGAACGAAGAGTTTCTCAAACCTACCGACGGCCATCACCCTTACGTCTCGCGAGATTGCCTCAATCCTATGAACACTTAGCAAGCTCTTGAGCAACGTCAAACCGTACATACCTTCCTCCCTTTCCACCCTTTGCGTAACCCAAACCTCCCATGACTTGCTGGGCCTCTCGAACACACTTTTCAAGACACCTTGTGCTCATGACCTTGAGCAAAGCAGTCATTCCACCAATTCTCACCCCATCATTATCCTTCCCTCCAACTTTCCGACTGGTTTCGATCAGCCAAGTCAGCTGTTCCAAAAACGCCTGCGCTGGCTCAATCATCCTCCCCATCTTCACAAACTTGGCCCGGATAATCGGGTTCTCAATCAGCTTGTGCCCAAATGTCTCCCTCGTACAAGCATGGTTCCAGGCATCTTCAGCGCAAACTCTGCTTAAGCGGATTGCTTGCGTCGCAATGCCCTTCCTTTCGGCGTTGAAGTTAGACATGATGACTTCAAAGCCGCGATTCTCCTTGTGTATCAGATTCTCAACAGGTACGATGACGTCTTCGAAGGTGATGAACGTGCTGCCTGATGCTCCAACCCCAGAGTTGTACATTTGGCGTGTACTCACGCCGGGCACTTTCAGAGGTATAATGAGAAGAGACACGCCGGCTGCACCTGAGCCACCAGTTCGTACTGCTGCTGTCACATAGTCTGCCCAGATTCCATTTGTAATCCATTTCTTCGAACCGTTGACAACATAATGATCGCCCTTCCGCTCCGCGGTTGTTTTGATGCCAGCTACATCGGATCCGGCTAGTGATATTAAAAATTGCAATTGATTGGGAAAAGGAATGACAAACCATCAGGCTCAGTGATCCCAAGACAAAATCGAATTGTCCCATTCGCGACTCCGGGAAGGAACTTTTCTTTCTGTGCTTGAGTGCCAAAATTGACAATCGGCGGTACTCCAATGCCTGTCAAGATTATAAGAATTAGCAAGTTGAATGGAGCAGAGGCTGAGAGTTGGGATAATCGTTTGTTCCGGAGATTAAATATCTGAGTTGTCCCAAACTTGCGGCTTGTTTACAGTGTGGGGTAATGTTCTAAGGAACTGAAAGCTCACCATTGCCGCCACCGAGTCCCCAAAGAACACCTGTGTATCCCTATATGTCGCTGTGTGAGAGTGGCTGCAAAATAGGTGTGGATTGCCATACCACTCGTGATATCTCATCTGTGAGAATCAACGTATGCCAAGAATCCCATTCTGAGTGTGGAATATTCCCAGGAAGTGTCACATTAGTGAGACCGGTGCTCAGTGCCATGTATCCCAGTTCAGCATGTCGTTGGAAAGCCTGATAGTTTGTTAGTTTTCTTCTGAGTAGAGGGGTGAGTCACGTGCCGCTTCTGGGACCTTCCCCGCTGTCTCCCATTCAAAAGCATTGGGCAAGATCTCATCGTCGATGTATTTCCGAACAGCATCTCTCAGCTTTCGATGCGAGTCGTTATAATGCGGTGTGACGTTTCTCGAGTACCAGAGGGGCTCGGCATATGGCGTTGGAGAGCCGAAGGCCTTGTACGAGGTGGACGAAGGATTGGTCGGAGAGTCTTTCGATGTTGTTGAGGGGATCGACATTGTGCGAGTTTTAGATGTTTGAAGTCGAATATTATTACGACTTTAGGATTATAATGTTGGAAATATCATTGAGTCTGTCTGGAGAGAAAAGATGTTGATGTTGACGAAAGGAGCTCTCGTGAACGTGCCTCGGCAGATTTGGGACGGATCCGAGCAGCCAATCAGGGGCTCCAGACATGTGAGATATCCAAACCATTGGTTCCTACGATTCTCCCATATCCTTAATCTGGGTAATGACTCGGGGCATTCGAGTCACTGCATTTGTATAAAGCAGTTCAAGTGTTATTGATCATTCAGACTTGGACCCATACATATTTTGAACCTTTCCTGATTCGTCGAGGCTTTGCTCGAGCAACCGAGCCTATTTACTTGTCCTCTTCTCCAAATTACCTGACGTACCTGTGCTGTGACTCTCAATTTCTCAAGTATCCAGACTAGTGCTCGGCGGTTGTAGAATCATCTAGAGGAATCAAGTGCCTTTCAGAGAAATGATTGACTCCGCAGGGAGAGAGTCCAAGGAGAAATTGACCAAGTCATAAATATGTGAGACGATTGGAAAATGAAGGTCTGGGCACATTGAAAGTATTTTCCTCCTCAGTCAGCTGAACACTGCCACCAAATAGGATATACAGCCCTAGATTCGGCACTTCAATGGCTCGATAAGTGGAGACATTGGGCTTGATACAACCTCCACATCTTCGCAAATGAACTTGGTGTCCAAAAATCCGCGTAAGCCCCATTTCATAAATATCATACTAGATTTTCATATGTCATATCTGTCTAAACTATTGTTTGGAAATGCGACCTCCAAGTGCCTGGCTAGAACAGAAGCTAGGATTCAGCTGAAGCGCAGCTTATAGTTGATTTCAGGAACCCTGCTCGTATACCGTCAAGTAGTCTTGGATCTTGCACTGTTGATTAAATACAAATATGCTACCTGTTGTATAGCCGTTGACTGTTCTGATCTCCCACTAGGGAGCTTATTTTCTGGATAAAATATCCTGATTTTTGCGAAAAAAGAATATCTGGACGAGTCTAATACTGAGTAACTAGTCAAATTTGAACTCTTGCGGAGAGAAAAGATGCGTCCCTGCATGTTGCTGATTGATGCCTCTCTTTTCGAGTACTTACCCTGGAGGATGGGCCATTATCTTCAGCGTTTTTGCGAATTGGAAAGTAAACGAGAAAGCGATTGAGACTTTTCCAGACTCACTTGAATTTCTGTGCTCTCCCCAAAATTTGTCCTACGAACTATACTTATTGAGCGGAGTTGAGTTCACAGGTGTAACAGCTCTACCCCACCTCCCCTCACTCGGACAGCGATAAGCTCTTATCGCCCGCACGTCATCGACACCTCTGTTCTTCATCAACATAACTCCTGCCCTCCCATCACTCTTACATCCAATCCTCTTACCAAATTCAATCTTGCTAAAATGCCCAACATTCTAATAATAGGTGCGACCCGTGGCCTCGGCGCCTCATTGGCAAATACCTATGCCTCGCAACCCTCAACGACCGTCTTCGGAACGACACGCTCAGCACATGGCCCCAAGGAAGGGAAAGTGAACGAGAAGATAGTGTGGGTGCCGAATATTGACGTTGCAGAGGAGGGTGTGGGAGCAAAGCTGGTCAATCAATTGGGGATGCTTGGCGGCGGGGGTGGGATGAATGAAGGTGGCATCAGAGGATTTGATGTTGTGGTGAGTCTGGATGGGAGAATAAAAAGGCAAAGAGGGGTTAACTGGGATAGAGCTGATGAGAATAGATCATTACCGCAGGATACTTTGCCACGGAAGATTGGGCTAGTGGGCCGCATTGGGGAAATCAGGTTAAGATGTAGGTGCTCGTTCATTGTCTCGAAATGCTGTTGATATAAATTGCTTACTGTTCGATCTTTAGGTATAGTACGCCACCATCTCAATCCTTTTCCACTTCCTCTTTGTCAATTCAACCAAAGGCTAACAAGGCCCAGCAACATCTGCCATCTCCCCACCATTCATAATCTACTCCCTCTTCCGAGCGAAATTCCTTCCCCCAAAATCAAAGGTCATACTCGTCTCCTCCGAGTCTGGATCTATAACACTTCGACACGAGAAAGAAGGCGGCGGAAACTATGCACATCATGCTTCGAAGTCTGCGTTGAACATGGTGGGTAAATTGCTGAGTTTGGATCTTAAGGATGAGGAGGTTGTCATTAGTATTGTGCATCCCGGTTTTATGAGAACGGAGATGACGGCTGGAGTTGGGTTTGATAAGTATTGGGAGGATGGTGGTGGTGAGTTTTCTAGTTGAAGTTTTGTGTTAAAGGGTTTGAGTGATGATTTGCTGATACCTTATAGCTGTTACGCCAGATGAAGCAGCGAAGAGCCTAATTGAGTGGGCGGAGAAGCTGGATATGAGTAAGAGTGGAGAGTACTGGGCACCGAGGGGTCCCAGTGAGTCTTCCCCACTATCCTGAATTTGATGATCCTGTTAACAATACGCAGGGGATATAGGCACTGCAGAGGAGACAATGGGGAAGAACTTACCAACACCATTGCAGTTACCATGGTGAGACTAGAACCACATAACACATTTGGAACAAGGCGTTGGAATCAAATATATTCATGGAATAAAGACGCTCAATCCCTTCATGCGCAAAGAAACCGGACCCGGAACCGGACCAATCCGTATGCAATTTCCCTGAGGTCTTCTGCTGAAGGTAATGTGCTCGTCCGTCCGAAGCTCAATGAAGATTTCAAAACAACTCCTTTCAATACCCCCATACTCAAAACACAGCAATGAACGCAGCACCCAGCCCGTACAGCCCTCCCAGCCATCACAGCAGGCGCTGCGTTCGAGCTCCCAGGAGCTAGCGCACTCAAAGTCCTCCCACCTAAACTCACCGCCTTACCACTAGCAGACCTTACTCGTTGTCACAGGCACACTCGTCGTAACAGCCAACATTTTGAGATCCAGTGGGGAGAGCCGTCAGTGGATGCCGCAATATTGGACATTCCTTTTTTTTTTGGGTGTGGCTTGATAGGCAGAAGGGAGATGGGATGGATCAGATTGCCTTACGGTTTTTTTTCTGGCTCGCTTGCGATGTGCTACTTGTAGACTGGGACCGGTTGCAAAGAATCTTTCTAGAAGATACGGCATAATGCTGAAACGAAATGATATCTTACGAGAGAGTGTGGATTGGTGGGAAGGCAGCTGGTGGTTTTAGATTATATTTTCAGCTCAAGTGTGAAGCTTCTGTCAGGAAATCGAAGAGCCAGAAGCCTTGCTGCGTTCATTCTGTGAGAAATGTACTTCCCCTTGTGCAGCACGTGCAACATCGTGGAAGAACTTATCCCAGGTTCGCAGTCTTGATCCTCACAGACTTTTGGAAATTCATTGCACATCTCAGAATAATTAGCGAGTTTTCCTTGGCTGAAGTTGATAATTTCCACGTGCTGATTAATCCGAGACTTTCTTGCTGAAGCTGGGGCTTTGCTGCCTCTTCCAAGGTCTGCGACGGCTCGGGAGGGGGCGTCGTACGGCCTTGCATCAGGACAGCAGAGCGGCGATATGATTTGTTGAGCTTTTGGAGAAGATGAAGACTGAGATAGACTTGGGATCGGAATGAAAGATGAAGTACTTGCTTCTTGGCTAAGTTCATATTGAAAGGAGACCTACAATTCCCAAATTCCCAATAGCTAGCTGTAGCTGTGGCAATTTATTATGAAAGTGCTTGAAATGCTTCAATTAAGCTTAATCAAAATTGATGTTTGTAGAGACCCAGTCTTCCGTTTGTCTGTCTCAGTAACAGGCCGGCAAACGGTCGAAACACGTGAGTTTTGACATCCATCCTCAACCACACAGCACTAAGTAATCTTCAGGCTCTAAAAAGACCAAAAAAATGTCGAATCCTCCAACTGAAGAAAAGCAATGCCAAAAAGAGATTATTGCCGCGTGCGAGGTCTAGCTATGTGAGCGGTCGTTCATCAATGAAAGTTAGAATCAAGGCACTCACTCGAACTCGCGTCTCCTGCTTGGGAAGCAGACTGGTTAACCACCTATCACGACGTTAGTATGTGTGCTCCGAGCAGGAGCCGAAGGTGTGACATACTACCAAAACGAGGCGTTTGAGTGCTTGTGCAGTTCTGTTTGAGAGCAGGATCGTATTCTGGTTTATGAACGTACAGCGAGGGAAGGAACGGCAAAGTGGGGGTTTAGCCGGCACGCGTAGTCACATGTTGGGTCACGACAGGGAAAGCGGAAGCGAGGGGTGATAAGATAAGATCTTGCTATTTTCATGAGCGATCACCGAGCACCGACAAACGACAGCAAGGGATACCGGGGCAGATCTCAAAGGGCATAATGATACATCATGATTCCTCGGTTACAATGGCGGGACGTACTTATACTGCTGATGCAGCAGTGGCAGAGGAGATGGCTGAACCTGCACATGTCAACGAGGACTTCGATGATGTTTTTGGCTCAGCGCCGGGGTCGCCTGCCTTTTCTTCTCACCACGACCACGGAGATGCTTCTGCGGGATGGAAATCTGGGGGCAATGCAGAGGTCTCCGACATACCGCGCCTGAAAGAGAAACACGAGACGGAGGGCTATCGAGATGGCGTCACGAAGGGCAAGGCGGAGAATGTGCAGACGGGTTTCGATGAGGGGTATAGTCTCGGTGCTACGCTTGGGTTGAGGATCGGGAGGATATTGGGGTTGTTGGAGGGGGTTCTTCGGGCTGTGGAGAGTGCGGCGAGGGGTGATATGAAGGAGGTTTGGGAGGGGGAGAGGGTGAGGATGGAGGGGCTATCGAGGGACGCGAAGGGGGAGTTGAGAACGGAGAGTGTGTTTGCGAGGGAGTGGTGGGGTGAGGATGGAATTTGGAGGTTTGAGGTTGACGGCGAGGGTGAGGGGAGAGAGGTCTTATTTCCGGATGTTGCTGGGGCGCATCCATTGGTTAGGAAGTGGGAGAAGGTCGTGCAGGTGGAGGTAGAGAGGTGGGGTTTGGATTTAGGGTTGATGGACCATGAGGACGAGGAGAAGGATGATGGGAAGGGGACGAAAGTAGTGAAGGAAGGAAGTTCGACACCCACGGCACCTGGAGCAGCAAAAGAATTGGCTTGGTGAATTGAAGGGAGTAAGGCCACAATCCTACTTTCTCGAGCTATTGATCCTAGGTAGATGCCGTACCCAGTGAGTATTGATTTCTGCTGTTTGGAAATTGATGCTGATATCAATAGATCCTGCCTTAGCAACGATAGACAACATTGTCCAAGACTGGCAGCGCGGAAGAGGGCATTGGCCAACTTGATAATATGTCGCGGACAAAACGCTGGTGGAACTTGAACAGGTTTGAGCCAACATACAGAGTAAGCCAGACCAGCGTCGCTCTTCATAGTCGTTGATTTAGGATTCAATCTACCTTGTCGAAGATTTGCAGTGGTTGAAATGTTCGAGGAAGCCAGCGAGCGAGGATAAGTTGCGGACTGATAACAAAGCTGCGGCTGAAGACTTGCTCAAGCAGGCTTTTTCTTCATAGACTATGTGCTACCTTCTTTTCAGTGGCGCATCAGTAGGCCCATTGACAACAGGATATCTGCATAAAAATCGGCCTCCTACATTCTAACACAGCTACATCGCCATATGGGTAATTCAATCCGAATGAAACCCAAACATAGAGTTCTCGTCAAATTGGCAAAGAAGCTCCGATGTTGCTGCAGCTTGCCGCGTGCCTTCCCTTCCGGTTGCGAGGGTCGACTAAAATTTGTTTACCTCGATCAACCGTTTCTTCTTCATAACATCAAAACCTTACCTATCTCCTCCTCAACATCATTGTAAGACTCAATTCGTCGATTGAGTCTTTCATCCTCCTCATCACTCCTACAGATATACTTTTCCTCCATCCTAGAACACCGATCGACGCCCAGTCCTACGACATACCACCCTTCGTTTTTACCCTACATAACCTTTTTGTGAGTTATCCTCATTCCTATCTTGTTTTTCAAATCAATTTTCAATCGGAGCAACGAGTCCAAGCCTACCACTCTGCCAGACAGAAAGCGGTTTGCGCGGTGGAGTCATGCCAAATACACGCCCCCACCGCCCACCGCCCCCCCAAACAATGCCGTTCCACCCTCAGTTTTCTCCGGAAACCTTTCAAAAACGATCTCCCAAAATATCAGCTAATATCGTTGCAGTAAATTCTGGGACCATGAAGCCAATCACCTTCTTTCTTGGCCTTGCCACCACCACTTCCGCCAATATCATCTTCACTCATGTTCCGTTGAAGTGCAATTTGACTAGCTCACAGATGTACCATGGCTGTCTCCGTGGTCAATACTGTACAGAATCCGGAGAGTATGTTTACCCGTCTACTTTTAGACGCAGAATAAGCTGATTGATTTCTTCTAGATGCTTACCAGCAAACACCGTGCATTATCCTCTCTCCTTCCGCACCAAAGGTGACAACCTCCAAGGCAGAGACCAGCCTGTATACTCAGCAGATGGAACATGCGGGCCCAATCATGGCAATACGATCTGTGACCCGAAAAGCACAGTCTATACTGGTACATGTTGCTCGGTATGCCGATCTTTCTTGAATTGATCTATGTCTAACGAAACGCAGCAATACGGATGGTGCGGTAATACCCCTGGTCATTGCGGCACTGGCTGTATCTCTGGCTGCACGGGCTCACCTGCGACCGGGAATCCTGCATTAGGCAGCCCCCCTCGTCCTGACGGAATGTGCGGTACTGTAGGTTTACAATCCATAGAATTCTTCATCAGTGCTGACCATTTGACAGGCCTACGGAGACGCTACTTGTGATCCCAATGGACCTTATGGTGGTTGCTGTTCTCAATACGGGTAGGTTTCTCCCTAATTTATTTGTTCTTATATTCCTCATATCTAATGTTTTATCTTCACAAGATACTGTGGTTCTACCCCGGCTCATTGTGGAGCGGGCTGTCAGAATGGATGCACAGCAACTCAAATCACTGTGATATCTCCTGTTATCACATTGACTGTACGATCAGATGGCCGATGTGGGTCAGAGTTTGGAGGCGCTAGTTGCGATCCTAATGGTCCTTACGGAGGATGCTGCTCTTCATTTGGGCACGTCTTTCCAGGTGCATTTCCTTCTGCTATCTCATGCTAATCGTCACTCTCTACAGATACTGTGGCTCTACTCCAGATCATTGCGGAAAAGGTTGCCAGAACGGTTGCAATAATGGAACCCCAGCTCAAGGCCAGCCTCCTGCTACCACTTCTGTAGAGCCAGTGATCGCGCCTCAAACTGGAACAACCCCTCCAAATCCCAGTGCCACAACCACAGATGGAACTTGCGGCGCCTCGAACGGAAATACTGTCTGTGGAGCCTGGCCGAACGGAAACTGCTGTTCCATGTATGGATTCTGCGGATCAACAAGTGCACATTGCGGAGCTGGCTGCCAGTCGGGAAACTGTCTCTCTAAGCCTGTCCCACCAGCCCCCGGACCAAGCCCGGCTCCCGCGGCTCCAAACGGTGGCTACTTCACTGTTGTTGGAAGATCTGGCGTTCCAGCTATGCATGCAGGTCTCATGCCCAATGGACAGGTCTTCTTCCTTGACAAGCTTGAAAACTACACCCAAGTCACACTTCCAAATGGTCGCTATGCAATGTCCTCCGAATATAACCCGGCAACAAATACGCCTGTCGCTCTGTCCTACTTGACGAATGCCTTCTGCTCGGGAGGTAGCTACCTCGCTGATGGACGTGTGATCAACGTTGGTGGTAACGACGGATTGACCTGGCTAGATCCGACTATCGAAAGTGGATTCACAGCAATTCGGTACTTACAGCGTTCATCTACGGATGCCAGTTTCAATGGCCAAGGTTGGAGTGAGCCTGGGAACAAACTTGCTAGTGCTCGTTGGTATGCGACCGCTCAAACTATGCCTGATGGTACTGTTTTTGTTGCTTCCGGGAGCTTGAATGGTCTGGATCCCACCGTTCTCTCCAACAACAATCCTACGTATGAGATCTTATCTCCTCAGGGCATTACCGTGAGTCATCCAGGTAAGATCCCGATTACATACCACTAACATCGTTTACAGCAAGGAAACAGCATCTCAATGGATATTTTGGTGAAGAATCAGCCGTACTACATGTACCCGTTCGTTCACTTGATGTGTGATGGCAATATCTTCGTGTTTGTCTCCAAAGCCTGCCAAATCTTCAACGTTGGATCAAACGCCATTGTGAAAGAGCTTCCGGATCTTCCAGGAGACTACCGAACCTACCCTAACACAGGAGGAAGTGTCATGCTTCCGCTCTCGAGTTCGAACAATTGGCAACCAGATATCGTCATCTGCGGTGGTGGAGCATACCAGGACATCACCAGCCCAACAGATCCTAGCTGCGGTCGGATGCAGCCCTTGAGTGCCAACCCGACCTGGGAAATGGACTCGATGCCTGAAGGCCGAGGCATGGTCGAGGGGACTTTGTTACCAGACGGTACTGTTCTTTGGCTGAATGGAGGAAACAGAGGCGCGCAGGGGTTTGGCCTTATGGCTGGGCCTACACTCGAGTCTCTGTTGTACAACCCCAACCTCCCACTGGGCCAAAGATGGAACACCGGCGCTAGTTCACAGGTCCCACGACTTTATCACTCCGTTGCACTGCTTATGCCCGATGCCACAGTACTAATCGCTGGATCAAACCCTGTACAGATGCCAATGCTTGAACCGGATGCGAACGATCCATATGTTACCGAGTTTCGCGTAGAGAGTTACATCCCGCCTTACCTACAGGGCGAAAATGCTAATAGACGGCCCACACATGTCCAGCTTTCTTCACCAACTATCCGTGCCGATGGAAGCGTCTTCCTCTGCTCCTTCACAGTTCCACCAAACACGCAGAAGATGGAGTTTGTTCTGTACCACGGTGGCTTCGTTACTCATTCTGGTAAGCAAAAAGTGTCTCAATGAGGGCTCCAAAGCTAATGATCCAGTTCACATGGGTGCCAGAATGTTGGTGCTGGATGTTGGCCGCTTTGTTCCGGGGGCTACGGCTCAGAATGTAGTGATCACAGGACCACCCAACAACAATGTGGCTCCACCGGGACCGTATTATGTGTATATTGTGGTGGATGGAGTTCCAAGTGTTGGACAGCCCGTTCTGGTCCGTTGAGTGAGAACATTGCGAGGGAAGAAGCTGGTTTTTGGTAATTTGGCTGGCAATGGATTATTGGCAACAGAATGAAGTAGAACAGCGCTCATGAAATCAACCAAACTGGTTTTCCAAAGCATTAATAAAAAAATGAAGATACACCAGATGAATAGCAAATCACCAAGTACCATTTTGGAAGATTGTGTGTATCTGCATAATGTGTTCGTGCATTCGTATGCTCGATGGAGAAATAGTGGGGCATGTTACTCTAAATCCCTGACTGAAGCTAACGCAAGGGCCAAGACAAGGCTGAAGGCGTCGTCTTTCTAGCCTTGAGAAACTGCTTTTACATATCTCCGAGTGACTTCTCTGTTTCTTCATGACTCTTCACTCACATCTGCGCTCTCTTCCTCGCAAGATGATGTTAAATTTGACGACGAAACTGGACGCCAAATGGCGTTCAAGATGGCCCCCAATTTCCCTTGTGGCTGCCGCTGATGTTTCGTATCCGCGGCGCGAAAATGCAGCTCAATTGGTAGCGCCATGCAAGTGAGCTGGTGGAGTGTTTGCCCCGCTGAGTGATCACCAGCCCCTTCTCAGCTGAAGTCTTTTTGAAGTTTTGCTATCTTTTTCCTCAATAACTTCACCAGTAACGGTTGATTGCGCGATCCCCGAACGAGCACACACAATGTCTCTCGATCCGCGCGATTCTCGCCGCAGAGACCGCTCCAGAAGTCCTGGACGTCGCGACGACAGAGAGAGATCCACATCCAGAGTGCGAGCTCCTCGAGCACCGTCTCCTCCATCCTCTCGATATGAAGATGACCCCCGCGATCGCGGATACGAGTACGAAGAGACCACTACTGTTCGATCATCCCGTGAACCTGCTGTTGTGACTGCGGAGCCCAGAGACTCTCGTTATGCTGGCGCAGCTTCAAAATATCGCACGGATTCTCCGCCTGGTGCGAGAGATCCATATGCCATGCCGGGAAGTTTTACCGAAAAGGAGGTGGAAGAGGTTAAAGTAAGATATGGTGACCGTAGAGAGAAGGATTATTATTCCGAGAAAACGTATGGGAGGAAGGATGAGTATGGGCGGCCTGCGTCGCCACCGGAACGAACGAGATATGAGACGGAGACATACAAATATGCGGATCCTAGGGAGAGGGAGAGGGAGTGGGAGAGAGACCATGATCCTAGAAGATATGAGGAGGAGAAGCATTCGAAGGACAGGGCTGCTTCGTTCAATCTTCATGCAGGGCATACGAACATATCTGCTGGAATAAATCTGGGTCACGACAGCCACGATCGTCCTCAATACGCGCCACCGTCGCCGTCAGGATATGGCCATCCACCAACTGCTCCTTACGGTCAGCCCTATGCGCCTCCACCTGCACCTTATGGCGCTCCTCCTGAGTCTCCACCAAACAGACATCCCTCCTATGCTGAACCAAAGAAATGGGAATACGCACAACCAGACGAGAAAATCACATATACAAAAAGGACGGAAACTACATACGGTGGACGACCTGCAAGCCCTCCACAGCCACAATATGGGAGGAAAGAATCAGATCCTCGCACACGCCATTCGTCCTATGCAGGAGACTCCGCGAGGTCCTCAAAGAGCAATGTCGTTACTGTTGAACCAGGTGCAAGGCCTCGCCGAGAACCGTCGCCTGGACCTGGATTGGCTCCACGAATGCACTCACTCTCTGTTTCTACAGGCCACCATGGAGGTGCTGCACTGAGTCTTGCTGCTGCGCCAGGCTCCCCTCTTCTAGAGTCATATCATGGAACCTACCAGTCAATTTCTCCAATGCCTTCACCTCTTATGATACCTGCGACATCGCACACCGATCTCGCGATCATTGAGTCCATCTCTCCCCTATCTTCCGATGATGAACGAAGAGGAGGGAAGAAAGGACGACGAACAGCGCGCTTCCATGACCCAGAGGAAGAAGCTACCATTCTAGCCAAAGCACTGAAGGGGGAGAAGCGTGCCCCGGACACCGAACCACTCATCGAAATCCTACCTGGCTTGACACACGAACAAATTCTTGATCTGCGCGTGGAGTACAAGAAAATTGTCAAGACGGGAAGCGAGAAGAAGGGAGTCAACATCGCCAAACACATCAAGCTACGCCTGAAGGAAGAAGACCCATCATTGATGAAAGCATGTTATGCCTGTGCGCTTGGAAAGTGGGAATCCGAAGCCTACTGGGCGAATTTCTGGTATCAAGGCGAGAAATCCCGTCGAGAACTACTGATCGAATCGCTGATGGGCCGTACGAATCGCGAGATCAGGGAGATCAAGGATGGGTTCAGCGACAAGAAGTACAGTGACAGTTTGGTGAAATGCATGAAGACGGAGCTCAAAGAGGACAAATTCAAAAAAGCTGTCTTGTTGGTTCTCGAGGAGAAGAAAATGGAGGAAAGGCCTGGTTATGGGCTTGATATGCGCTTAGTGGATGATGATGTGCATGATTTGTACAAAGCGGTCAGGAGCGAGAAGGGTGGCGAGAGTGCGATGATTAACATCATTGTAGTTCGGAGCGATGCGCATTTGCGGGAGATCTTGAGACTGTATGAGAGTACATATCGGGCGAACTTTGCGCGGGAGATGCTCAAGAAGAGCGGAAACTTGGTTGTAAGTCCTCTCCACCCTCCGTCGTTGAAATCGAAATTAACATCACTCAGGGCGAACTCCTAGCACACATTCTAAACGGCGTAATCAACAAGCCTGTCCGCGACGCCTTGCTCGTTCACCACGCTCTCAACCTCGGTAAATCCGATAGCATCAGAACGGAACTCCTCATCTCGAGACTGGTGCGCTACCATTGGGATCGACCGCACATGGAAGCCGTAAAGAAGGAGTATAGGACCAGATATGGGATTGATATGCAGAGGGCTGTTGCGGAGGGGACGAAGAGTGACTGGGGTCGCTTTTGTGAGATGCTTTGTGTGAGGAGGATGGGGGATGAGGTCAGGGAGGTCAGGAGGGTGGAGGAGTATAAGGAGTATAAGGAGTACAGACGTTAGGATGAGAGAGAGCCCAGAATTATCGATAATGATACGTTACCTTAGGCAAGGCAAAGGTTTGGATATGTTTCGCACCGATTTGCACTGTTTGCATGGTCAATAGGTCTATAATATACGCTGGCGCTGCTTCATGATTCATGGACCTCCTTTGAATGCCTCTGTTCCCAGCATGAGTTGCGTCGCTCGTCCGAGATACTGAGTCGAATTTGAAGTGTAAGTTTAGGTAGATAGTAACTTCAGGGGAAGTAGATATGGTTATATACGTCGTTCCAATCTCAAATCAGAAGAACTTATTCTGCGCCGATGTATTTGCGAAGCGCTGTATTTCTAGAGAATATGTCTAGCCTGTATTTTCAAGAACCGCTTTTGTTTCCGGGCAAGAATTCGAAATCGGCTCCAGTTTGGAATAAGCAGCTAATTATTCGCTTTTTACTTCGTACCCCTCGCTCATAGAGGCTGATCTATAGTAGAGCTGTTATGGCTTAGCCGCTTAGGTCACATTTGTCGGCCAGGAGGCTCGATAACCCCCTGCTCAAGGGCTGACTGACACGTCAGACATGAATAACAGAGGTAGGTTGGGAGGGCTATCTAGGCCAAGCTTATATTGAGTTAAAGCAGAAGTTCCCGTCGCTCTCAACAAACATCACCGGCATTATGCAGCGAGAGCCAGATTCGGATTCGGCTTCTATTATAAATCTGAAGCAGTCAGCGCAAGCACCAGAGGCTGTAGCGACACTCGAAGAACTAAACTCAGATGCTGCAGCAAAGGTTTACAGAAAACGGCTGGCGAGCGACGAGATCCGTCTGATCAAGGTTCACTCTGGAGACGGGCTAAGTAGAGTTCAATGCTCGACATTCACCGTTCAAGAAGGTGACCTACCAGACTATGAAGCGTTATCGTATGTGTGTAGGTACCTGTCGCTCTACTATCATCATACGTACGGGTTGATTGGAACCTAGGGGGCAGCCAAGATGATCCCAAAACCATACTTCTGGACGACGCCACTTGGCATGTCACTCCAAACTTATATTGCGCCCTTCAGCACCTCCGCTTCGCGGATCGCTCTCGTATTATCTGGATGGATGCACTAGCAATCAACCAGGTTGACCTAGAAGAGCGAAATGAGCAGGTCAAGAAGATGGCTGCCATATATACGCGCGCAACATCGACGCTAATCTGGTTGGGTGAGCCAACGGACGAGCTGGTGGCTCGCGCCTTCGACTTCTTGAAGTTTTATTCTGAATTCCCAGAGGCTTTTCGACGGATCTGGCGAGATCAATTCGTCACAGAAGATGCCAAGTTGCAAATCGGGACGGTGAGCATGTTGAAGCGCGTCTTTAAGCTGGAATACTGGAAGAGGATATGGATTGTTCAGGAGATCCTCTTCTCGGATAAGGCTTTTCTGATATATGGTCATATTTTTTTTGCCTACGACGAGTTCTTCGCTTGCATGCGGGAAATCTGCGCTGCTGTTGTCCAGTCGTCTGAGGACTTGCAGGCATTACCGCAGAGATTTGGAGTTCCGGAGACCTCCTCATTGGTAGCTCTGGCGCAATCGGCCAATTTGATGATTTCTGAAGTCATACCAGTTTGTGGAATTGCAAGGCGTGGTAAATATCTAAGCTTGCGAGAGTGGCGAACGGCGCAGCTGAAGCGATCTACGGATCGGAGAGACAAAGTGTTTGGCTATTATGCATGTCTTCATCCAGCTGTTCAAAGGCAAATCCAGGTCGACTACTCAAAGACACTCCCTGAAATTATCACTCCCATGATGCGCCTCTTGCTACAAGAAGAAGGATTGGACATGTTGTTCGGCCCCCGAATGGGCTACAACCCCAAGTACGGAATACCGTCGTGGGTTTGGTCATTGATGGAACCTGCAAGCGTACCTGACATGCCTCGAGGTACTTTTCATAATATAGCGGACAAAAATCCAGGGACCTGGTGCGCTGGAGGACCTCTTCCAAGCGTTCTTGACTTTTCTGAAGACGGCACGGTGCTTCACGTCCGAGGAAAGTTGATTGCAACCATTGAAACCGTATCGCCATCATTCTCTTCCTCTCCACAAAGCCTCAACAATGACTTCTTCACTTTGGACAAATCCTTGGCATATCTAGACTTTAAGACTTTGATAGAACATTTTGCTTTGGCATGGCAGTCGTTCAACTTATTACCAGATTTCCCGAGTACGCTTGGATTCATCACCGCGTTCTGGCTAGGACCAACGTCGCCAGCACTTTCCGAACTAGCGAACTGGCTGTGTACTGGAGGTAATGGGAGCTTGGAAACCACACTGGCGGAGTATAATTCCAAGGTGGTTGACAATCTTATGTCCGTCCACTTCCACCGGCGTATGTTCTATTTCATGCCTGCGACGATGGACCCAAGTACGGATCCCATGATCCAGCACATTCGGGGACATATCCATGGAGAAACTGGATTAGGTCCAGAAGATGTCGTGCCCGGAGACCAGCTTTGTGTGATTCGAGGATGTACAGTTCCTGTTGTGCTTCGACAAGAACAGGGTCAGTATATATTACTCGGAGAAGCATATGTTCCTCGGGCTATGTGTGGCGAGGCCGTTCGAACAGCTAGGGAAGAGGATTACGAGGACTTTTGGATAAGATGACGAAAGCTTGTAGGTCTCTTGTATTGGATTTACCACGATTTCAAGGTATTGGTATCATGAATCAATTTTCTCGTTCTTTGGTTCCATGTCAAGTCAGTAAGCTTGCCGCTCTTGCTCAAGCGCTATCTAACGGCTCGATGTTAGCTACTTTAGGCGCAAACTATTTCGTCTTTACTCACTCTAGATCCTTAGATGAACCTGCCATTTCTACGCACAATCTAAATCTTCACGATGCCGCCGTCTATTCCCTCTGGCTTACTAGTCTCCAGCTCCCACAATCCGACACTCTCTTACAGAACGAAACCATTGAAGAGCACTCTGAAAACACTCTACCACACTCCGTAAACTCTCCCTCCTCCCTACTGTGCGAAGAGTCTCGATCCACTGCGCTACCCAGTAGTCGCTCCCTTGGCCGCGACGTACATATTTTCAGTACAAAGGATCGAAGCACTTCAATCGGTGGCCTGATTCTCACGGCTGGTATCACGAATGCCAACTTATATTATATGATAGAGACTTTTATCCTCTTTGACGGCGAATATATTCTACAGAATGAAAATAGTATTATAATAGAGAAGGATAACTCTGTCCTTCTGCCGGGAAATTATTATATTAATTCTCGTCGTAAGCAGTTATTTTAATAGCTCTTTTCTCTAGCTGACCTATTTATAGATCCTATCCATATTAGTACCGAGACGCCATTAACCCGTGTGCTTTCTCCGCAAACTGGAACTCGTGTCCATGTTCGTTTACGGGACCGACGTTGTGTCATAACCGGGAAGAAGGCAATAAGGAGTTATCACGGCAATTGGACCGGTTTCGAAGCCGCACATATCTTTCCACAAGCTTTTGAAGGAATTTGGAAAGATTAAAATTACGATCGTTGGATTTCGAGCCCCGTAAATGGAGAAGACATCGAAGGAAGGAAAATCAATTCCGTTCAGAATGGGTTATTACTTGATAGTGCAATACGCCAAGACTGGGATATGTATTGGTTCTCGATTAATCCAGATGTAAGTGTCTTATTTCTTGAAATACGATAGCTAATAATTCCATTAGGATAATTACAAGATTGTATGCTTTGATCTTGACATGTACAACATCGCTGGAAAACGTCTTGACCAAAGACTTCTCAACGATCCCCAGCGGCCGCTTGATCAGCTCCTACGCTGGCATTTCCGGCAGGCTGTCTTGGTCAATATGAAGGGCGCGGGAGAACCGATATTCGAGCATGATTTCCCGTCTGGCTCGGATATCATGGGTAGTATACAAGAGGGCCCTCAGGCTCCTCGGAGGATGGAGTTTGAGCTGTTTAGTCGGTTGGCTACTCAATATGATTTGACTGAGGAGAGGTAGTATACTAGACATGTTTAATAAAGAAACCGTTCTCATCGCATGTATGTACAATCTGTCTGCTACTATGGGATTCATTCTATTTTGCAAAGTTGGGGCGTGGAGGTTCAACTGCTGCAAAATTATCTGGCAAATCATACCATATGTTAGTGCGTGGTGTGGCAGCTGATGTTCAAGTGGAGTTCTGCGACGGGGCTTGCTGGAATGAGCAAATGCTCGATGTGCACAGCACATGAATTGGGAAAAGATCATAAATCATAGACAAATCATAGACAACTTGACAGCAGATGAAAGTAGGGGTGAGAGTTTCAATTAGAATATCAGGCCGTTAGTTGTTTACTATCGCTTTCGGGGTGATTGGACTTCATCAACTAAGGTCACGTCACTCGATGTATCCTTGAGCATGTATGTAATGAGACATTGGCCTTAAGTCCTTATTTTTCCCTCAAACGAGACTGAATGTCTGACCCATTTAATGCAAACATCTTGAAACCATGTATACCTTGCAATCGAGAAAAGCGATGTCTCCTTGCACATCCTTTGAGCGAGGGCCGGATTGGTAATGGGGGTTGTCACCGCAGTCAGGGAACATTCGTAGGCAGATTTGTGTATTTCAAAATTCATGTATCTCATCTAGATATGTATGCCATGTATACTATGCGTCTTTCCGTGCCGGGTATGTTATGCTATTTCCTGTACTGCTCTATCTTCTGTACCACCCACTTCATGTTTCGATCGGATCGACTAGTATCACCTCAAGTCAGTGACGGTCCTCTAGCAAGGCGGGTACGATAGGGAAATCGTAGAATGGATACTTACTGGGCAGCCCTCTTCAAAGGAGGCTCAACAGCCTGCAGGCCTCTTCTCGCATGAGGTTCAACTCTGGCAGCGTTCTTCTCTACCATCGGCGACACTCGTGCGAATCCGCGGTTCCATCGTGGACCCCATTTCGCTGCTTGCATGGCTAAACGCTCTTTGGCACCTGGGATGAAGAAGAGGAGAGGAGATGCGGTTGCTAGAATAGTAGCACCGCCCATGACGCCGGTGGATCGGTTGAAAGCGCGGGCTTTTGGTATCATGATTGCGGTGTTGTAGGCAGATTGTGTTTGAGAAGGTCTGTGAGGGTTCGGAAGGTTGGCTGATTGATCCGGATGTGCTTGAGTGAAGTGATACTTGTGATGATAGAGGGGAGATTGTTTATGATGTTAATGATGAGAATTGAAAGGAACGAAGGATGTCGTGCCACCAAGGGGTTAAATACCTGCCTCCTTTCCCCGCACCTGTACGTGTGGAATGTCACGTCGCCGCTTACAGCTGAGACGTGGGCTGATTCTGTGGTTGGCTGACGGATCAGAGTCCCGCGGCTAGCGGGGCGAATGGGGCGTGGGGAAGTGGGACTGGAGCCCCACTACGGGTCTGGGGGAGTGGATTCCTGGGGATCTGAGAGGCTTAGCGCTTAAAAGCAGCAGCGTCATCGAGGACAACCAATGAAGCGCAAGCATCAAAGCCCGGGTTTGGTCACATGTTGTGCTTGATCAGCTTGTGCACGTGAGCTTGAACGTTTACTATTAGACGCACAGTTTGGAGCCGATTCAACATAAAGAGCCGAGTATTTCATAGTTTCCTCGAGCGCTATCAAAGCACATGATCCTCAGTATGGGAACTTCACTCAATAGTATCTGATGCATGTGGATGTAGAATTATTGAGAGTAGAATCAGGAAACTAATAGAAAGTTGCGAATGCTCATCTGCTGCTGATGAGAAGTACGGTGCTCCATGTGTGAGTGAATGCGCTGTCGCTGAACCTCCTGCGACTTTCAGCCATTCGGAACCTTTCTTCAAAGTGCCCAGAGCAGTCGAATCAATTATCGAAAGGCAAGACTGCATTCTCCCATGATTTCTCTCCCATTTCGATATGCGCCTTCTTCATTACGTCGAAGAACTCCTCAAATCTGGCTCGGCAAACATGATCCTGAATAAACTTCTTTCGGGACTTCAGAGTATCGTAAGTCGATGCAACATTGGTCATAATCTCCCCGTAGATGAACCTTGTGATAGCCTCGACCTGCTCTGCTGTGACAGGCTTTCGATCTTCTCGAGCAACGATGATGCTTCCTACTCCGCCCAGATCCCATTCCCAGACTTGATCCGATGGGAGAATGCAGAAGTCCGGACCGTCAGCCGGATCCACACGGATGTTCATGATCGTGGCCATGTGGCTTTCATGAGGATTAGACAGTGTGCCTGCCTTCCACCAAGCACGCTCCTTTGGACATCTGCGAATCACCATAGGGACTCCGAGAAGCTTTGTGACATCAGTCGGCTTTGTGTTGAAGACCTGGTCGTCATTTTGTATGACTTCCTCAGTGAACATCGGCGCGCCCAAGAATTGCATGTCGCCCTTGCAATTAATCTTGACGGCATGGACCTTCTGGCTATCTCCCATCAGGAAAGAGATGACCTTTTCTTGAATAAGCTTGATGTCTGACTTGTTATGGAGAATCTGGTTGTCGTCACTATCGCCCTTAACACGAGTGAAGAAATCAACCATGATGCGGAAGTCGGCAGGCGTGACATCTTTAAAGATAACAGCATCATTCTCATCACGGTACTCGTCACTGTTATCGCTGAGTACGACGATGGGACCTCTCCAATCGGCCTTTGCTTTGCCTTTTGTGACTGCAGCGATGCAGACATTCGACTTGCTATCCTTTTGGTCTCCCACGAGAATTTGGACATTGTTATCGTGATCAAATCGGCGGACCCTGGGGTACGTGGAGACCAGATAGTCACGGACCGAAGCTGTGATCTTCTTGATAGGGATCAAATGGTCAACATCAGGATGATTCAATCGAGGTCCACACTCAATCCAAACAATCTCAACCTTTTCCTCGTCGGCGGGCAGAACAAAAGCGAGCTTGTGGGTCTTGGACGGGCGTTCATTGGTAGTCATGAAGCTGACGTATTTATTGCAGACTTGTTTATGGCACGCCCAGTCAACCTTTTGGCAAGCTTGGGAGCAGTAAGCCGCTGTCTTGCAGCCACCGCATCGGCTGAACCCGGCAGTGGCTTCAACCGATGGAGACGCGTTGCAGAGATTACAGCTTGGAGATGGCATCTTATCTTTCGATTGCGAGGATTGATGAGGGGCGACGGGGATGGTTTGATGTTGATTTTCTGAGTCCATTGCTGCAGGTCAATTAGCTGAGCTCCAACTCCTAGAGTAAGGTATTTCAAGACGAGAGACGACGTGAAGACATACTTGGAGTCTTGTGAGAAGATCTCTAACGTGAACGTTTGGTACAAACTGAGGAGCTCTCTTCGCTGGTTAGTCTTTAGTACTTGATCCGATCTCACAAGTCTTTGAAGTGGGAACTTACGAGGTAGATTCTCTGCTTGTGATGGCTAGGCAATATGCAATTTGCACAGCGTGTTGAGAGCTCGATCGCTCAACACACGTCGAAAGTTTGGTGTTGAGTGTGCTCGAGAAATTCGGGCGGAGTTGGAAACTAAGAATGAACGCAACAGAAGTTGTGGGCAAAGCTGAAATAATAACATCGCTTAACTACGCCCACTTGCCTATGAATATTAGAAGAGGCTAGTATTTTCTCGGCTTCCTTGGTAATGGCGAGAATACCAATTCACTTTTAGAGGCGATGTATCTCAGCCAGTCACAAGGTCAGGAAGCCTTCTGTTGAGACTTTGTTGCACATCGCCAATCTAGTAGATATTCGCTTACGGTAATATGAGTATTTTGGCTCTTGCCGAGTCTACCTACCTAACTCATAGGTAAATAGTAGCTTGTAATGAAACAACAGAGCCTTGTCCTTCCAACTCCTTTCACAATGTACAGAATTCCGCTCATGATACCAAAATGGCGAGTTTGCTGCCGAGTAGTTCTCGTTCAGGGAGATGATTATTTATTTTGTAGCGATTGCTACCGAAGATATTCCGATGTTCGACCTGCAGTTGACGAGGGAGGTTGGTACATGGGATACGCTCGCTATATCTTGAGGTTGGAGCATCACTCTCAGAGCCTTGCCTGCACACTTTCTAGGTCCTGGGCGGCGTAATCCTTTCAGCTCCAGGAATCCAAATTTCATCTATGCCCAGGAGCATTTGCAAGTTGTTCAAAAGCTTAGCTGTTGTCGCTTACTATTCAGTAGATCCTCGCTTATGTTGTCGGAAAACACATAAGCGAGAGCGTTCCACCTAAGAAGAGACAACAAGCCGAATAATTATTTCAGGAGCAGTAAAGCACACTTTCTAGTGCGAGCTCGATGAAAGAAACTTACAAATTCTTTGAAATCGGTGCTTTCTTGGCTACGAGGAGGAACGAATATCGGCCGTGTAGACAGTGTGCCCCCGCCAAGCATTCGCCATCTGTCAAAATAATCCAGCCGCTTCATCTTCGTCAATGCCATATAGTTATTAACACTGTCTTGCTAATCCACATTTTTAGAATGGCAGAAGGGCCACTTTTAAGGGATTTCCCGGTCTCGGGCTGCTAAGCCAGGACTAGAACATAATCCGAAGATGTTGCAGTAGGGCGCTTTTACCGTCCAATCACCGCACTGCCAAAAGGAATAACTTGTCGGAACAACTGCTTCTTTCTTGTCAACCTGCAGAACCACAATGGTGGGACCTTGTATAAGTGGGCGCGGATATAAGCTGTCTTGGGCTACAAAAGTGCGTTCTTTTTCTCTATTCGAACGGTCTCTATCATCTTGGAGGCATCGCTAAGTGTTGCATTGACGCAATGGCCTTTCAGATCACGATATTCTCCCTTCTAGCTAGGTTGCTTGTGATTATAGCGCTGTATAATATCTGCCTCGTCATTCGTCGTCTCTATTTTAACCCGTTGTCCAAGTTTCCCGGTCCTAAATTGGCTGCAGCAAGCTGGTGGTAAGGTCATCTCTTGACCCTTTAACAAGCTCTAAAACTCCACCTCAGGTACCAAATATATTACGATGTAATCCTCGGAGGCCGGTATTGGCACCATATTGCAAAACTTCACAAGGAGTACGGACCAGTGGTCCGAATAAACCCCTACGAGCTTCATATTTCAGATCCAGAATTCTACGAGACGGTTTATGCGTCAGCAGCTTCTGGTCTTAAACGCGATAGATGGGACTGGTCTCATAGATATCTCGGCCTTCCAGACGTTTCTCTCACTACGGTCGATCATGACCATCACCGAAGAAGAAAAGCTGCCTTCGGCCCATTCTTCTCCACGGCGAATATCAGGAATTTCCAGCCTATCATCGACCAGATTGTGAATAAGATGATGGACCGACTTCAGGGCTGCCAGGAGACTGGAGAAGTTATTGTGATCAACAGGGCTATGGCAGCCTTTGCAAATGGTCAGTCTTTTTCGATGGTTCATGCGTTGCTTCTTGGACCACCCTCAGTCTTTGCCTAACATGTTGATAGATGTGGTATGCAAATATTGTTTCGGGTATTCAAACAACTTGCTCGACAAGCCAGACTTCTACCCCGAAACCATCATCAACCTCGAAGAGGGACTGAAAATGGGACCACTCCTGCAGCACAATTACTGGATGATGCAACTTCTGCAAGCATTGCCCGAATGGCTCGCTGCTTGGCTCGTACCGGCCTATGGCGGCTTCGTGAAAGAGAAAAATGTCAGACCAGATCCTCGACCTGTTACCTCAGCTAACACGCATTAGCAATTCGGCGTCGAAGCCAAAAAAGTCATGGAATCATCAAGAACGACGTCCAAGGAGACGGAGCATCGCACGATATACCACGAGATCCTAGACAGCAAATTGCCACCCGAGGAAAAAGACCTCAATCGACTAGCCAGAGAGGGAATCACGCAGGTCTCAGCCGGGACAATGACAACCTCCTGGTCAATCTCAGTAGCCATCTACCACGCATTAGCAGACCCGCAAGTCCTCCAGAAGCTGCGGACGGAACTGCAAGTCGCGATTCCCGATCCATCAGCACCGACGCCTTTAGCGGTCCTTGAATCACTTCCGTACCTTAGAGGCGTCGTCCTCGAATGTCTCCGGCTTAGCTTTGGAGTCACGAATCGAATCCCACGTGTGGCCCACGAAGATATGCGGTATACGAACAAGTCCACGGGCCAAACGCTACTCATCCCCGCAGGCACACCCTGCAGCGCCTCCTCGCTTATCTTGCACTATGACGAGGAAATCTTCCCGGATTCAAAGACGTTCCGTCCTGAGAGATGGATTGAGAATTCGAGACTTGAGAGGTACATGGTGTCTTTCAGCAAGGGGACTAGGCAATGCGTTGGGATGAATCTTGGGTCTGCGGAGCTGTATCTCATGATCGCCACGTTTTTCAGGAGTTATGGGACAAAGGAGTGCAGACTGCCTAGTGACAAAGGATGGCTAGAGCTTTTTGAAACAGATATACGAGATGTTGAGCCTGTGGGAGATTTCCAAGTCCCCATTCCTTGGAAAGGCAGTCAGGGTATCAGGATCCGTGTCTTGAATGTAGATGCATGATGCATATCAGTATTGCAAACGCCTCGCTATTATAAAAGGGAAATGATATTGTATATAAATGGAAGATGGTATATTTCTGCAGATCCTCACGCTGTCTCTGTTGCTCAAAGCCTATGGCTAATTACAACATGATCAAACGTAGTGATGGGTCGATACGAGCTCCTCGTCTCTTTCCTTGACTACTAGACCCTGGATGTCTCTGTTGAGTTTGGCTCAACCAAGTTGGCCCACGAGTAACAGCGTAGATTTGTAGTCAATTCCAGCATACATAAGCATAAAGTCCAACCAAAACGACCAACCCAAAAAGGCGATCGACGCATGAGACAAATCACACAACTCAGAGCTGCAATGAACGAAAACAACCGTACGATAGCACTGCTAGGAAAGTAAAAGAAAAAAATAGAGGAGAAAAAGGATGATCAAAAGAAAAGAAAAATCTAGGATTCAACCACGCAGCGGCTGCCAACAAAAGAGGAGCCTGAGCATAGCAAAGCCTGTGTACAGTATGAGCACAGCCTAAGCACAGTACGAGTTCTCAAAAGTAGCGCAAAACTATCCGGATAAATCACGATATGAACAGGAGGCTCAGGAATGACTAACGGAAAAAACAGGCGATCGACCACATGAGAGATAAATCACAGCTGCGAAGAACGAGGACAGCCAAAACTATCCGGATAAATTACGATATGAACAGGAAGGATGCTCAGGACGACTAATCTTCGTTGAGTCAGGATTAGCCGTACACGCGACTCGAGGGAGGGTATGTCAGTCTGTCACGGGTGAAAGACATATGAAGATATTCCACTGCATATTTCGCTACGCATTCATGTATGCGGTTTGGCCTTCAACCGACTTCTGACTCCCTCTTGGCTTTTTCTTCTTCTCTTGGAATGCATCCTAGCCGCTGTAAATCAGACACTACGTAAGGCCGAACCTTGCCCGCGCCCAGAAACGCCGTATGCATGTCATTCTGTTCAGTGATCCGGAAATGTCCTCGTGATCTTTAAACCAGACCCCTAGTCCCATTCTACCCTTAGAAAAACCTCAGTCGTGATATGGCGCCTTTTCAACATCCTCGCTCGCAAGTGATAGGTTCGTTTCTTGTTGCGTTGAAGCATGCTGTATCGAAAACGAGCTCTTTGCCCCCAAAACCATATGCTCATCGTCTGGTAGAAAGATCTCCCCTCTCCTCCTGTCCTTATAGCAAAGCGTAGATATCCTATTCTCGCATTAGCCCATTCCATCTTCCTTCTTCCGTCTCCCCACCCGACGGAAGGAAACAGGCAGACTCACAAGCCCCCAAAATACTCCACAGCCTCCATAACCACGACAGCGGCCAGAAACAGCACTACAATACCCACAACCAATAAATCGCTATATTCCCTCGCCAGAACAATCGGTTGCCCAACCCGAAAGATTATGCTCTTCGTCACACCACTGCATCCCCTTCCCACTTGCACAATCTGTAATTCCTCTGCGGCCACTTCAGGGTTCTGCGTAGGCGGGTTTGGGATTGTCGCCCAGTACCGCAGCGTATCCTCTTCGCGCAGTTTCGGGAGCGCAGCTGTGGGTTTTGAAGGGGGTGCGCCGGCGGAGGACGTCGATTGATCAGCCTGCTCATGCTGTGGCGGGCTTTTCGCAATGGGATTCCATAGCGAGAGCAGATACGATGAATGAAGCGGTCTACTCGCAGACAGCGCGATAGTTGGTTGCTGATCTTTCGGCGGGGTGAGCGGGGCGTTGTTGAACGCCTCTTCCTCGAAATGGCGATGGGCCTCGGCTGATGAAGAGGGCGGGTATAGGTGGTGTTCTGGGAAATGCGGGTTTGCGGGTGAGCGTGTGGGAGTTGTGTGGTCGTTTTTGGAGGGAGAGAAAGTCTCGCGGAGCCATGATTGACAGGTTGTGTAATGGAGGCAGTCCTTTGGGAGGACCGAGGAGATTGGGACGGCGGTTGTAAGGGAGAGGAAGAGGAGGAGGGACGCTGGTGATGAGGGCCTCATCTTGAGGTTTGGACGGGAGTCAATGGTATTGATGGTGAGGTTGTGTGATAGGAAGGTCGAATAACTCGAGGATGGGGACCGTTATGAGGAGAGCTGTGGTGCGATGGTCATGCAGGGCGCCGCGGTACGAGGGAGCAAACAATATCGTCGTCCCTTGATTCCCAATCCAAGCTCCTGGCCGTGATATCGAGTCGCCTTGTGTCCCTTGTAATCAAATAAACATTCCTAGGATATTTGGATATTCCGACAAAAGGGAGGAAGAGAAAGAGGAAGAGGAAGATACAAGCGGTGGTAGACAGCAGAGGAGGAGGAACAAGAGATGAGGATACGGATGGGTGGTGGGAGGTAGGGAGGGACTGCTTTGAACTCTCAAGAAGCAACGAACGACTCGACTCGGTCCGCGCAGGGAAAAGCTGGATGGAAGTGGCTACTGGACGTTAGTTGTATGTACGGAGTATGCTTGGATGCTTTGCTGCGCATCAATCCAGCGCCTCAATCCCAACCTTGCCTGGACCTTTCTGCTCTGGTGCGGACAAGGTCTGCCCCATTGGGAGGAGGGAGGAGGGAGGAGGGAGGTGTGACTCGGGCGGATGTTCGCCAGACGTGGCTGCGATGACATTCATGATGACCTGCGGCCAACACTACTACGTCGTATGTACCTTCGTACTAGTAGTTCACACAAGAGTGACATTCGAGGCAGTTGGGTGGAGTCTGGCATCAAACGGTGGAGCGGTCTAGACGTGCTGCGGATAGGCAAGGGTTTTTGCATTCTTGGATTAGCCATCCTCGATAGGGAGCGTGTCAGTGGAGGGTTGACCGTTGATCTAACCTCGCTCCCCTTGTTTAGCCGTCGATTATCGGATTGAATGCAGAGGCTCATCTCTTGTCGACGTCTACTAATTGCGTACCAACACTCTTCCATTTCGTACAAATGCTGATCTGGTTGCTGCCTACTACACATCCTTTCTCTGTCCGGAAACGTGGGCGAGGCGCATCACCGCTGGTGAAACTTAGTGTTGAGGTTTGATGTCAAGACCACGTCAGTCACGCCTTGTCTCGCCGACGAGACGGTAAGAAGCACGCAATGGCATCACCACGAAAGAAGGCTTCACAGCAAAGAGGCACATGACAAGAGATCACCAATACACCATCTCAATGCATATTCAACTTCTTTGTCCAGAGTGTCACTTCTTATATTATAGAACTCATTAGTCTCTGGCCTCGCCTTCTCATTTCCTGCGCGACCTGGGGATGGAACACTCAGTCAACCATGATCCTCAACGGATGTCCCATGCGCAGAAATTACTGTAAGATTATATCGAAGCTGGCGATATCCCCTTGCAACAGCATCTCCCCAGTCTGGAAAATGCAGCGAAGAAAGCTAGAACGCTTAAGCTTTGCGCCCATGCCCTCGATCCTACGTACGATGGGCTCTGTTTGCTGTTCGCACGAGCCCTTGGCATACGCCTCTGTGAATGCTTATCCGAACGCGACGGAGCATTGGAGTTGCTGCAGGAGTTGAGACCTCACGGCGATATCTGATATGTCTAGAAGACGATGTTCTACTCTTTCCCGCACCGCACCGCAAGTTCCGACGAACCTGCGCAACCATCAACACATCGTCAATCAGCTCCAGATTCTGCCTCTGTACCACGAATCCCACCCTCGTACGAAGGGTATGCACGGCAAGATGCAGATTCCCGCACAGTCTAGAGCTGTGCATAATCCGAACCCAACTTCATCCAAAACCCCCAGTCAACCAAAACACGGAGCACAACACACTCGCACGATAGAACCCCCTTCAAGACCTCACGGCCTTCCCTTTCGATGCGCTCGCTCAGGGGTGCCAACACAGCCACCTTGCTTAGTTCCTCTCGATACGAGGAGTCTCTGCACGGAGGTAAGTCCTCGCGCAAGTGCCGAGTATTCTTGTACGGGCCACGGACCCGAAAGATGGGGATGGTGTGCCGCGATACGAGTGTGTTACTTAAGTGCCATCTACTTTTTCGATCGTCACACCGAGAGATTCGCTTTGGATGTCGGTGTCACGTGTTCTTTTGGCCGTGTGCGGAATAGAGTTTATCTATATATAGACATGCTATTACCTTTTCCCGTGCATTCATTCGCCAGGGATTACAGAGATTTGTGAATAGATCAAGAGCTCAAGCTACCATCAAACTCTGCACGCCGTACAAATTAAAAGTTCCAAAGACACGGGTGTGATTCGTGACAATGGATTTTATGACTAAGGATCCTTTTGCAATATAATCTTAATTGAAAAGATTTTCGGTTATCTGGGTCAAGAATCTATAAACCCCTTTCAATTTTTCAACCCCTCAGCAGAATCGCATATAGATACAGTGCGTTCAAAAGCGAAGCTCAAAAGCGCGTACTGCAGATATGGAAATTTGAAAGTTATGCTGGAACGGTGCTGTCTAGGGATATATCTTCTGATTTCATACGCTTCGTACTTGGCTTTTAGCCAGCGTTTTGGCTGATATCTGCTGCGGTGTGGAATCAAATTTTAATTTTTTTTTGGAAAAAAACACTGTTCTACTTCAGCTGTTGATGAATAGTACTGGAGATATATGTGGGAAGAGTATACGAATGAACGACTTCTGTGAGCCGGTGCAGTTGGTAGTCAAGAATAGCTCGGAGGAGCGATATTAAGACTGAGTACCGTGAACCCATCTCATTGATGTCTTGGAGTTTCAGATTGAAATAAAACCGTACAGTATTGCAACATCACGGGCGTAATGGGATCGAAGAAGGGGTTCTCAATTAGCATGACACACCTGCTAGGCTCAGGGTATCAATCATCATGAGGAGAAGTTTCTAAGTCAGTATCTTCTGCTTAATCTTTAATCATACAACGCGCGGTCAAGTCGCTACCTACCGCTATTGTCCTTCCGGACAGTAGGTGTTCGGTACCGCGGCATATATACAATTTCAACGAGTCTTGTAGCGGGAAAGAGTTGAGGGAAGAAAACACGTTTGAGTTTGTGTAGGGATTTGTTGAAACGAACGTCAGCCCGCTCGATAATGATTTACCATTGATATTGAAAGAATCCCTGCTGCAGTACATGCAATTGTCTAAGGCTCTAAATACTACGTGCTAAAGAAGAAAGCACCGACCGACTCCATTGTCCTACTCATCGCCCTCCTCGCGAGAATTCCACAGCGGATCAGTAACCACGATACAGAACTCATTCAAGCCCGGCACGAAGCTCTTCGCGCGCTCGAACTTCCTCTTGACATCGCAGAGCATCAGGTCGAAATGATCGCTGTTGCCCACCTCGACGACGCTGGATTTGGCCGGCAGTGCATCTTTGAAGTCAAATCGTAGCTTGCCAGAGCTTGTGTGGCCCGTCTCTTGCGCGAACCAGGCGAAGAATCGAGAGCTGGTGATTCGGGCGTTCAGCGTGGATCTGTCGTAGCGACGACTGAGCCTACCGTGCTCGTCGATCTGGAGGCGGATTACGATCTTAGCGCTGGAATCGCTGTTGGTTGTGGTGCTGTTGGGAGCAGGAGCTTGGGCTGTTTGCTGTTGTAGCTGCGGGTGGGGATCCAGATTCGAAGCGACCGTTGCCTCTATAATGTTATTATCTAAATTGGAGTCTGTTCCCGGTGTTATTTCTTTGGCGGGGATTGGCATTGAAATGGGTGCTGGTTTTGAAGTTCCTCCATAGGAGTTATTGTTATTATGTGCCGGCGATGCGAGCAAAGTGCTCTGAGATTGTGGTGATGGGCCAGAAGGTGGACCTCCAGATTTATTCGTAGACGTGCGAAGAGCAGAGTCAGATGCAATGCTAGAATTCCTTTGATTCGGCAAAGGTATATAAGATAGTTGATTAGACGGAATGGGCGGGGCTGTGTTCATGGAGTGCAGCTGTTGTGAATTTTGCTGCAGGTTTTCGTGGTGACCCTTAGAGGCCACCATAAATACAGGCGTGATGAAAACTTTGACATCAGCGACTTCTGGATCCAGATTCGCTATTCCATGGAGAAGCTCCCACGTTATAGCTTTCACAGCCTCCAGTGATGCCGAATCTCCTGGTCGGATAGTCACACTCTTCTTTGAGTCTAACTCAACGGTTCTAAACCTAACGGCTAGATGTGAAGGCAGGGCAGTATTCCAGAGGGAAGCAAGCCATTGAAAAAGTTGCACGACCGTGTAATTAAACACCTCTCTTGCAGAGAACTTGATCTTTGTGCGTGACATGCGTCCACCACTGAAAATGTTGGCATTGATTTCCACACTCATTGGAACATGAACGACAACCATCTTGTTGTACTTGTTCCACATCATTGCGGTTATTGGGCCAGCTGTAGTGGACGTAGAATTAGGGGATTGTGTTCCAAATGTTGAACCTGATTCAGCGAGATTCGGAACCCCCGACCGATTTTGCGTTGAATCGGGAGATGGCTGGGCTAGGTATTGCGATAGATACCTAGGAGATAGGGATGGTTGTTGCGGGGCCAAAGTTTGCAACTGATGCGGTGGAGGCCCTTCCAACATATTTGGAGTATTCAGAGGGTAAGACCTTTGATAATTATCTACTGCGGCTATAATCGATTGTGGGTCTTGACCAGGGATTGAAGGAAGATATTGACATTGAGCTAGAGGAGGTGCGCCCGGTTGCGTTTGATATCTAGGAACTGTAGATGGAGGAGACGGACGCTGATTTTGATATAAAGTTCGTGGAGGGGCTGGTTGAAGAGCATTTCCCCATGGATTTTGAAACATTTGTGGAGGTGGTGGCGGAGGACCAGACGATCTTTGATTCTGAGAAGAAACAGGGGGAGCTCTTGGTGGACCCTGGATCTGGTTAATTGGAGGTTGAGTGGGCGGCTGAGGGTCATTTTGCCATGTGTATTGACGAGAGGCAGGAAGAGGGGGAGGGACAGACGACTTCTGAGGAGGGACAAGGGGTGGCGGTGGGGGGACGGACAACCCATGATTCCAAGGAGAAATAGGTCCTGGTGGAGCCTGGCTGTGATTGAAAGCAGGTCTAGGTGGTGGAGGAGGGACATCTGACCGCGTATTTTGATGAGAGGCAGGAACAGGGGGAGGGGCGGACGACTTCTGAGGGGAGACGAGGGAAGGTGATGGAGCTTGTGGCCGTGGAGATCCAACTCTTGTTGAAAGAATATCTCGATCCTGGTCGGTTGTCGTAGGGAGTGGAGGCTCCGGTGCGGTAGTCTCGGTTGTGTTCAAGGACTGGGCGAACGGTCTTTGAAAACGAACCTGACGTTCGTTGCTGTTTTGGGATGAGAATGAAGGATTTGCTCGGCCGTGAGGTGAATTGATAATCTTTTCTGAGCAGTTGGACGATCCAGAGTAATCGAAGCTCGAAGGTGCTGATGAATACCAATTCTTCGAGATAATATCCGAGTCGCCAGGACTGGCTTTTGCTTCGTGAGGCTCAGAGGACGAAGCCACATGTCCATCTTTGCCAACAGAATTGAGGGACGTTTCCAAAACGTCTCTGTTGGTTATTTGGTGGGCCGAGAGGAGATGCACCCTGGAGGGACTATCATTTCGATTCGGATTCGATTCGGCCATGGGCTTGAGTGACGCTGCTTGGTCGGGAGGATCACGTGTGCGTGCAGGTTGGACAGAAGATGTTGGGCTATAGTGGCTCGGGCTCCAATCTGTGGCATTCTCACGACGGTCCTTAAGTATAGGATGCCCAGCAGGCGCTAGATCCCAAGTGGGCTCTGTGGTAAAGTCTGGACTTGTCTTCTCTTGCGGATGCTGGATACCTTCCTGAACAAACCCTTTGCCTTTCTCCGCTGGACTAAGAACCGAGAGCGCGTCTCGCGCGGTCACAACAGTAGATTCCAATCCATTACACGACTTCGCAGGGATGTTGTTAACCGTATGGTGGCGATCATCTGAAGGGTGAGCAGCTGAGACTGCTGTCACGTCTTTTGTACTCTCACCTGTCAAATCTCTTTCGGGACTGTTAACATAGGAAAGGTCGCATTCGACGATAATAACATCGTCCTCACTATCCCTTCGTATATCCAATTTCTCTACACGTGGTCGTTTAGCAGAACTTGATGCTGGAGATTGCTGCATGCTCTCAGCACTTCTCTGTTGAAATTAAATCAGCATGATCTCACACTGATAAAAGGATGAACCAAGACCTTTTTAGAACAGCTCTCCTCCAGACTCCATTCAGGTTCTGCAGTTAAATCAATGCTCTCGAAGCTGGCTGTGCTCGCTGGATCATCTCTTGGGAGAGGTCGGTCAATGGACTGCGCTGCTGAGTGACTCACTCCAGCCGCTTGAATCCCACGATCCCAATGACGTTGAAAAGTGTCGGTCTTTCTGGTCAGATTGTCGCGGGCGACCAGCAACCCATCCCGTTTCCAGATCGCTGTTGAGGTGCTTATCAACTCCCTGCACTTAGCAGGGACCTTTTGCTCCCATTTCCTCGTATTTGGTACCCCGGCATAGGATTTCACCAATTCTACCAAGTCCACGAATGCGGGATCGTCCGGGCTGCTGACTTGGTACAGATTCCTCTCGTGCAGATATCGGTGGACTCGTCGATGTATATCTGGTGGCCAAGGGGCCTCCTATGTTCTTGCTTAGCACAGTTCGAATTCGGCGATCCAGTGGGCACTCGTATGGAAGTCCTTACCTCTTCGAGCCAATCAACCCCTTTGAAGCTTTCGACATCAAGCACTCCCTCTTCGGCAGAGAGCCGAAGGGACATGATGTAGTATTCACATCTTTGCTCGAGAACTGGGTCATGTTGTTTACTGGCTACAGAATCTCGGGTGGTGTGGAGATTTTTAATAATGGCATCGTGGTGTTTCCGAATTCGTTTATGAGATCCAGGGCTTGAAAAGAATAAGCAACAGCTGGAGACACGTTTGATAAGCTCACAAATTAGAAGATGTCATTTGTCATGTCAGAGAGAATACCCGATAATTTGGGATGTACTGGTGGTAATCCTTCGTTTGTCGTTTCAGTTTTTGAGAGGTTTTTGACGGCGTAAAGCACATGCAGAGTCGAGGCGGGTGGTTGGGAAGCCTCGTGCCATGCGTAATGATGACCTATGGCGTGTGAATGTTGTGAATTGAGTATATAAAACGAATAGACGGAGGCGTTGGTAGTATTACTCACTCATAGATGAACAAACAGATGGTTCTGCTGTGCCCGACATAACGCACAGAAACACTGTTTGGTCCCATGCGATCTCATCCTTCTACTATTTGCTTGCTTTTGCTCGGGCGAGACGCCAGGTGGCGTCCAGTTATCCAATTATCGCAGCTCATGCCGCATGTTAACTGTTTCAAAGCCCCTTTTATTCAGCTGCTCTCTGGGAGATGTGCTGAAACTTACAAGTTCAGTACGGTATAGTTTGCTTGCTTGCTTGCTTGAATCTGTGAGGCCACAAGCTGGGCATCTCAAGAAGCAGAGCCTACTAATATAAGGAGGTGTTCAAAACATATCCTTGTGCTGCCGGTAATACTTTTTCTGAAGCGATCCATTAGCTGTCTCGCCGTTATTTCTTTCTGCACCATCCATCCTCTCGGTATGGGAACATTCCCAGACCGGCCACGCCCCCAAATTACGGGGCCGGGTCTGAACGAGCACTGTACCTTGTAAGGTTGGTCGAACAGGTTCTCCTTACATACTTTGTACTACCTAGTCAGACACAGTATTACATAAAACCGGGATAATTCTTCACCCCTCCATTACTCTAACTCTACAAGTGGCGGCAGTTGTCTTAAGTTGATAAATGTACACTCCCAAACGGCACGGGACAGCCCCACTATTCTTTCTTCCCCTTTGATGTGGAGACATGGCCCGTTGGCAGCCAAGAATGTAACACCTGGCAGCCAAGAAAGTGGGCGCTTCACACATGCGGCGCACGGGTTTGTCTCGGCTTTCTTTCGCCGTGCAATACTCTCGTTTAGCCTCCTGACCAGAAGGATGCTGTCCATGACAGAGGAAGCCTCCTGCATGTGGATTTGCAAGAGTCCGCCACAGAATACCTCACGGCTTTTGAGGTGCCTGGAAGTATCACGGGCCACGGTTCCGCCGCCAGACCGCCAGGAGGAACTTTCCCCTACTGATGATCTCGACCGCCGTCCTTTCGTAGCATCATGCGGCTGCATCAAAGGCCGGATTCGGACGCTTTGGTCTGATATGGCGCTTGGAAAAGTAGGTGTTGGGATTTCTTAAAGCTGGCATTATCTCATTTTGTCCAGGGAAATGTATGTTCTCAGAAAGATTCACTTGACTGTCTTGGTCTAAAAATCATGTCGTCTACAAGTACTACTTTGTTGAAGTCGAACGTGGGTGTCTATACCAATCCCTCCCATAACTTGTGGGTTGAAGAGACAGAGCCAAAGGCGGAAGCTGTCGAGAAAGGTACCTCGCTGCAACGGGGCGAAGTCACTGTTGAGATCAAAAGTTCTGGAATATGCGGGTATTTACACTCACTCTATCTTCGATGTTAAGACTAACATCAATGATAAGGTCCGATGTCCATTTCTGGCACGCTGGCTGTATTGGCCCTATGATTGTCGAGGGAAATCATGTCCTTGGACATGAAAGTGCTGGCGTTGTCCTCGCAGTCCATCCTACAGTCTCGCACCTCAAGGTTGGCGACCGTGTGGCTATCGAACCGGGCATCATCTGCAACGCTTGCGAGCCTTGCCTTACAGGGCGCTACAATGGCTGTGAGAAGATGCAGTTCATGTCTACACCTCCATACCCCGGCCTTTTGCGTCGATACGTCAATCACCCTGCCATATGGTGCCACAAGATTGGAAACATGACATATGAAGAAGGCTCTCTTCTTGAACCATTAAGTGTCAGTCTGGCGGCAATGGAGAGAAGCGGAGTGAGACTTGGCGATCCTGTATTGATCTGTGGTGCGGGACCTATCGGATTGACTTCTCTCCTATGCTGCCGTGCAGCTGGAGCGGAACCGATTGTAATCACGGATATTGATGAAGGGCGTCTCCAGGTTGCGAAAGAGCTGGTGCCATCAGTTCGGACAGTCCGGATCCAACGCAAATCCCCAGAAGAGAGCTCGAAGGACATTGTCGCTGCCATGGACAATATAGAACCAGCGATAGCCATCGAATGTACCGGTGTAGAGAGCAGTGTAGCGACTGCAATATGGGCATCCAAGTTCGGTGGCAAGGTTTTTGTTATCGGTGTAGGGAAGAACGAGTGCCAGATTCCATTCATGCGCCTGAGTACGCGTGAGGTGGACTTGCAGTTCCAATATCGGTATTCTCACACGTGGCCGAGGGCTATCAGGTTAATGCAGAGTGGAATCATTGATATGAAAAAGATGGTCACCCATCGATTCAAGTTGGAGGAGGCAGTTAAGGCTTTTGAGACGGCAGCGGACGTCAAGACTGGGGCAATCAAGGTGCTGATCATCAATGAAGATTAATTACAAAGGGTACCAGGGATGTGATTTCATGGCATGAGGTTTCATCAGCGGAGATTTTGGTAGTGTAAAAACGTAGAGATAATAGAATCAAAAAGCGCTTGCTCAATGCTCTGACAGTCCAGTTTGAGGTTCTGCTGGTTCAAAAACGCAAATCAAGTGGCTATAAAAGCCGTTCCCCCAACGACTCAATTCGTCCCGTTTGCACCCAAAAGCTATACGGGGCGTATTGTACACAACTAGACGCAAAGCAATTACGCGGAAAACATCCCCCCATTTATGAAAAGTATAGGAGAAGTGGAATATAGACGGCCCGTCTGCCCATCTGCATGCGGGCCTACTGTATGTAACCGATGAAGCTTCGGCTCCCAGACGAATGGGGCAGGTCGAGCGAGCGACAAATCAATTCTCCTGTAGATCTCCCACCCCACCATAGCTTCAACTTGATAGCCGATGACGGTGATGTGGAGCTGGTACAGCTGTTCGGGGAAGTGTTCCGTGCGATAGAGGGATAAAAGGATCCTGTGACGGAGGGGCAAAAACTTGTCGTCGCCAATGAGAGCTAATCCGAAAAGAGGGGCAGATATATGAGAAAGCAACCGCCGTTCTAGAAAACCCATCATTTTTGACAATTTCTAAATCGATTCAATTCACAGAAATCCACAATCATGGTTTATCCAGAAACGTTCACGGGATTCATGGCTGATGGAGCAGACAACTGGCCACCAAAGTTTATCAAAAGAGAAGTCCGTACTGTATACCCGGCCCTGAAAAACAATTTCTAACACAATCATCAGTTTACTCCTAAGCCTTTCGAAGACTACGATGTTGACGTGGAGATCGAGGCCTGCGGAATCTGCGGCTCAGATATCCACACCCTCAGCGGCGGCTGGGGGCCCAAGAACTGGCCTTTATGCTGCGGGCACGAGATTGTCGGGAAAGCCGTACGCGTTGGTCCCAAGGTAACTTTGATCAAGGAAGGATCGAGGGTCGGCGTGGGCGCTCAGATCTACTCTTGTCTCGACTGCAAGCAGTGCAAAAACGACAATGAGACGTACTGTCGCCACCAGATCGATACTTATGGTGCTATCTGGCCCGGCACCGGGATCGTATCCCAAGGCGGTTATGCGAGTCATGTTCGGGGTCATGAGGTAGGTTCATCTTTATCCTAACATTTGGATGATTCTTGACATATTTCAGCATTGGGTTTTCCCTATTCCTGAAGCAATCCCCACTGCAGAAGCGGCACCTATGCTCTGTGCCGGACTTACAGCCTACTCACCTCTCGTGCGCAACGGCGCCGGAGCAGGCAAGAAAGTTGGGATTGTGGGCCTTGGAGGAATCGGACATTTTGGGACTCTCTTCTCTCATGCTTTAGGAGCTGAGACCTGGGTCATCTCGCGGTCCCGCTCCAAGGAGGCTGATGCGAGGAAATTGGGTGCTGACGGCTTCATTGCCACCGAGGACAAGGACTGGAATGAACCTCACCGAATGACGTTTGATTTGATCATCAACACCGCGAATAGCTCGGAGGGGTTTGATCTGGGGAAGTATCTTAGTCTTTTAGATGTGCATGGCAAATGGATCAGCGTAGGGTTACCTGAGGGCAAGGGTCAGGAAGTCAAGAGCCATATGTTTATGGAGAATGGCTGCCTCATTGGCGCTAGCCATTTAGGATCACGCAAGGAGACATTGGCGATGTTAAAGCTGGCTGCGGATAAGGGTATCAAGCCCATGGTCGAGCTTGTGGATATTTCGGAAACAGGGTTGGTCAGCGCAGGTAAGTAGTCTCTATTCCAGTAGTTGAAGCAGGGAAGCTAACGCACCGATTAGTATCCAGGCTGAAGAAGAATGATGTGAAGTACAGATTCACGCTGACGGGTTTTAACAAGGTATTTTGAAGAATAATAGTGATAGGCTTTTGGAAAAAGGACATTTTACATAGTATCAGCGACGTTGAGATCAACAACTAGATGAATATACAATTCTCTCAACCCGTCATCGAATAAAAGCGTGCATTTTTCGTCTGTAGTCTAGCAAGTTGATGGTTTATCAATAAAGTCTTACGTTTCGAATACTTATTGGATAATTATAACCCTTCCAGATATGCATTATTCGATATATTAGCTACACGTTGGTCTACATACTGCTCGGCCTACTGATCGGTGTTGTAGTTTCAGAGAGTGCTTCTCTAAAGCACCCTCATTTTGAGCTCGAAACCTTCACTCCGCAATACATAGAATTTTCTACTCTTCTATAGCTGTTTCAGATCTCTCAGTCCAGATGCTAAGCGCATCATCAATATCAAGCGATGAATATTGCAGCTCGTAAAATTGATGAGGCAATGACGATTGTGAGATAGGCAACTTCTTCTCGGCCATTGCTACAGCCAACACCTTTTCCAGACGCCCTGTGATGTGTCAGCTATCTCAGATGGTGAACAAACGGTCAGGCTTCTTCTGACTTACGTGCAAATAACCATCTTTGACCACAAGTTTTCAGGCCGTACACCAGAAGGTCAAGATTGCGAGGCACCTCTACGGAGAGAATTTTGGCATGAACTATTTCCTCTCAGTCTCTATATTTGGTGTGAATGCGGGTCGCCTCACCAAGATAAAACCTTGCGCCAACGAAGATACAGAATATCATGTAAGGGCTGATATTTTCGAGATTGGCATCGCTCGTCGCCCGAACCACGGCGCTCATATCATCGCAAGCACTTAAACATCGCTGGATGGCAAAGTACCAAGGGCCATGGACTTCCCCAAGACCAGCGGTGGGCAACGCTAGTCGTTGATAAAGCGAGATTATGGCGCTGGAGATACTTAGCATAAGATATTTAAGGTTATGTTTCGTACTTACGTATCGAATGTTACCGAAATCATCACCGATGTTGAGTCCGACGCAGCATTGGTTTTCCTCAACGTTTGTGTCGTATCCTCTGAGTTCCGCCATTTAAGCAACATCTCATCAACGGATACACATTGAGATTGCCATCGCAGCCTATCGTTTGCAGATGCGGTATCGAATGACTGTTGTAGAAATATCTGCACCCTGTATAATTGATGGGTGACAAGATTCAGATAAACCGAAAATGCAGATGAAACCTCCGAGTCACCAAAGGATGAGAAAGCTTTCGCGTTCTCAGGAAACGACCATATTGTTTCGTTGCATGGAAACCAAGCCCCCTCCGTAGGCCGTGAAAGTCCCAAATTCCAACCCGCACCCAAGGAAGACATGCTATCAAGGAATTCTGTCATCCAGTAGGCACGGATCCGCTCTTCCTGTTCGATCAAGGTGGTTGGAGGACAAAGCATGCGATGCGATACTGTCGATAGTTGGTCTAGATCATCGCAGTTACTGATTACCAGTTCCCGTAGACCTAGCTGTGTGGCCATCCTAGCATAGTATCAGCAAATATCCCCGCCCAGAGTATGGCAGCTGACCTCTTGCACAACGCCACCAGGTTCCAGAACTCCGATAATTTTCCAGCACCATAGTCGATAGTTGTGATAACGAGGATGGCTTGCAGTGAGTGGAGGGATAGACTCCCTATTGCCTGCATGATCACTTCATTCCGGTACTGTGCTGAGTACTGCGAGCGTTGTTCGCGAGTAAGGGGGTTGGACAGACACCAATGGGGCAAGGTCACAGCCACAATAGCTTTGAACACGATACTTTGAGGCGAGTCGACTAGGGGAGCAGCATGATTATGGACCTCCTGCAGGAGAGATAGCTTGTGAAGGATTGGAAACCACGGATGGTATCGTTCAAACCAGGTGTTACACAGCTCGCTCAACGTCTGTTCAGATAGAGCCCCAAGGTCCGAGGCTGCAGTCTTTCGACTATGTTGTGATGATTGCGATGCAATGTCGAAGGCGTCGAACCGCCCATTATGCTCTGGTGGCGTAGGAGCCGAAGTATGATTGATATCATAGAATCCAGATGGGTCTGGGATCTCTTAGTGCGATGCTGTAATGCAGCGCAGCAGTTGGACTTACGGTGCTGTTGCTGTGTTTTGAGCGCATCTACCTCTTCCTCCAATCTCTCTGCTTATAGATCAATCACATGTAATTTTGGAACAGAGGAGGGTATTCTCACGAAGGCGCTGCTCCAGCGACGAAACGTAGCCAGCCCGTAAGCCCCTTCTTTTCACGGACGTGACATACTGACAACTATGACCGACTTCCGAGCAGAATCCGCAATTTGGCTTCTGGCGATCACATTTCACTTTCCGTTGTCGACAAAATGTGCATCTACATGGCCCGTTAGCGCCGAAACATCACGACCACGGAGGCAGCGCTCGAAGAAACGGGGTAATCAACAATGCCAACTCATGTAAAGTTTCAACTAAAGCTTTTGATACTCCGAGGAGAAGATACGATAGAGGATAAACTACCAAGGATTATCAAGTCCACTCACACGACTTTGCTCAATTCCATATTTGCGGGAGATACTTTATAGGCAGAGATGAAAAATAAGTGCGTCCTTGACTCCAAAAACGCGAAAGACAGGATCGTACAGTGACAACAGACGGCTATCTAAAGTTGTGAATCCGTGAGTTGTGAGTTGAAGAGTTGAAGAATGTCCGGGCACCAGAAGGCCCGGGTGGACACATGAGATCTAAGATTCTGGAGACTCCAGACTCGCGCAGTGCAGGGGAACGATGCGGGGTACAGCACTGTACTGTATATCCCCACTATTGACGCACCTCAAGAGTTACTTCTAGGAATGCAATTAGTTAGTGCACGAGTCAAGGATAATGCGTCAAAGAATCGACTTAGCAGGGAATTACAGAACATAGTACTGGATCCTGTCCAATGGCAATGTTATGTAAACTGCGATCTCTGGTAATAGCGAACCCGGTAATAACGAATCTCTGGGTATAACGAGCACTTTCCAAAGACTAATAGGGTACTAACCACACCAAAAATCCCCCTGGTATGACGAATATCTGGGTATTTCGAGCGCCTCTTGTGGCTTTTTGCCGTTCGTTGTAAGCAGAGATTACTGTACTCTTCCACCCTCGGTTAAGTGCATCCTGTCGGTCGGATCTTGGAGAAAGTGGAGGAGTTGGAAAATGTGGACCTGCATGAATTCCATCCCTGGGTTTGGAAACCGGGAACGTTCTTGGTTTTTCCACAACCATTGGCATCATCTGATGCTCCCCCTTCTACGGGCCATGTCTAGAGCGTCACCCATCGACCCCTCGCTTAGCATTCGTCTGGGCGGCGTTTATTATCACAACTCAAGCAAGACCGCATAGAGAGAGAGAGAGAGAGAACCAACCCCAGACTTCTAACCCATAATGCTCCTCCTAGGGGCGTAGATTTCGTCTCGTTCTATCTTGTATCATTGGTTGGCTGTGCTCAAATCATAAGCAAAAGGCATTCTCAACAGACACGGGAGACGCTCCATACCCCATACCCCATACCCCGTAACCACCTCTAGCTCTCCCAAGTGCATGTATATATGTCCTGTCGATCCCCGTCAATCTTTTACTCGAGTTCCTCATATCTTTCTGAAGTATCCGATATATCTCGACCAACAAACATCCTCTGTCACATACATACTATCCTGTTCCTCTTTTAATATATGATTGGTACTTGATTATCGTCTGTCATAATGGTACACCAATTTGACGGGCCGGTCTTGGAAATTATCCTGACTGCTGCCAACTCTGCAGCTCAAGCCTGGTATGGCTACGACCAAGGTGTCATCAGTGGCATTCTGATCGGCTCGGACTTCGTGAAGACCTTTCCTCAAACGAACGTCTCTGCTATCCAGGGGATCACAGCAAGCTGCTTTTCTGTGAGTACCACTGAACAATAATTATCAGACCAAAACTTATGACAAACAACAGCTGGGAAATCTTGGCGGATGTTTACTCGCATTCCTGTTCGGTGACCGTCTTGGCCGCAAAAACACTCTGAGAGTCGGAGCTGTTATCTCTGCTATCGGTGCTATCCTTCAATTCTCGGCCACAACGTTCCCACAACTCATCGTTGGCCGTGTGATCAACGGCTTTGGAAATGGTGTGTCATATTGAATTCTACAAGATGTTTGGAGGCTGACCAAAGAATAGGAATGACCAGTTCAACCTGCGGGGTTTTCCAAGCAGAATCAGTCAGAGGTCCACGACGAGGAAAGCTTTCTGTTATTGTTGTTCTACATAATGTCGTCTTCTACTGCCTTGGTAGCTGGATTACTCTAGCATGTTCATTTTCACACAACGGAATTCAGTGGCGGCTTCCACTTGCCTTACAAGTATGTTTTCTCTTCCACTACCTCGTAGACGAACGAAAAGACTAATTTTGGTAGCTCGTTCCCTGTTTCTTCCTCCTATCTCTCCTCACGTTCGTTCCCGAGTCTCCTCGATGGCTCATTATGCATGACAGAGTCGACGAAGCCCAGGAAGCACTCCGGCGCTACCTTGGAAAAAACCTCGACTCAGATGATCAGGCGGTTCTACTCGAGCTGGCCTCCATCCAAGAATCTTACAGGATTGAACAGCAATCTACCATCAGCTTCAAGCAGGTCATTCTTGGACGTGATCGTTCCAGGCATCTGGGCAGACTTTTGCTCGGATGTGGTGGACAATTCATGCAACAATTCGGCGGTATCAATGCTCTCAACTACTACTTCCCTATCATTTTGACCGAGAGTCTGGGTCTCGACGAACTGCTCGCAAGAATCTTGACAGGATGCAATGCCACCTCTTATATGATTTCGTCGGGATTATGTTTCTGGATGATTGAGAGATTCGGTCGACGATCTCTGATGCTCTCTGGACTTGGCCTGCAAGGTCTGGCGTATATTATGGTTGCTATCTCTGTTGCTTTACTTTCAACAGCTCCGGAACAGGTATGGAGTAATTCTCATTCGGATAATACTTTCGTACTAATTACGCATAGTGGGGTGCTGTGGCTATCACATTTCTTTTCTTCTACTATGCAGCATTCGGATGCACCTGGGGTATGGTTCCCTGGGTGTACCAGGCCGAGATCAACTCTCTCGCAATGCGAACTAGAGGTGCTGCAGCAGCAACTGCCACGAATTGGGTAAGTCTGCATCTCCAATCAAGGAACACAAAGTCTAACCCATCCAGCTTTTTGGATTCGTCTGCACTCAATTCACCCCAACGGGTATCAAAAATCTCACATATCGCTTCTACATCATTTTCGCGGCTTTCAACCTTATGTTTGTCCCAGTCGTCTACTTCCTCTACCCCGAGACGGCCAATCGTACTCTTGAGGATCTCGACGAGTACTTCGACGTCGATTCTCATAACCCGGTTGTTATTCCTTTCAGCGACAAAGCTACGAAATCTACAGCACGCCCTGGCTGGGCAATCGAAGCTGAACATGGACGAGCTGTGGAAGCTACGCGCAGAAAGAAGGATGGTCTCAAAGGCGACGATGTGTTTGTTGAGCATGCTGAAGTTGACAATTAAATGCCACCACGCAGGAAGAAGAGTGGTGTAGATTCAGGCAATCATTTTCGTTGGTACTGGTTGGGTGGTATGGTGGCAAAGAAGAAATGGATCATACTTTTGCTGAATAGCTCACAATTCTTGAACACAATACTGTCACTACATTCCTCGTAAACTTTAAGAAATCTCGAAGTGCTGTCTCCACGTTTTACCTCCAATGCGTCGATTGAGGAGATTACTTTGACGATGGAAGGCAGTGATTTCGGTATAAGAAGACCGTGCGTATCTCCTTAGGTCTATGAAGTTCCTTCATTATAACTCATCAGGAGAACTTCGACGGAAGATTCTGTCGCTTTACTTTGAAACCTTCAAAGATACTCGCTGGTAAACGAAGAGAGAGATCTGGGACAATACAGAGAGTACTGATCTATTAAAACTGTCATTGAACTGGTGACTGCTGAATTTATCAAATTTTGCGACATTCATTTCTCTCCCACAGCTCTCTGATACTCTCACTGTTACCTCGGTACATGGCCCGTTGCATCGCCTTTGCTAAGAATGCTCCCACTACCACTCTTGGAGTCACGTAGCGGAGCAAAAAGCGGCATTAAGACGCCACGGAGGTATAGCTGCGCTCGCCTCTCCGATTCCGCATCCATCAACGGGCCAACTCTTCCGCGTCCAGCGCTCGGCTATCCTGCCTCCCCACACCCCGCACACATGTCTTAGCTAGCCCTTGTCCGCCCCCCTCCGCTAGGACAGAGAACTCTCCACGGGCCATCTCATGCCCGTCATGTTCTCCATCTCAGTCTATTGATATCCTCAGAGGTAACTGACGCGCATGTGTTCACTTGCTCCACGATGGCGGGCAAATCATCACGCGTGGGAGAAATGGGTCAGGTTCTGTGGACACATGCGAAAGCAATGCTAAGATATAAAAGACCTGGATGAGCACTCGTTTTGCCGTTCTCAATTCATCTCTGCTCTACTGTGTACCTGTTATCTTCAAATCAAACAAATTCCCTTGCACTGAAGACACAATGTTCGCTGATCGGCACACTATCAAGCTCCCGCTATCCCCTCACGTCCCTCAAATTCTCCAAACCACGAAGACCCCGAGCCCCCGAACAGCCCAGAACATTGCTCAGGAATGGATCACTAACTTTGAGGATGTTTTGAAGAGCGGCGAGGGTTTCTCAAAGGTGTTACAGCCAGATGCGTGGTGGCGTGACTTTCTGGCTCTGTCCTGGGATATCCGCACTCTGCATGGCTTGGATAAGATCTCGCCGTACCTCTCCGACAACCTCGCTCATACGCAGCCTCAAAACCTGAAGCTGAGACAAAATGAGAAGTTTGCCCCTGCTTTCGCTACTCCCATTGAAGGGCTGGAGTGGGTTGAATCACAATTTGACTTCGAGACAAAGGTTGGACGAGGATCGGGGATGCTGAGACTCGTTCAAGGCGTCGATGGGATCTGGAAGGGACAAATGATCTATACTGCGCTGCAAGAGTTGAAGGGTTTTGAAGATAAAGCGGGAATCCGAAGGCCCCATGGATCGGATGAATTGAGGACTGCAAGCGGAAGAGAGCTTAATTGGTTGGAGCAAAGGGAAAAGCAGATCGAGTTTGTGGATGAGGAGCCCACTGTTCTTATTGTTGGCGCTGGCCAATCTGGATTGAACATGGGTGCCAGACTTCAGGCTATGGGATTGAGCTGTCTTCTGGTAGACCGGAATGCACGGATTGGAGACAATTGGCGAAACAGATACCGGGTAGGTTGATAACGAACCAGCTATGTGATTTCTTCTAACGCATGCCTTCAGACACTTGTCACGCACGACCCCGTTCAATACACACATATGGCGTACCTTCCATTCCCATCCAACTGGCCCATCTTCACACCAAAAGACAAACTCGGTGACTGGTTTGAGTCATACGCTTCTCTGATGGAGCTCAACGTCTGGACTGGAACGGGACCGAAGGCTGGCTCTACCTCATATGATGATGCTACAAAGACCTGGACTGTTCAGATCGAACGCAAAGGCGTTCTCCGTACTCTCCACCCAAAGCATATCATCCTCGCCACTGGGCACGCAGGCGAAGCCAAGGTCCCTACATTCAAAGGCCAATCTGAGTTCGAAGGTCTCGCATACCACGCCAGCAACCACAAAGATGCATCCTTGACTGGTGCAGGGAAGGGGAAGAACGTGGTTGTTATTGGAACCGGTAACTCAGGCCACGATATTGCCCAGAATTACGAGGAGAATGGGGCACATGTTACCATGGTACAACGACGAGGAACATATGTGATCGGAGCCCGGAAAGGACTTTTCATGCTTCACGAGGGAATGTACGATGAGACGGGACCCCCAACAGAGGACGCAGACATCTGCGGTCAATCCCTGCCCATCCCAGTCCAGTTCGCGCTCAACGTCGGTGGCACCGCCAGAATTACCGAAGTTGAGAAGGACACGCTCGATGGTCTAGCCAAGGCCGGTTTCCTTGTGGACTTTGGCGAGGACAAGAGTGGTATCTTCCGAAAGTACATCACTCGTGGTGGAGGATACTACATTGATATTGGCTGCAGCCAGCTGATTATCGATGGAAAGATCAAGGTCGTCCAAAGCCCCGACGGCATCTCGCATTTTGAGCGAGACTCTTTGGTCTTGGCCAATGGCAAGAAGCTGCCTGCCGATATCGTAGTGCTGGCTACTGGGTATGACAATATGCGGACGAGCGCGCAGAAGATTTTTGGCGAGACTATTGCTTCCAGATGCAAGGATGTTTGGGACTTAGATCAAGAGGGAGAGGTTAATGCTGTAAGTCTTCTCAATTGGTTTCATCGTGAGATTTATTACTGACCTGTGTTCAGATGTGGAGACCGAGTGGGCACCCGGGGTTCTGGTTCATGGGAGGAAGTCTGGCCCTTTGTCGTATCATGTCGAGATTCGTAGCTCTGCAAATCAAGGCTACCGAGGAGGGTATCATACATTAGATTTATCATCTTATTGTAGAATAGGGGTTTATAATGAATTATTGTTTGTCTGCAAGGAAACTCGAGTCCAAAGAAACTTTTGGGTTATCGGCACGTGATCTACTGTATCACTACCTACTGTAGTAAGAGAAACGACACGTGCTCAATCGTACCAATCGGCAGTGCGAGGAAGAGGAGGTCTGGAATGTCAGAGCTCAGAAACCCGACTCCAACCTCTTTTCAAGTACCACCTTCATTCCCCCGCACATCTGATTGTTCATGCTTCGCTAGGTACGTTCTTTGGTATTCCTTCAACTCCTTTTATTCGTCCCAGAGTTTGATGGCAGTAACAGTCGTGTCTATATTAGGTCAAGACTCAAGTGGCTTGCACGCAACATCTTGTGTCAGGCCATCACTGAAAATGCTCAAGTTGAACAGTTCAGTTATTTCTAAACTCGCGCTGCTTCGGAAAACATCATCCGGACAGCTCTTTGGGTTTTGAGCTGCCACAGGCTTCGAGCTGTCAATTTCATGCAACTTCTCCATAGAGCTGTAAACTAAAGAAGCACACCTATTCTGACGGTCGTCGGGCACAGCTTGGGCATTTGCTTCTCCAACAGCATCTTGCGCATCTGGAAATTCAATATTCTAGAGTTGCCGTTATTGCAGAGCGGAAATCAAGTCGCTTCCAATTCACACCACATATTCATTTCCAACTCTCTGGCAATTCCAAGCCCTGATACTTTATTGGCACTCATTTTCCTGCCAGTGCGCATTCTTTCTATGTCTTCTCTTAATCTGACATCTGTCGTACAGAGTTATAGTTATCTTACACCCTACCCACTCCCATCTTCAATATTTTGTACAAAAACCTATATTTCCTGGAGGAACTCGAGACCAGATGAGATCTGGATAGTTGCCAGCTCGTTCGTCTGCCGCGAGCGTCACTCACTAGTGATGCTATCCAAAATTGAGGCATTATTTTATTGAATTGTATTACGCCAAAGGAACTTACTTACTAAATGCTTTTAGCTAAATTCAAGTTTTCACGATCAGTCGATTCTTTTTTGCAGAATACCGAGCACGCGATTTTTTCGGAGCGACTCACCAGATACGATCTTATTCGTGAATTCCCAAAATACCACCTCCTCCAGCATGGTCCTATAAAACAACAATGTTGAAACTTAATCCATTAATTCTGGTTGCTCTCCTCTCGAATCTCCTCATTGCATCAGGCATGCCATCACCGACCCAAGTTCCCCTTGTGTCCTCACCCCAAGACACTCAATCAGCGCCAACACAGAAGCCACTCAACCCAAAAATCCCACTCCGAATACTCCCCCTCGGAAACAGCATAACATGGGGCTATGGCTCCACTAGCGGAAATGGATACCGCCAACCGCTCCTCGGCCTCCTCCCAAACGATGTCACATACATTGGCTCCGAACACTCCGGCAACATGACCAACAACGATAACGAAGGCCATCCTGGCGCCATCATCTATCAGATCGCACTCTTCGCTGACAGATCCTTAAAATTACGACCAAATGTCATTTTATTGATGGCAGGCACGAATGACATGATTGGGAATTTCGGCGTCGAAGAAGCACCAGGAAGACTTGGAGTGTTGATTGATCGCTGCGTAGAAGCGTGTCCAGATGCCGTGGTTTTAGTTGCACATTTGACGCCCTTTCTGGACAGACCGTCGCAGAAGAGGGCTGATGTTTTTAATGCTGCGATTCCCGGGTTGGTCAGTGAGAGGGTGGAGATGGGGATGAAGGTTTCGGCGGTGGATATGATGGATTATGTTAAGCTGGAGTGGTTGATGGATGGACTGCATCCGAGTGATGATGGATATGATGGGATCGCTAGAGCTTGGTATGATGGGTTAAAAGAGGCATCGGGCAGGGGATGGATTGAGAAACCGATGAAGGTGGAGGAGGAAGAAGTGGAGGAGTTGTAGTATGAGATGGAATTTTTGACGTGAACGTGTATATGAGCAGGACATCTGCTTGTAATATGCCCAAGTATAATAGCGCAATATTCATGAACGACTGCAATGTGCATAGATTATTGAGAGGTAGTATGAAATTAATCTCAATACAAGTGCCTCGGTCCTGGACAGGGGCTTCCCTCGGGAACGGTCGTAGAGGACAAGGCTTGATCAGCTTCCTCTTCTGCCTTTGTTGAGTATCAGGTAATGGAAGAGTATAAGAGAGAGGGCTTGGTAGCCAAGCGCAGCGCACATCGCTTTAGTTCTTACAATCCTATCTATAGCATCGCTATATAGAGTTCGTCTCTTTAACGCTGTTCCGTGTCCTACTCACTCTCTAGGGGTGTAAAAGCTTACCGTTCAGCCATTCCTTTCTCAAATTTGCGATTAAGTGAGAAAGCTCAATAACATGTTATTACCATTTGATATGAAAAGGAATCTGGAGCAATTTTCTACACGCATTGTAATTGGAAAGAAGAACCAGCTTGAATGTTGATACGCGTCTACGGTGCCCAGCAAGTACAACGCTGCAGTTTCCCTGAAATGGCCGCGAGGCTGAAGTTGGACGCGACATAGAACACATCCTCTTGTCGAATTATATTCATGTCGACGACCTGCACATTATGGTGCCAAATCAGGCGCCTCCCACCTCTACGACCATAACAGGCCCTCTGCCTCCTCTAACACAAAGCACGACTTTCATCCCTACGACCGTCAAATCCTTAGCGACCAACCATTCTCTTCTCACTCCAGAAGATGCGATCTATCAAGGATCCCCCCCTAGGAGACAGTCTGCTTCTGTTAATAAGCTGCAGAAAGAGTTGCGCATGACGAATAGTGTCAATGGCGATGCTTCGGGTCTACCAAGAAGGGGCAGGAATAAGGACAGGGCCCGAAGCGGCAGCAGGAGGAAAGGCACATGGAAGAAGCTGTTGTGGGTGAAGCAATCGTGTAAGCATGGAGTGAGGGTTTGAAGCACAATTTCTAATAGAACCAGATCCAGATAATTACACCGATCAAGAAACCTTCCTTGGAGACCTCCAACGAAATCCTCGCCTCCAGCCCTACGATTTCTGGCCCCTCGTCGCGGACTCCACAGTCATAGTTCAGCATGTATGTTCCGTCATAGTGTTCATCGTCTGCTTTGTGGGCATCTTGCAAAAGCAAGTCTCTCCCGGCGCTATCGGAGGTTGGGGGAGCATAGCAACACTTCTCGGATGGGTTTTATGGGATTTCTGGGTTGGACAAGAAGAAGCAAACAAGCCTCCTACTCCACGACTTCCCCATGACCCTTCCACGATATCAGCCGCGAGCTCTGTGTTGAATCTTGCAATCACAACTCCCTCGAGCCTCAGTTTATCAGCGCGGCACTCACACTCCGCATCTGCATCCTCCATACACTCCGCCCTCTCAACAGTCACATCATCCCAGGCAACAACCCCGAAATTCCTTCCCAACTTCCAGTCCCCCGACCACACCCCACAATTCAGTCGGAGAACCTCCCTCCGTCTCAGTACAGCCAAATCTGCCCTCCTAATCTATTTCACTCTTCTCGGTCTCTCACCAATCCTGAAATCTCTCACTCTGTCGACATCTTCCGACAGTATTTGGGCAATGTCTTTCATGCTCTTTGCAATCAATATCTTCTTCTTCGACTACGGATCTCCAGCTCCAAGCTCGAGTACTACTTCCACGAATAAGAACATACCCGCAAGCCTTAGCACGAACGCTGCCTTGATGGCTTCTACTGTCCTTGCGTCTCGTCTCCCGAGTACTGGACAAGTGTTCACTCTCACCCTTTTCAGCATTGAAGTCTTCGGCTTATTTCCTGTATTTCGTCGATATGCACGCCAACAATCATGGCGCGGGCATGTAACACTCACCACACTACTGGTTGTTGGAGCTGGTGGCGGAGTGGGTTTGATATTGGGACGTGGTGGGGACGGAACAGGAATACTGAATTTTCCCTGGAAGAGCGGTATAATAGGCGTTGTGATTGGAGTTTTGGTTACGGGTCTGGCAATGGGAGGATGCAGCTGGTGGTTGATTGGACTGCAGAAGTATAAAAACGAGATTCATGGACCCTGGGATCCCGCTAGGCCTGTTATTCGGCGATGGGATAATTTTTAGTAATCTGGATCTAATACAGGGCACTTATTTTTGTCGACGGTCCTGAGGCAATTACATTCCCACTCTTTATTCTTTTGGCCAAGATTGAACATACATCAGCAGGAGTTAGCTCTCCCTGTTGGTACAGTCTACCTGCGGATCCAATTTCTAGTGGAGGGGCAAATGAAATAGGGGAAGTTTTACATGTAAGAGGAACTCCGAAAGTATGCTCTATTTGAAGTTTCTATTCAGAGAAATGAGTTCTTCGGTTTCTTTGGCTGTCCATCGTTTCTTGATCTATTCTCTCTGGATCGCAGTGGACTCCAGAGCAGCGTCTGGTAGCGTCCATCTTGATCTGGTGGATCTTGTCTCGGATCCAGTCAGACCACCAAAGATTCAGTATTCAATACAGCGCCCTGAAGGAGTGTAACCATTGATTAAGTAATCTACTCCGCTGGTATCTAACCTTAGTACAGTACTGAGTTATATTCCAATATATTGTCTCGGAGCGCAAATCTGATACCGCTCTTCGGAATACGCCTCGTTGACGCTCTACGGGGAATAGTCTGGCCGAACAGCGCCATCGCTGTCAATTAACCAATCACTTTGCATTCTCAACGCCACCATTTATTCAATCATCCCGATCACAACTTGCTACGTCTTGGTAGTATATAATTGCACCTCTCGTCTTTATATGAAGTACATATGTCACATATTCCGCTCACAAGTTTTCCACATCGAAGCTTAGACTAACATTCAAAATCTTTTGCCATGGCAAATCAACCTCGAAATACGTCCCGATGGGAACTGGTCTCTACCAACGGAGTTTCTTCTCTTGAACTCCAGAGAGAAATCCCAATCAAATCCTTGAACTCCAATGAAGTCCTCGTCAAGATCCACGCCGTCTCTTTAAACTCCCGCGACATTCAAATAGCAAACGTAAGCTCCCGTCCCCAAATCTAACGGCCGAGTCTCACTCAGAACAGGGCACATACGCCTGGGGCGCCAGCCTTCCCATAACGCCATGCACAGATTGCTCCGGCACCATCATCGCCATGGGCTCAGAAGCCAACCGCTTCTCACCAGGCGATCGCGTAGCGTCGACATTCCACCCGAACTGGCTGTACGGGCGAGATTTCCCCGCCTCCTTTTCGCTCTTCTCCCAGATCGGCGCTCATGCACATGGCGTCCTAGCGCAGTATGCCGTGTTCAACCAGGAAAGCCTCGTTGCGATCCCCGCCTACCTGTCCTTCGAAGAAGCGTCTAGCTTACCCTGCGCCGCGCTTACGGCTTGGACCAGTCTCTTCGGCGGCAGTCGGACTGTCAAGCCCGGTGATCTAGTGCTGGTGCAAGGTTCAGGTAGCGTGAGTTTGTTCGCGGTGCAGTTTGCACGCGCTGCAGGTGCGAGAGTCATGGCGACGAGTTCGATGCCCGATGGTGAGACAGGGCGGCGGCTTAGAGCTTTGGGAGTAACCGACATCGTGTCCTACCTTCAAGCGGGCTGGGGCCAGAAGGTGAAGGAGTTGTCTGGAGGACGGGGCGTTGATTTTATTATTGAGACGTCTGGGTCTGGGGAAGAAGATCAAGATGCGATAGCTTTAGGTGCACAGATTGTTGCTGTGGGAGGGGAAGGTGGGAGTGGTAAGAACAGTTTCGATATGCGGGTGCTTTTTGCTGAAGTGAGGAGGGTTGCGGTGGGAAGTCGGGAGCTTTTTGAAGAGATGCTGAGAGCTATGGATGTCGGTAAGATCAAGCCGGTATTGCACGAGAAGGCTTTTAGGTTTGAGGAGGCTGATGCAGCGTTTAAATATGCTGCTCGGGGCTCCCAGTGGGGAAAGATTGCAATCAAGATCGAGTAAATTTGATACTCAAAATGCTCATTTATATCCATCATCGACATCGTTTCATGAACTACTCTGATCATGCTTGGTTAATTGTCCAAGTCCGTTTATGGCGCCTTGGTTTTGCTCTTTCATTAAGGACTTGAGATTTCTGAGTAATGTCTTTCAAAAATTTAAATTCACGTTGGCAACTGATATCACGATATCACTGTTTGAAACTTACAAAGCCGGACTAAAGTGTTAAACTTGTCTTCAGAAGAATCGTGGTGGATTCGCAGCCAAATTGAAACTTGCCGACAGAGAATCTTAAGGCAACTGGTTTCACACACTGCCTTACATGTTTGTTTGCGAACTTCTACAGCTCGAGGGGTCGGATTATTGGTAAATCAATATATTTCTACAACTTCTGCCAACTTTGTTCTTATATGATAAATCTCAATCCAGTATATACTTCGGGGGTATTTGTGCAATTTACATATCAAAATCTTCAACATCCCAGAAATTTGTTTAAACAACGAGCCAACTACCTCCCAAAACAGCAAACACACCTGTCAGGCCGAAGATCACCAAAGCCGTCGCATCGAAGGCTGGTATCGATCCGACGGCCGCGCTCTTGCTGGTCGAGCCAGATGACGAAGAGGACCCCGTTGTCGAGCCTGCCGTTGCCCCAGTGGCTCCGGCGGTCGCAGTATGATCACCACCAACAGGTAGACCACCCGTTGCAGTCTCTGTAACCGCCACGCTACTCGCCACGCCACTCACGTTGGGAATAGCGGTCGCGTCTGCTGTGAAATCAACAATGCTGCTAGTTGTTGAGTTGAAATTTGTTTGCGCAATCGCAATTAAATTGTTCTTCAAGTCGTAGACAACGTATGCGGATCGAAGAAAAGTGTCGCCAAGGATGTATGGTTCATCTTCCTGGCCGTTGAGTCCCAATGCGCAGGTATTGGTGAATGGAAGATCTGGAGTTGCGAGACCGTCGACAGAAAACAGACCTTCTAGCGGGGACACCAACTCGTCAATGGGGACCTTGATGTCAACGCCGCTGGAACCTCCGAATCCGAAGTTGAATGTTGCCTTGGGGGAGTTCGTGAGAACATCACAATCAATGAATACGAGTCCACTCTCCTGGGTGTCGTCTATTGCGTTGAACTCCTCGTAGATTAAATCAGCCAAGCGTTGTGGGAGGTAGGTGAGGGTGGTTCCAGAGTCAAGAATTACTGGAGCGTCGTATTCGCCTTGTGTAAGAGTTGTTGTGTTTCCAGCTTGATCAGTGATAGAGAATGAGGACAATGCCACAGTGAACTCGGCATAGACCTGGGTACCATTTTCGAGGGTATCTGGTACGATGGGGATTTGCAAGAGGTCGCCGTGGTACTTATCCGAATCAATTCCACCGAAGATTATAGAGCCGGTAGATGCCTGAAGATCATTCAAGTAAAGGCTGTATGCCTTTGTACTGATCAAATTCTGGCTGACCATGGAATCGATAATGCTCGGATACACGAATGGAGATTCCTCGTCTTCTGGACTGTCGGAGGCTTCATTTGTATCGTATCCAATTCCAAGCAAGCCAGTGAACAGAGTCGCGTTATATGCAAGTCCCATTTCTAATGACTTCACAGTAGCTCCTCCGATTACCAAATTATCCGTAATGTAGTCCCCTTCAGCCGCTGTTCCGTCGCCGTATTCAATGAAGAAGCCATTCTGGAGAACGTTCTTGTAGGTAGAGCTTTTTGAGGGGTCATCTGTGAAGACTTATTAGAGAAGGTAGTGGCAGAAGGAAGGGATTAAAGACTTACATGTACTATCGCAGCCGTCCTCTTCCTCCTCCTGGATGGTGGCATTGGTACAAGCATCTGCAGAAACGTCCAACAGCCATACATCGCTACTCCCAGTATCGATTGCCAGTGTCTGCTGCTGTCCAGGAGTTCCCACTTTTACAATTGCCATGTAACTTCCGCCAGTGGCATTGTTGACCAAAGATTCCGCGATGGTGGCGCGTGGCGAAAGGTTTCTTCGCAGAAGCTTCGGCGTCCCTGCTGGAGTTCTGGCGATGTCCATGGTGAAGGCAGCGAGCGATCCCGAGCTCAACGCTGCGACCGAAAGGATCGCGGATACTGTACATGACCTCATGATAGCGGTGTTGCTGGAGTTGCCCAGAGACGATTGTATTTCTGGGATGTTGTATCTTGTAGGGAGCGTACCCTCAGCGAATTGAGAGTTGCCTGAAAAGAACCTCAAGAACAAACAAGCAAACGAACAAACGGGGAGGTATAGACAGTCGATTAGTTGTATCAAACCGTGCAGGAGAAGAAGGGAGTCATAGCTTATGTACAAATAGACGCACCTCGGTCACCTACCTTTCAAGGCTTGGGCTGGGTGAACGCCCCCCTGCTGGTGTTGATGTCGAATCCTGTGCATGATGACGGGGAAAGGCTCAAGCATTCTGACAGCCCGCTAATGATTGGATTGAGCACAGCCTCAACTCATCGTCCACCAATGAAAATACTCCGCATGGCAAGGGTAAGATAGATTGCGTGGCTGAGGGGCAAAACTTTATGATCCGCCTCAGTGCAGGAGAACAAGACAAGAGAAGCTTCTTTCTTTAAGCTTTACGGGAAACAATCAAAGAATGAGGTCCCAGAGTCACGGGCATGGCCGGGAAGAACCTCACATTCGAGATTGAGGACATTCATACGTACTGTACAAGAAAGCCCAGGCGTGAGACATAGTGGGCTGGTTGCCTGCCTGTTGTTTACTTGCCCCTTTCAAAGCAGAGCCGAGATGGAAATGGCATCGAGTTACTCCGGCTTTACGCTTGGCATCTATGTGTCCTTCTCCAATTACTGTGTTACCTGGCTCTCTTACAGGTTTCTTCATAGCTACGCGCATTCGGCATAGAAAGTACAGAGATTTGCCACTGGGGCCACTTCCCCTGAGAAGTTCCAAGTAGGCGAGCTGCTCCAGGCACCAGAAAAGAGGCACACACAGTGCCGGTGGCTGACTCTATTCTCAAGCTCGGCGGGGCCAGGCCACCTATCTTGCTTTACACACTAACTAAATTTCTATGTCCTTGGATCCAACAGAGCCATTTGCTTCTTGGGATCTCTATCGATATGCACCATTCACCTAGGAGAGGTTCGTGCAACAGCGACTTCTCCATCGCTTTGACACTTTATTTGCCGCTTTCAAAGTTGATGGGATCAATTTTCTCTGCCACTAATAATATCCCACACATTAGGGTGATATATACCTACACACGCTTGAGACCAAACTCCTCACCGTACTTAAAATTCAAAGAAGTAAGCAGCGATCCTGCAATTCTAATGGTTCTCAAGGGTGTCTTGAAAAGGGGTGTCACATGATGGCGGGGTATCTTTCCTCCTCTTACTTCGACCTCAGCCCTATGTATATCGAGAACGCAAAGTAGGAAACCCGTCCTCAAAATCCACCGAAGCATCCATCATATAGCACCGCAGCTTTTACAACCCACATCTCATCCCTAAACTACAACACGCACCCATCCACCCCCTCATCACCTGATCACCCGCCCCAACCAGCCATGCTCTCCCCCCGCCTCCTAACATCCAAGCCCCTCCTACGGCCCCGCAAACCATCATCCTCATCTCCATCTCAACCCACACAAAGACACCAAAACATAACCATCCCCCCCTCCAAACCCCACACAACGCAAAAACCCACATCCGCTCCCAAAAGCCCCCACCCAGCGAACCCCTCACTCGGCGCCTCGAACTCCCAGCTGAGAGAGCTATGGCGCAGCACAAGCCGCCCCGCGAAGATAGTGCTCATCGTTGCTTTTACCATCGCGAGTACCGCGGAGACGGTGTTTTGGTGTCAGGTTGTTTGGGCGAGGATAAGGGGGTGGAGGGGTGTAGATGAGGATGAGGGGGAGGAATGAGAGGAGGGGAGGACGGAAGTAGGGGCGTGGAGTAGGAGGGGGTCCTTGGTTTGAGGTTGAGGGGTTGGCTATAGAATGGATTCAGGAGGAAGGCTGCAATGTGGGGCTGTAGATGTTTTCATGGCGTTGAGGTATTTCCTCTCATTGAACTGCTGCTCGCTATCTGTAGACGTATCTGGTATTTCGTCGTAACTTCACGGGGCTAGATCACAGCTTAATCTCACTAATGCATCGCACCAGGAACCTCATTATTGATCATTTATTGAAGACTGATAAGCTACCGCTCAAGCTGCATACGCAAATGCAGTTATAAGACGAGGAGGTATAGCAAAGCAAGCAGGCCATCAGATGTATATCACACGAGCTCCCTTCTCATAAGCTCATGTGTCGCAAAGCGGCCCAGCTCATCAATCGGATGTATCGTATCGTGTCGTGTCGTGTCGTGCTCTCATACTATGAATATCAATTAAGAGAAAAGAATCGCATATTCCTACAACAATCATACAACATGGCATACCAGAAACTTTAATGAGGAAGGGAGGAGAATTTGGTCGTCGTTTCTATCATCATCAAAATATTAGTCAAATCGGTCAGAGAGGGGAGGGGAGGGGAAGAGAGCAGTACCCACAACGCGTTGCGTGGAAAGACTAGCGAACTGTTGCGAAAGCTCAAAGGTGGGTAGGGTTGTATAGAAGAACGATCTTCCTCCTCCAATGGACATCTTTAGGCTTCTTCAACTCCATCTATTCCCAGTGTGTGGTGCTGGGACGGTGGAATTTAGATTGGAATCGACTCTTACCACCCACACGTAGAGGAGGAGCACCCCAGTCCTCACCATAGAAGCTCGCATTGCCCTTCTCACTCGAATCGATCAGAAACTCCGCAGGCTTGTCAAAGCGACTGAGGTGGCGTCGAGATTCAGAATCGGTGCTCTCATCTGCGTATGCCAGGAGTGTACGGAACATAGCATCTACAAGAGGCTGCGCGGCTTCGGCAGTCGTCATTTTCTCCATCTCCTCTTCTTTAATAGACTCCTTCACGATGATATTCTTAGAAGGAGGTCCAATAGGCCCAAATGAGCTACCCCGACGAACATCCTCACGGTGCGCCATATCGTTGATGTGATCTGTTGTAGTCTTGCCGTACTCTCGTTGTCCACCATAAAACCAGTCATCCAGCTCCTTGCGCCGAGCTACCTCTTCTTCTTCTCGACTCCGAGGATTCATCTGCAACATCACTCGAGTAGAAAGAGGAGTGAATTGTCCTGTCATAATTTGAGGGAGTCCCCGAGGGTAGTACTTCGAAACGGCGGAAATAGGAAGGCTGTCGACTAGTTTTGATCCGACAATCTCACCTTCATAAACGGGATCCCGAGGCTGGTGAGAAGGAGCTACCATCTTGGTTTCGCTTTTGAGATTGGGAACTGACGGGTTGGGGAAGGTAGTGGCTCGGTGGTTGAGATTCGGACCGTAGACTTCGTTCGTAGGGTCGATAGCACTGCTCCGCCAATAGTCGGCATATGCTTTCGAATCCAGTTCCCCTCCAACTTGTCGGGACTCAGCGGATGGTGTGCTCATCTTGCTTGCAGCAGGAACAGGATATTGGCGCTGGCCAGGAGGACCTGCGGTGAGAGGCTGAGGAACACCGGCACGATTGGAATAAGGGACCGGATGAGTGGGAGATGTGTATGCACTAAACAGAGGATTCATCTGAGACATTGGTGGGGTTCCAAGTCCTGGGGGAGGGAACTGATAGCCACGGTCGAGCGAGCCTTGTTTGGCAGCTTCTAGTTTGTGTGAGATCGACTCGCTTGTGGAGGGTGAAGAGGATGAGAGACCATTTGGGTTGGCAACAGTCCTACCCAAGACATTGGTAACCGATAGTGCTGACAACCGGCTCCTAGCAAGTTCCTGCATTGGGTTCTCAAACTTCGCAAGACGCTGAATTGTCTGCATCTTCTCGAGTCCAGACAAAGTAGTGGATCGGCGTTGCCCGTCGTCAGTGAGATCATTAGAAATCAGTGTCGGTAGCATCAAATCATGATTGTTTGTGAGCGGCTTGGAAGGAGACTGATATCCGGGACTATGTTTGTTGACGGACAGCAGCATACTTGAAGATGGCTGGCTTGATGCATTGCGATTTGCTGGAGAGCCGGCAATGTTGCCTGAAATCATCTGCGGACCTCCTACTATCTTCAAAGCCTTCATCTCATCATCAGTCAAAGACATTTGGTGGCGTGACAATCTCGAACGTGAAGAGTGTGACGAGGGTGGCAGTTGACCTTGGAAGAGCCGAACAGGACTCTGCGAGAGCTGTTGGGCGTAATGCATGGAGTCCTGCATACTGACAGGTGGTGGTGGATCGCGAGAGTGAAAGAAAGAAGCATCTTGGTGTCGCATTGGAATCGAAGGTCTATTTGGTACGAATGTCATCAAAGGTCTGCGGCCAGCCCCTTCACGCTGGATCCGATTAGGAGCAGTGAATTGAGGTACGACATTCGGATTGACCAAAGAGCCTACAGTAGTATATGCAAGAGGCTGAGGGGCAGGAACAACAGGCTCTAGTTGCTCTGGGGAATCTGAAGCAGATGCTGATGGAAGTTTAGGATCCCATTCAACGGAGTCGAAGATGTCGTCCACTACCTTTGGAGCCTTACTGGCATCAAAAGCTCCAGCAATTGAGGTCATCGCGACTTCTGTTCTGGCTCTTGTAGACTTGGGGTCTAAGGTAGTAGCTTCGACTTGATCCACAAGAGAGTCTTGCCCGACGCGATCGAGAAGCTGATATGTAGCGGCGTGGGAGGGGACGGGTGAAGACGCGGGTAGCGAGATAGGGGAATCAAAGACGTTTTGGACGGGTGTTGTCTGAGTAGCTCCAGTGAGGAGGATATCAAGATGTGGTTCTTCGATTAGCCGACCCTTTCCTTTGTCTTTGGTGGTATTTGCTGTGAATTCGAAGACGTTCTGAGTGGGTTTCTGATGAGTAGCGCCCATGGAACCAAACTCCCCTTCGATGAAGCGGCTCAATCTGCTGCCCTGAGAACTGTAGACAGCGAAATCGAATTTTGACGGGCTCGGAGTGTTGTTAGTGGTTCCACTGTTGCTGCTTAGGTAGAGGCCGACGTGTTCCAGTGTCGGACGGTCTTTGGTGTTATTAGTAGCTCCCACAACCGACGCGTAGGTGTTCTGGGTCGGTGTCTGGTGATTTCGTCCAATATCCTTAGAACCTAACTCTGCTTCCTTAATGATTTGACGCGTTCCACTGTCTGCGGGACTGACACCTGTGACACGGCTGGTGGAGACGGAGGTAGATCGTTGAGGTGAGGACGGCAATGAAGCAGAACGTGAAGGTTGCGGATGTGGTGATACTGCGCCGGAGGAGCCAGCATCTATACCGATCTCCGAGGTGCTTCCGACCTCACTTGCGCTATCCGCCACCGGAAGATCAAATGGAGACCGCTTGGTTGGCTTCTTCTTCTTGTTGAATGTGTATTTGAAAGGTCCGAGAGATCCTAAGCTCATGGGCCCAGCAAGAGTCGCACCGCTGCGCTTCATGCTCTCCTTTCGCCCTCCACGTCCGCGTTTAGTCGACATTGTTGCTTCAGCAAAGGTGAGAGCACGATTTTGGGTATCTGGCTGAGTATCTGATTTGGGTTTGTAAAGCAACTGCTCTTCAATTTCTTCTTGTAAAGACTCGTGACATACAAAGTGCTCTCCCTCGGTGTCGGGATCGGTAGGAACTTCGTCAGTATGAGTACGCTGTTGGACATTGATATGCTTGTAGCTTTGAACTTGTGATGCTCTGAATCTCATTCGAAAGATTTGAGAAGCCGCTCCGCGATTGGAGACTGGAGGTTATGTTTAGCTATGACATGGAAGGGGCGACGGTGGGATATTTCTGTACCTGGGCGTGAAGCCTTATGTCGGGAAGATCCCATTATAAAGACAAGTCTCCAAGGGAGAATAATCAATGATTAATAGAACTGAAACAAACCCAATTCGATCGACGAAGTCTCAAATAGTCAGGTAACAGTCTCTATGTCGTGCTGTCTCTGTAGAACCAAAGTGATGTAGCTAGACTCAATAGTGTTAAGCATCCAGTTCATTGGCCAGATTGATTCCACGAGATGATTTCAAGGGAGAGGAGACAGGCGGACACTTTGACGGAATATCACAGTCTCAATCCGTCTGTGTTGTTGAGGCTTTTATTTGTTGATGCCTTTGGCGGCGTGCTTACTGTCTATGAAGCAATTCAGACGAGTTTGTGCGGATCACGTTGGGTTCCATCTAGACCCAAAGCGTCATATTCCCAGTCAAGGTGAAGAAGTAAATGAAATTCTTTTGAAAGGTGATTGCATGACGATCTGAGAGAGCCAGGTATAGGAGCACACAGTGTTCATAATTTGATACCCTTCACAGATAAAGGTAGTCTCCCAAGAGCTATCAGCGAGACCGCCGGATAGCACGCTCACCATAATCGGGGACATGATATTATAAACACAGTACTGGAATAGTGAGATCAACAATGGGATGAGCTTAGTAGATGACCACACATGCTTCCTCCACGGCCAAGGTAGCTCAGTATTGAGATCCAGAGGTTCCAGTGAACGCTTTAGCATTTTAAATTTGTCGAGCGTTGTTTTCTTTGTCATTCTGATAGTTGTCTAAAAAATCCTGGAAGTCTTCCAAAGGTCCATTTCGCACGGGCGTCGTCGGCATCGAAGTCTGGGAGTCTGGTTCCAGGGGTGTTGGACAATGTTTACGGCATTGAACATGACACCATACAAGCACTTATGAGACAGGGAAGTAGTAGGAGTCACGCAGGAGATCTACAAAAGCATAGAATGACACAGCAACTTTCTTTGCCATTGGGAAAATCATTACTAGAAACATGAAAATAGCCTGCAAGCATGCTAAAACATAGCGAGCAACCTACTGCCTGATGGAATAAAAGACACTGTATGTATTCCAGGCATTGTATGATCCTCCGAAGCACCTCTCTCTCCTAGTAGAGATCCCTAGAATAATTTCTCGAGTCTTAGGAAAAAGATGTCTCGTTTATCTTTGTGGTTCATGCTGCCGCTGCATCCACGTAACAAGTATCCGCAGCCTGGCATCTTGAAGTGTCCTGTGGAATTGGAAGAAACGGAGCAGTTGAGGAGGGGTGTGCTGGAATGAAAAGGTCGGAAGTGTGTCACTAGAAGGTTAGTTCTATAAAGCATCCTTTCCAAGCCTGGAGCCTCTTGTTCGTCCTTTGGTTTGCGATCAACCCAACTTCTATTTGACACGGCGTGGTGTAGACTCGGAAATCGGCGGATGAAGGAGGTAGAGTTGATGTGCGGATGAATGTTCTTCGTAAAAGTCGTGGAGAATGGGATGAGAACGTTGCATCGCGATGTGGATAATGTCGTTAAGAAGCCAGCCAGCGCACGTCCACCAAAAGTGTCACGTGCATGATTTCTTTTTTACAGCGCTACCCACAAACAGCCACCAGCCACCAGAGCTCACTCGCTGTCAGGGATTGCTTACTCAGCATGTTGAATGCCACTGGTGCCAAGCATCAGACTTATTGGGGTAGGCAATACCTGATTCCCTACCTCCCATCTTCATCAATATACTTGACTTGACTTCGATTCCCAACAACAACATTGCAAACTTCCAGCCGCGTCGCCGATCCTTTCCCCGCAGTGACCTTACACAACTTCCCTTTCCAGACATCTCAAAGCTAAGAAGGAAGCAGAGCGGTCAAGGCGGCGGCACAAGTGGCGCACGACAAGCTTCTCACAACGGATCAGCCAAGATTGCGTGGCAGATGGGGCTTCTGGGAGTTTGTCAAAGTGTCTGAAAAGCTTGTTTGGAGAAGGATATATCCTTCCGCCTGAGCCATGGATCCTGTGCGATTCAACTGCAATTCAAAGTGGCACATGTTCTATCGTCTCCGCCATTGGCGTCATGAGACCAGAGCCATGGATGGAGGGTGGGGTAGAGCATGGTTTGTATGTAGATCGCGGTGGTACCGAAAAGACAGGTACAGTAGCGTACTAATCCCAGATTCTCCGCTTCTCAAGTAATAAAATATTCTTTTTTTTGCCCAAAGTCCTTGTCATTCTATATTATTAAAATCTCTCATTTCTTCACGCAAGATGGCTGACACTCAGCCAGCCGAAGTCAAAGACCTAGCCGTCCGTGACGATCCAGCTGCGCCGTCAACAGAGGTGTCCTCGAAGCGACAGTCCCTCTCCGATGTCTTTACAATTGTAAGGTAACGCCTGTGGGTACGTTCGATGTCTTGCTGATGGTTTCTAGTTTGCTGCAGGCGCTGCCCTGGTCTCGGACGGGTATTTCAATAATATTATGACTATGGCGAATGTGCTGCTCAAGAGAGAATATCCCAAGCAGTATACAGCCACAGTTAGCACGCGGGTGTCGAATTCCCTGCTCGTCGGGGAAATATTTGGTACGTTCTACGTCGTCCCATTCGAGGCATTGACGCTCATGACCTCTGGTCATTCGAATTTACCGAACCCTTCTGCTTCAAGGGACCTTTGTTAAGAAGCCTACAAGGTCAAATCAGCATCGGTCTCGTTTGCGACTACCTTGGTAGGAAGTGGGCAATCGTTCTTACAACAATGATAATTGTCATTGGAGGGGTATGTGGACTCTGGCAATCTCTGACAAGAGAAGGAAATTTGTTGACTTTCCCCTAGATCCTGGCCACTGCCTCGAATGGATACACAATCAATGGGTAGGTTGCCTCCAATATACCGGACTCAATTGATTGTGCTGATTGAGCCAATAGCATGTTCTGGATGATGACAGTGGCAAGAGGAATCATTGGATTTGTGAGTCTTCTCTACAGCCTTCTATTGAAGAGCTGACATGTATCAGGGTGTTGGAGGAGAGTACCCCGCCTCGTCCACCTCTGCATCGGAAGCAGCCAACGAACATGCCCTTAACAAACGAGGTCCGATGTTCATCCTCGTCACCAATTTGCCTCTCTCGTTCGGCACTCCTCTAGCTGTTTCTGTTTTCCTGATCGTCTTTTCGGCATGCAAGCACGCTCACTACAGTACGGTTTGGGTGAGTGGTCCTACGTTCCATATCAGCCATTTACGTTCTATTTCGATCTCTTTCTTTTTCTTAGGATCATGACTCCGCATTGGCTTCTCGATTTACCTCGCAAGCAAACAACCTTACAATTATAATCTTACTAATCCGATTTATCCGACTTCTAGCGTGTCTGCTTTGGAATTGGTTGTCTCCTTCCCCTCAGCGTATTCTACTTCCGACTCAAGATGCTCAACAGTACGCTTTATCGCCGCGGAGCTATCAAAAAGAGGGTCCCATACGGATTAGTGTTGCGCTATTATTGGAAGAGTCTAATTGGAACCTGCGGTGCATGGTTTCTATATGGTACGTCTGCCTTTCATATACTTCCATAACCCCCTGCCATCATGTTCGAGATACCATCAGCAACAAGCAAGTTCTGACTACAATCCCAATAGATTTTGTGACTTTTCCCAACGGTGTTTTCTCAGGCACCATCATTGCTTCTGTCGTCCCATCAACTTCCAAAGACGTTATTCTGAAGACCGCCGAATGGAATCTACTGCTCGGAGCAATCGCCCTACCTGGCGTCCTTCTGGGCGCGTTCCTTTGCGACAGATTGGGCCGCAAACAGACGATGATGCTCGGGTTTTCAGGCTACCTGGTATTTGGACTTATCATCGGCTGTGCCTACGATCAAATCACGAAAATTGTACCACTCTTCGTTGTTTTCTACGGTTTGATGCAAAGCTCCGGTAATCTAGGGCCAGGCGACATGCTTGGTCTAATCTCATCGGAGACCTACGCCACAGCCGTTCGTGGCAGCTGTTATGGTATTTCAGCAGCCATCGGTAAAACTGGCGCCGCTGTCGGGACCCAAGCTTTCACACCAATCCAGCTGCATCTTGGAAAGCGCTGGACATTCATCATTGCTGCAATATGCGGCATTGTTGGTATCGCTGTCACGTATTTCTTCGTTGAAGACTTGACTGGTGCTGATTTGAGGGTGAGAGATGAACAGTTCAGAGCGTACCTTGTCGATAACGGATGGGATGGAGAGATGGGCGAGGATGATTTGAAAGCCTTGGCTGAAGTTGGAGTCACGCACGTTGAAGAAGACATGGTTGTTGGGGAGAAGCAGTGAGGTGACACGGGAACAGGGTTTAATATATAATCTAATATATAATTTAGACCTAGTATATAGTCTAATATATAATCTATTATATAACTAAGTATATAATTATACCTATCTAGGGTTTATCAATTACAGCACGGCGGTTCGTTTGTGCCTACAGGTCGACGCATAGGGGGAGAGAGAGGGATACTTCACTCATTGCCACCCTGGATGAACCGTCGTGGACTACGCATCAGGTCACCTCCCAGCTACTCATCCGTGTCCTCGACCAAACCATCAGCGCCACTCACTCGAATGTGAACCTGCAGAACATGAGACCCGGTTTGGAAAAAGAACTTGACAATATCACAATACGCTATGAGTTGGACTCACGTTATCCATGCTGTCATCAATGGGAAGTCGGATTGCCTCTGCTGCCACATCGGGCCAATGTTATGCCCCTCAGGTGGTCCTACCTCGAACAGCAACAGAATTTCTCGTCACTCTACTGGACGTGTTGGACGTGGCATTAACTTCCTCGGAAAATGGGCAGAGGCGTACCATTCAACAACTGATTACAGAAGGCGAAAATACTCGTTTACGAAATCAGATGGACCTCGAGTCCGTCCTATCTTTTCTGCGCCATGCAGAAACCCAGCTGCTCGCAGTCGAGCATACACAGCTCAGGGAGCTCCCTAGTATTCTTTTGAGAGAGCTTAACCACTATCCGAATGGTCCGCCTCTTTACAGGTTGCTAGACAACGTTTATCGCCGCGTTTGGGAGACGATCGTCTCCAGCACTTTGTGGATCTGGAGGATCCTACCGACGAGCAGTTCGATGTCTTCCTTCGAACAAAAGCTTCCACGGGCTATGAGATCTGCGGTGACCACTTTGCGGCACTCAAGCTGCTCTTGGTGTTGAAGCAGGTGTCTCCAAATCATTTTTCGTGGATGCCAACCGCTCTACCGCCCGTCAACGCTCGATACCCTCTTCAGGCCTGTATCGCGTCTCTTCCGAGTTGAAAATGTCAATTGCAGTATGGCCTGTGATGTCGACAATATTGACATCGATATAAGCGAGCTTGCTGTCCGTCAAGTTCTGTGAAGATTCCAGGTCGCTGAAACGCGCAATATAGTGCAGAAGTGTCGCACCTTGAGCATCGGTGACATCTGTCTTTGCGCCATGAGCCAGCAGAATCGTGATGGCATTGTGGCTGTTCCAGTACAAGTCATTGAGGAGAATCGTCCTTTTCTGTTTGGAGTCCGCGGCCTCCATATTGGCCCCATGATCGATCATCAATTTGACATGAGACGCTATGTCCATTCTGGTGGCGAAGTTAAGAGGTGTCCGGCCCTTCTCATCTTGGGCTTCAATGATGCTTTTAGCGCCGCTTGCCGAGGTCTTCTCGAGATCTTGGATGGCTGTGAGAATTATTCCGAGTGATTCAGGGAGGCCACTGCCCGCACAATAATGCAGCAGAGTTTTTCCGTGAGAATCGGGAATGTGAACTGAAGCTTTGTGTCTCAGCAGAGTCCGAACCATCGATGGATCCTTTCTTGAGGCAGCCCACAAAAGTGCTGTTTTCCCCGACCAGTCTCGTTTGTCCAGCTCTGAGCTCGAAAGCTTGAGATAGTCATCCAGGTCAACAGTTCCTCCCAGACCCAATATAATATGATGGATAGCGGTAAAATTCTGTTCGTCGAGGCTTTCGGTATCCTCGGGGCCCAAGCCGGCTGCTGTGAGAAGGTTTTTGCGTTTTTTTTCAGATTTCGAAGATACAATTCCCCGACAATGTCACGGGGAGTTCTATGAATTGTAAGTGCGAGACTGGGGTTATACTTCCGAGACAGAACATCGACCTACAGATTATTATGGCCTTCTATCTCAGGATCCGCTTCTTGCTTTACAAGGACCTCTATCATCTCTGCCTTGACTGCTGTTGCTGCGAACTAGCTAGAAGTTAGTTGAATTTCTGTACTCTGCCGAGCCTTCGTCGCTTACATAGAGTGGTGTTCTTCCCGAGTAGCTAAGATCAAATGGTGAAGCTAGGACTAAGAGAAAGGGGTAGATTTAGTATATTAAGAATTTAAAAGTTCAGAAAATCCAAAATCCAAAATCCGGGGTTTCAAAAATCGAACTTGCGATAAGGCACTGGCGGCCCGGCCCGTGCCCTGGCCACCCCTCGATGTCCCACCCCTGTTCGTGATGTATTTAAGGGAACCCTTCTTGTTGATACATCTCTTCACCTTAATATCAGCACTCCCCATTTTCTAACCCCGCCTTCCGTTTACAGTGCAATACAGTAAGGCAGATCAAGGTGCAAGCAGCTTGCTTTTCTTTCCCGCCTGTATGATCTTGGCCAGACTGTACAGTACAGTACAGCTTCCATTCCATTCTGATAAAGAAATCCATTCCCATTATCACGGCCTCAAACCTGTTTTCCGATCTCTCAAGACAGGCAGCCAGACAGCCAACATCAACGTGCCACGATGAAGTCCAATATGGAGCTCTGCGAGGACTGCGATCGGTATCCAACCCTATTCAGGCCGTCTGGCCCATGTTGAAGTCCGCTAACAATATAAAGGCTGCAGCAATATCCCAGCACCTGCTACGAGTTCCTGATCGAAGGGCACGCCGGCGTATCCGGTCACATCATCGAGTCAACCATCAAGAACATGACATGGAATGATCACTGGAAGGTCAACCATGAGAAGAAAACCGTCAAGCTACTCAGCGACTCACTTGTAACCCGGAGTGAACGAATGGACCAAATCCTGAGCGCGGAGAGAGAGAAGGGAACATTCAGGGTCTTGAAGAAATAGACCAAGGAACTTTTCCCCATCTATGGCCCGGGTCATGAGCTCATCCTCAAAGTCGAACGCGCTGCCGCAGGTCTCTTCGGAATCGTGACTTACGGCGTCGAGCTGATCATCTACCGTGAGGACCCGGATGGACTGAAGTTCTGGGCAGCCTGTCGCTCGGCCAAGAAGGTGCTCTATCCCAACGCATTGGGCGTGACGGTCGGGGGCAGTCTGCCGTTTGGGGAGTCGCCATTTGAGTGTATGGTGCGGGAAACATATGAGGAGGTAGGGCTCTCAGAGGCCTTTGTGCGCAAACATGCCATCTCGGTCGGAATATCAACTACGCGACTTGCTCCGAGAGCAAGACTACGAGCGGTGGTGAGTCTGGTCTTATCCGCGCTGAAGTACAGTTTCTGTACGAGATGAAGGTCGGTCCCGATGTGATCCCAACTCCTTACGATATGGAAGCCTCTGATATCAGTCTTTATACTATTGACGAGATTAAGAAGGCATTGGTTGATGGCGAGTTCACCCCGGCAAACGCATGCTTCTTTTTGGATTTGTTCATTCGATATGGTTTGATGACGTATGAGAACGAGGGAAATTACACAAAGATCGTGAGCCGTCTACATCGTCCGCTCGGAATGCAGACCGCCTAAGGTTAAGGGAAACACGTAGAATGGAGACATGAAAAAAAAACTCTCGGCCTGTGACAAGTGGACTAAAGTTCTTTCCATGTTGACCAGTGACCACTGAGAATCGCTTACTTGCCCACTAATTTACTGCTAATCTAGCTTTCTTTAATGGAAAAGCACGTAGAGTTTGATGTATTATTACCATAATATTCCTTATAGCTTTCTTTTAAGATTCTTCCAAGCCTTTATGTGTACTCGGCAAGTCGGTCACGCGAGATACACCTATAACATTTTTCTTATTTCTTGTTTTTGAAAATAACTCTACAACCATAGCCTCTATGGCTCTAAATTTGACTGAATAATACTCCTAAGGAGCCTACCTGTTGGTTATAGCGCTTTTCGCATTGTTTCTAGCCGGAATGGTTGCTTTTACTTTACGAAGGGTATTTATTACCTAAGGACAAGAACCATCCTTTGTTCGCGCCCCCACCAACCACAGCATGAGAAGTCAACCCCGCATTCCATCCTCGAATTGTCGCAGGCCCCAAAAGCCTCTCAGTCCAGACCCAAGACGTCAGATCTGTAGGATTACATCACACAGTCGCAGTAGGTGGGCGAGCCGCCAATAAATTCTCTGCATGAATTGTGATCACCCCTTGTTAAAGGGAGGGTGGGAACTCACGATTTCATATCCAAAGCCATCCATCATCCATCATCGAGAGAAGGCTGAACGAAAGCTTCAAGCAGGTCCATCAGTCAGCGCTGCCGACTTACCATTCCACCTTTTCTCTGCTGACATACATGATACAGCTCCCGCTCAACATACCAGATCCGTAACAGAGTTACACGACGTACCTCTGTCTCCCGCAACCGCATGTACTTTTCGACCTCTCCGCGAAGAGGAATCAATTCGTAAGCCCTTCTCCCTGGTATGATGCATCGGCACTCTCGTTCTAACGACCCACTAGATCCCCATCCCGCAGCGCTGTGTGACCCAAGCTCGCGCCACGCCCTCAAGATAGCCAGCTTCGCGAATCTTGCATTGCTTACGTTTCCCCGCAAGCGAAGATGAGTGATACAACGCGCACGCAGATTGGTATTCTGTTTGGGTTCGTTGGTGCTTTCTTGGTTGTCATTGTCTCGTATTTGGTGGCTTGGAGGATTTATAATAGGAGAGAGGAGAGGAAGGAGAAGGCGAGGAAGGAGGGCTTGATTGAGAGGGGGTTTGGGCCTGGGGAGATGGAGGGTGATCAGGGGAAGGGGAGAGGGAGGGAGGAGATGGATCGGTATGGGGATGGAGATGCGCGTGCTGGGAATTTTAGATCTGGTGCCGGGAGTGGTTGATTGAAGAGAGGAATTGAGCTGGGTTATGCTGCATGTTTCAAGTTGGTGAGGAAGGCGGTAGTATGGGTCGAGCAGACCGCTTAAAGGGTATAAATTGGATTTTGTGAAGTTGGTAAAGTTCTTGAATTTGTAAGATTTTCTGGTCTATTTCAGGTGAATACAGCATCTATGAACTTGGTATTCAAGATCTTGGAAATGTGGTCATTCGGATTTGTTGTCCGAAGTCAACAAGTAATGACATGATAGGTATGAAATTATAAGATTCTACTGATCCGAATCTGTGCCTAATGGGTTAGTATTGCTTTTGCATTATTGCCTCGAGATTGTTTAGGTTTATTTAGTAGATTTTCTTTCTTTCTTTCTTTCCGATACCTTCCGAGCCTCTTTATACCGTGTATAGCTCGTGTATACTCTTACATAGTTTTGGTATTCACCCCCTGAGATCTGGCGACATTAGCGCCTCGCTTCGTATGTGAGTTAGTACTATCACGCCACGGACTTTCTCATCTCCTCCACGACGGGCATCCACGCAGTGCGACCTTAGCAAGCGAGGACTTTGACGAATCATATACTCTTCAACACGAACCTCTCTCCTTCACTAATCTTTTCCTTACTCGCTTTTAGCTTCATCGGCCGAGTATTCGCCAACTCGAGCACCCCCGGCATTCACTCAAGCGAACTCTCTCCCAAAGGAGTCCAGCGTCTGCACTCTTACAAAGCACACGTGCTGCTGGCGCTGCTCGTAAGCACAGCTGTCCATCAACCGAACAAGGCCATGGAGAGAATCCTCATTGCAAGGCTCCTTTATATATGATTACAAAAAGTCCAGGGGCATAAGTTTCTTTTGTTTCGAAGCTTCATCTACAGTCCCGTATGCGCTGAGAACCTTCATTTCCTCCAAATCAGCACAAAATGTATGCGCGCAGTTAAGGTATGGAAATCCACCATCGTCTCCAGGACATGTCATGTGACCAGATGCAGCAGTGATATATGAGCAGTCTACATAGCCCCACTATCGTTGCAATCACACCCCCCACGGTTGAGGGCAAGTACGCCCAAAAGCAGAGGAGCACTTGGGGGTATTCTCATGTATCCATCGTTTGTCGGCAGGTCTTCGAGTTCAGATCAATTGAACCCTTCGGATCGATTGCCGTAGCATGGACAGGGAAGAAGACCGCGCCAGGAGGATCCATAGAAAGTCTAGATCTGGTTGTCTGCCCTGTAAAAGGTACGCTTTGCATGGCTCTGGTCTACCGGGTCGAGTCTGCTGCTAACATTGCAATGTATTCAGCCGGCACATCCGATGCGACGAGTTCCAACCACAATGCCGGAACTGCGCGAGGCGTGGTTCGTCATGTAAATATCAGCCCTCCAAGTCTGCGTCAAGGGAGAAAGCGGAGGCATATCTCGACTTCCCCTGGCCAATGGACCCTAACACATCCAGCGGTTCCAATCCTAAAGCGGCTTACCCAGAGAATTACCCCTATTCGTCCGAATTTTCTCTTCGCTTACCACTCTCGCCCTTTACTCTATCACAGCAGGATTTACGACTTTTGCAGCATCTTCTCTTCGTTTCCAGTAATCTCGAAAGTAGTAAATCCAGCAGTCTCCTGACGTGGACCAGTCAAATCCCTGTGTGAGCGACTTTGTTCCGACCTCGCTCAAAAACATAAAGAACGGGACAATATTCTAATGCTTTCAAGTTTTATTCAACTCTCGACATCTCATGAAAGCGTTCGATACAGCCTTCTCAGCTTATCGGCCTCCCATATTGGCTGGATCACTCGGTCTTCGGATCTGGACAATGTTGCCGCTCGTCACCAGATCTCAGCCTATAGCGCTCTCCAAAATGACATCAACAATTTTACTCAAGAGAATGCAGACGCCGTATTTTCCGCAAGTATAATCCTGACCTGGCAGGCCCAAGATTGGTTAGTGATTCCACATGGTAGTCAAGTAAACCAATACTGATATTTGAAAATGTCCAGGCGCAGCTGGGCTGCATTGATCAAAGGGGAGACAGCAGTGAGTCTTCTGAGCTCAGTCAAACTTTCGCGCTTCAACCCTATGCGCCATACTCATCGTATCTAGGTTGTTGACGCTATGCGCCCTTGGGTAGCTGACTCGACCTTCGCCGCGCCATTAGCCGAGCACATAAAGGAAGCGGACCACGCACTGTCGCTTCAATCAATACCATATCAGCCTCGGCCTAGTGTAGAAAAGCGACTGAAGCTCTGCATCGATTCTCTCATCCGCGCTCAGGCGTTTATGTCCACGGCAGAAGAGCACTCGCAACTTCACAAAGTCCTGCTTGATTTCGTCCAAAACCTCCAGCTATTTCCCCCTGGAGCCCCCGCATCTGAGCAATTCCGTCTCGTCTATCCACTGCGAGGATGGCTCTCCTGGCTCCCGAGATCCTTCCTCGAAATGGAGAAGAAGAATCTACATGTTCTTGTCTGCTTCGCATTCTACAACGCCACCGTTCTGGCCGCGAAACCGTACTTCCCCGCAGTCGGGACTGTGTTTTACAGAAACACCCAGACCACTGCCGTCAGAGAGATACACTTGTATCTGTTGAGTGTGCAAGATCAGATTCTTTCGAAAGGCTCAAAGGCGAGTGAGGGTATACACGAGGCACTTTCTCTGGTCGGGAACTGTGTGGAGATCGCTGCTGACCATTGGAACGTGTGGGATAATGAGTAAGATCAATGTCGTTCGCATGAGGCATAAGCCACAAGAGATAGGCTGTAGCACTTATGATTTGAATGGTTGATCTCATTTTGGATGACAGGTAATCAGGGCTTTGATAGGTCCGGACGACGCGAGCATTTGTACCTCAGTGTCGGAAACTTGCCTGTAGATACGTTCATATACAAAAAAGATGACGCCTATGACTACCATACTAACACAGTGGCATCAATCTGTCGTGTAGCTGAGTTCATTATCGTTGAACAGGATTCCCTCATATGCCTCCTCGAAACTAGTACCCTCGATCAAAGAGTCCCAAGTAGCCTATCAAAGTCAATAGGACCTCACCAGAAATACGACAGCAACTCACCCAATCAATATCCATATCATTGGAGCTTTCAAGCACATCATCATCAAGAGACAGGGAACCGCTAACAGTACCAGGCGCGCTGTTGTTTTCCACCGGATGCTCCAACTCAGGGATTCCGCCGACCGATCCCGAAGTCTGGCTTTGGGGATTAGAAACCGAGACGTCCGGCAAGAAGCTCGAAAGCATCCATGTCAAAATATGGTATACTCTCCACGCCTCATCAGAGGAGCTCTGAACATGTTTCCAGATCGCACAGGACCCCTCCAGTGCGTCGAGCAGCACGCCCGACTCTGGCAATATGTCCACATCGGAGGCTCGTCGCCTATGCTCGAGGTCCAGAAAAAGTATCATCGCCGCGAGGACAAAGAACTGGCGGGCCTGTGGTACTTTATACCAATCTGGCATCATGACTGGATTGTCCATGGGTGCTTGGTAATGTATTGCCTGCTGCTGGTTCAGCATTACTAAAGCGGATGAGACACATCGATCCCGGGAGAGGCTGTATTGAGGATCTAGCCTGCCTTTCGAAAGGAACTTTCGGTGGAGAGAGCACATTCCTAGGTTATAGAGGAACTCCATCTGTAGCAGTGTAGCAGTTGTAGCAGTCTGGCTTTGTCCCGTGTCGTGATCGGCGCCGCCGTTGTATATCTTCATATACGGAGGTAGCTTTTCATATGCACCATACAGGCAGCGATCGATTTCGAGTACATTTTCGTAGGATCCAGGTTTTAGGGCACTGTTGAAGTCTGTGACTCGACCAAGGGCATTCATTAGGCGTCCCTTTGCGATCAGGTACGTCACAGGCGTGGACTCGTCCATTGGTCTCGAGGGTGGGAGAACAATGGTCTCGTCAGATAATTCCCAGTCGTGGATATTACGGGGCTCTTGTGTGTCTGAGTAAATAGAAGGCATCATACTAGGGAAGCTAATGAGAAACGAGGCTAGGTCGTCTTTGTGTGTAAGAGCAAGCCAGACTCTGCGACGCAGCTCGCCTTGAAGGATTGAGATAGAGGGTGTCTGAGATGGGTCCCGGTGATAGCCCATATTGATTGCGGCCTTGATGGTCCTGGAGTCAGCATTACTTCCTTGGAGAGCTATCAGATATTGATGATATTGTAGGAGCAGATATCCTCAACAAAACACCTCCTCGCTGCTCGTGAAATAAGCCGAAGATGGAAGAAAGGAAACTGAAAATCTAACGTACTCTCAACATAACTCCTGTCATCATCCAGAGACCTCGAGCGTTGTCATCCTTTCTGGCGAGTTCAGCTGTGGAATTGAGGAGCAAGGTTTCAAGCGTGTATGGTAGACATTTTGCAATATCTCCGATCATAAGACACTGTGCCGTGCGCAATCTATACTGCCCGAATAAACTCTCTGCTCTTCCTAAGTACTCCGGTGGCTCACTGTCAAACTGGTGAAAGGACAGCATAGTGATGGCCAGAATCGAGAAAAGCAAGCCTAGCCACATGACGTTTGTTTTAGAGGGATCCCTCCAGTGCTCCTCGTACTGCTGCAGTGTCAGTTTGAGACAATTTTGAGATTCGAATAAAAAGGTACTTCGCGCATGAAAGTCTGCTTGTGTAATACAGCTGATCACAGGTAAGCTTTGCAGACCTAATGATCGAGTCACTTACGAGCAATTGGCATAGCAAGATTTCTGCGATTGAAATACTGGTAGACCAACTTGTCAACATCGAATTTGGTTGGTAATGCTGCAAGTAACTCTGGTACATCTACTTTCTTGACTTGATCAGAGAGAAAACTAGATCCATCAACCATTCCAGAAAAGACAGCTCGCTGTATATCATAGTCAGGAAAGCGCGGCGAACTGTCTTGAGTTTCGTTCCAGGCATTCTTCAACTCATTAACCTAGCTTCTTGATTAGTCTCAAACTCAGGAATGTTCGAATAAGAGCACATTTCCTTCCCTTGGAGAAAATCTAGTAAACGAATCACCAAGAAACGAAACCAATCCAAGTCAAAAATTGCACCTCACCTCCTGCAGAACATCGGCCCAATCGTTACCAGCTTTATAGACAGAATGTCCTCCATTAATCACTGTAGTTCCAGTACTGGACGGTATAGTGTCCCTCATCAAAGGTATAGTTCCCAATCCAACTTGAGGTTGAGAGCCGTCCTGTTCAATGTCCCTGGTTGACGTAACGCTTCCTTGAGAGGATGGCGATTTCTGGTCTTGCGACATGAGTGTCTTAACTAGGCTCTCCAAACGATCTATTCGTTGCTGCATAGTATCGGCACGCTCATTCTCGGGGCGTGTGCCGCGCGGTGGGGCTGGAGTTCCAGACACATTCTTGGGACCCTTGTACTTGCACTGCTCATCACGTGCTAAGCAGTTCTGGCAAGGTAACTCGCGGTTGCACTTTAATCTGTAGCGGCTGTGAGTTTGTTTGGGTGCTTTTGGGAATGAGGAACTCAATAGGAGGGCTGGGACCATACTTCCTGCCGCGACAGAAGTCACATGACAAAGGGATTCGGGGCCTTCTGCCCGGTGTGTAGAACTGCTTTACCTTTGCAGTCGCCGCGGACTTGTTGCTGTCGGTCTGCATAATTGTGATTGTTGGGTGGTTGTGCAAGACGGCAAAAAGACGGCAAAGAGTGCGACGGTTTGATAGAAGGGAGGAAAAGTGGATGCTCATTTACACGTGACTTTTTTCCGTGGACTTATTTTAAACTCCTCGATTCCGCGCGCCGACATCTCATCGCGCAATTCATTATGTATAAAATATATAAGGGGTTCTACTCACCTATGCTGGACGGCTTTTGATCTTATATTTTTGTCTCGTCTCCCATTGGTCATCAAAACCCACATAACTCTCTACCTTCAACTCCTATACCAGCACCATGGCATTAAGCGCTAAAGACTTCTTCTACACCCAACTCTTTCTTAAGATCCCCAAACCAACCACCCCTTTCACCTCCAAGACCGTCATAGTAACAGGCGCCAACTCCGGCTTGGGAAAGGAAGCCGTAAAACACATCGTCTCCCTTGGCGCTGCCAAAGTAATCCTTGCCTGCCGTTCTCTCTCTAGAGGTAGTGCCGCAAAAAAAGCCCTTGAAGCCTCCTTGAAATGCAAGCCTGATCTCCTAGAAGTATGGGAGCTCGATCTCGAGTCGCCACCTTCCATCGAGGAGTTTGCAGCCAAGGCGAATAAGCTGGAGAGATTGGATGCCCTGATCAGCAATGCTGGGATTCAAGCCACGAAATTCAGCGTTGTTTATGGAACGGAGAAAGCAGTTGGAGTGAATGTTATTGGGACGTTCTTGTTGGCGGGCTTGCTGGTTCCGAAATTGAAGGAAACGGCGGGGAAGCTGGGCATTGACACGCATTTGACGTTTGTTGGTTCGGCGCTGTTCAATGTGAGTTTTTTGCGTCTCACAATGCGACTTTTGAGCTCGATATTATACCCCTTGATGCAGTACTGACATATGGTAGGCTGCAAAATATCCGGAAAAGCCTGGAGATGATATCTTCACATACCTATCAGACAAGGAAAACGTCGATATGATGAACCAGTTCGTTTTCCTTTCCGTTCCTATTTGTGCACCCAATGATTAATCTCCTCAGATATAATCTCTCCAAGTTCTTCCAGATAGTTTCTGTCCTCCAACTTGCCTCAATTGTTGACTCCTCTTCGCCTGACCCCAAATCCTCATCAGGCAAGCTAATAGTCAACACCCTTGACCCCTGCTTCTGCAAAACCGGACTTGCGGATGGAATCAGCCGTGGTTTGAAGCCCATTTTCTTGGTGTTCGAGTTCCTCTTCGCACGCACAGCAGATGAGGGCTCGAGATTGGTGGTACAGACGGCGTCCGCGGGACGGGAGACGCATGGGGGTTATATGCGTAGTGGGGAGCTGAGGACTTTACCTCCGCTCATCCTCGGCGAGGATGGTTTGAAGAAGAGGAAATATGTCTGGGATTTGCTCGCGAAAAGGTTGGAAGTGAGTGTTTTTATATGAAAGCCCTCTTTTCCCAGTGAGAGTCGAACCTCGGGAGGAAACCTGGGTTTCTTTGAAATACCTCCATCCGAAGACTTGAGTAAATATGAAAATGGCATGCTGACGGACATTTAGGAATTGCATCCAGGTATTATCGAGAATCTAAAGACGGCGTGAAGTGTGGTAGAAGGAGGAAAGTTGGGATTGCGATTCGATTGAAACTGGTGTTGTAATCTATGTACGAAACTTTTATTCGTGAAGGGCTCCTTTGGAGGAAATTTAGACTGGACCCGACTTCTGCTCTAATCAAAATGTTGTACAAAATGTTTCCACCTACATATTACCTCATGTACAGCTTTATAACACTGGTCATAAGCTTAAAGAGCATAGCATGGACTGCCCTCCCGATCGGCAGAAACTTTGAATGATTTCGATCTGAGCCAAATCATACTTCTAACTTATCAAAAAGCGGCAATTGAACAACTGCAATGATTCGGATTTAGCATACCCAGTTGGCCAGCGGTGAATAATGGCAACTTGGCATGTACACTTGCAACGCCTAGGAAATAGAATAGAAATGTGTATACCTCGTCGCTAGCGTGAAGAAAGGAAACCTGTGTCCTTGAACTTTTAGCACATCGAAATTCACAGTCTATAAATGTACAAGCGCTGTGGTATCGTAGAAACAATCAATCCAGCCAAATGTACTCCCAAACCTGTCCAAACACAGCACTCACTACGTTAAATTCCTCCGACTCTCTGTATCAAACATCTCCACATCATGATGCTCTACATAAACACTCGGAATGCCGTCACCCCTACTAATGAACCCTCTATTTTCAAATGTCCCAATCCTATCTGTGTCCTGCTGCGGAAGCGGGAAACTCGTCCTCCTGTATGTATCATATCTTGTGTCTCTTTCGTGGTTGAAGCTTGGACTTCGTACCCTTTGTAAATCTGGCCCTACATCTCCTCGGTTGGATTCGACATCTCGGAGTGGCTCGTGCGAGGGTGCTGGAATGGTATAGGCTCCGGGAATTTGCGACGAGTATTGATCGTGGGTGTGGATGGGGATGGAGGAGGGGCGGTTGACGGGTTCGTAAGATGTTTGCTCTTTGCGGAATCGGTGGTAGATTATAGACCCGTAGACGAGGGGAATACAGAAGCTGAGCCTGATAATTGTTAGACGGTGTATTGTGAGAAGAGAGAGAGAGAGTGATAGAAACACACAAGAGGACAGCGTCGATTATGAGGCCAAAGGCTGATACCACTCGGCCTCCATGGTTGACGACAGAAACAATATCAAGAATGAACACGGCGGTCCAAAATGCCGCCTTGGTAACATTCATGAGTAGAAAAGCGAGAGGCCGTAATTTAAGTCTTGCGAGTAAGATGATCTCAGTGATGGTAAGAAGCAGGGAAATAACACAAAGCGCGATCCCGACAGGCGCAACGACATCTTTAGCAAGATGGACAACATGTTTTGGATCGCTAACATTGTCCAAATGCGTATCGTCCCAATCCTCATCATTGCTGTTATCGTACGAAACAATAATTCCCTCTGTAAGGCCTAGAAGGGCAATGAAGACAAGCGTGAAAAAGATCTGGATGCACCAGAAGGGGATCAATATCGACTTCCTCCAGGGCGCGTGCTTGTGATTGTTGGCCATTGTCTCCCTGTCGATTCGAAGACCTCAATTATACAATACAGAAAAAGTTAAGGAAAGGCCTTCGGACTGACGAGTATCCAGGCTTTCTTTTTGAAGGCCGCTATGGCGTGGGCTACGGCCATGGCGTTGGCTACGCCGCTGAAGAGGCCATCCATCCCCCTTGCGTCTTCAGGCATAGCCGCGTAGATTACGCCTCGCGCCGTCGGCCTGTATGCTGCTGGATCGATGTTCATGCTGCATGAACATGAAAGCTTACATTTCCAAAGGTAGGGATGTTTCGGCAAATTAAACGACCCCTTTCTTTTTAGAGATGGATGGGTTGAGATCTGCGGCCAGCCTTCTGTGGAGGGAGGCGTACGACCGCGCACACTTGATTGGTTCGTAGTCGCTACGATTTGTCACTGTGGTTCGCGCGTTTGGGATGCACGCGCTTGAAGTCCTTGTTCGAAAGCCATGGGTGGTATCTATATAGTTATTATAAGAGGGATTTTAGATCTTTAGACGTGGTTTATTTTCACGTGATCTCGCATATCCTACAATATTTTAGCGAGCCAAGTCGAAAGCGCCAAGAGTAATATTATCTCCTACAGAAATTGGGCTTCTCTTTTTCAGTACAGACCCCATAACCTACACATGAATTATCTCTTGTCATATATATATATAGTTATTACGCTTAACATAGTTGAAAACCTTGTAGAATTACGGATAGCCTCATATAGCTACAAATTTCCAATCCCTACATGAAGGATCCATTCGGGAAATTTGAAGGATTTTAAGTCTCACGTACAAAGTGTCCCCACACTGCAACGCGGGTTTGACTTGGGTTCTCTAGTACAAAACAATGCCGGATAGCTCGGCCAATAGGAAGGACGTTGACTTCTTCCCACCACTCATCTACGTCTTTTAGCCTAGGCCTCGCTTTATGAATAGCGCCAGAGCCTCATCTAAATTTTACAATACTACTACGCTACTGTACTATCTATGACGGAGAGGATGAATCGCGTTTCCATAATCTATTACCTGAGGTATCGACCTGGTTGCAAAGCAGAGGATCGATGACAGAAAATTACAAGTTACAGCCCCCAAATCGCTCAAGCTATGCCTGACGCTTACTACCTTGAAATCAACATTCTTGTCTAATCGAAGCATCATAAATCGCTATCTCATGCTCTTCGTTGCAGTCATGTGCTTAATTCTAAAAGTCATCAACTTTCATCTATTCAGGCACGATCTTCTCCAAAAATAGACACATATCCCTGTACTCCACGCCACTAGTAGCATGACCCAGCCCCTCATACTCATGGCTCTCAACCATGCTCTCTCCAACAGTCTCCTCAACTCTCTTTCTCGTATCTCTAAACACCCGCAAAGGTAACATCATATCTTTCGTTCCATGCCCCAGGAAGACCTCCATCCCCATCCTCTGTTTATTGGCCCCATCTCCCTCTTTTCCACTCTTCACGTATCCTCCCTTCCCTTCCCTAATCTTCTTACCCCTTGGCAAATACCCACTCAAACCCACCACACCCGCAACCTTTCCCTGCCATCTGCTCGCTAGGGCAGTAATGAGAGCGATGGCACAGCCTTGAGAGAATCCGCCGATGGCGATACGCTCGGGCTTCACGCCGCGGGCGATCTCGCTGTCGACTAGGGTGCAAAGATATTCTACCGACTCAAGGATCTCAGTTTCAGCGTCCTCGTCGAACTCTTCGGACTCATTTTCTTCACTTGTTGAGGAACGCCCTACAGGTATGGGACCTAGAGAAACTTGTGGTTAGTCCATGGTCGGTCAGGGGTACTTCGGATTTGTGAGTATGTTTTCTGAATTCTGTTATCTAGACGCCGATAAATAGTCCTAGGCCTAAGATTTTATCGGGACAAGAGAATGATCTTAGGATTCAGACGCACTGAATGATGTAGGTGTATACCATGCTGTCTGCATAGCTTCATGATTCAATGGCGCATTTGGGAAGATCCAACTTAGATGAGGGAGTTTGTTTGCGGATTGGAATTGTTCTGCCAAATCTAATTTGTGTTAGCTAGATCCCCTAAACTTATTCTTTACATAAAGGTGCAAAGCTCAATATAGTTCAAGATCGAAACATAGTATGAAACCTGAACGAAAGGTGTCTCACATGTCCAGCCATCCGCGTCGTCACCAAGACCGTGAAGGAAGATAAATGTTGCCGGGTTTGAGGTTTGAACTCGGGCCGCGATTCGTTGAGGTGGTTTCTGGGTCATGTTTTCTTGAAAGATTTGGATTTCACAAGAGAACGTGTCTTGAAAAGTATATGTGGAGTAACATTGTGCAGGTATCAAGGATTTGACCTTAAGCAGAGCAAAGCTGGTGAGGTCAACCCCGCAGTTGTTTAGACCTAGATACCCGCAAGCTCGGCAGAAAGGAAAAGGGTTAGCGACAAGCGACAAGCGACTCTTTGGTTCTGTGGTATGAACTTATCTGAATGCGAAGATGTCTGCTTAGTGTCGTGCTTGTAATGCATAGAGAAAATTATCTCTAATTCGATTATACTCTTAATACTAACTTCTAGTGGCTGACACAAGGATCTTCTCACTGACAGTCACGTGCTTCACTCTGCGGTCAACTCGAGCCTCGGAGCGTTTGTTTCTTCCATGCATTGAGACATCGCACGATTTAATTGAGAATCAAGAAAATGGCTGGATCAATCCCGGGACCTGAGATCTGATCACAAAAATTTGTGGGATTGTGTTTGTGATATCAACAGGCTTTTCCCAGCCTCAGGTTTTATCCCTGCCAAAGAAGGAGCTCTGCCCAACCTCTCTGCAAAGTCGGCTCCACACACACCAGCCTTCTCACAATACCAGAGCCATTGAATGGCCTTTATGAACGATGGGTCCAAAATCTTCGATACAGACCTTAGCATACTGCATTACAAGTGGGTGGAGCTGCATACAGAATGAATCTTGGAGCCATAGACGTGCAGCGAGTTCACCGTAAGTTCTTCGTGTTGATGCGTTGTCTGATGAGCCTGCTAACAGAGAATTATTAGATAACCGTCCTCAACTGCAACGAATTTATACCGATGAACTCCCTACTACGCCTGTTAATGTACGAATTGATGATGACCGAACTCATTCCCTCACCTCGAGCGTCAGCGCCGTTGAGACGGTGATACGTTGGGAAACACCTCCTTCACGAACTCGGACACAGCCAAGCTCTGAAACTCTCAGAGCAAACTGCAAACGGCAATCGATTGGTGCAAATGAAGCTGCATATGCATCCAACACTCCGCTGGTGGTGCGATTCGACGAGGAACAGATCAGGAGCGACGAGGTTGAGGCCTCGAAGAAAGAGAGGAGCCCAAAAAAGATGGACGATGCGTCGTTGGAATCTGGGCCTCCAACGCCAGGCACAGACGATACGCCCTACATTCGTTTTGCAATCGAACAATTGACGCGGGATCAGGAGATTAGTGCAGCTCAAAAGTCCAATTCTGAAAGGAGTTCCGATTCTTATCCTGTCGAGCGTATTATCCCAAACCATCTCCGAAACGATTATATCCAGCCTGGATCACTACACACAAGAGAGGAGCTTGCACTGGCTAGGAAACATCGCTCATCACCTGGACCTGAATCAGCGCACCCCCCGGGACGACTATTTAGATACAATGCGACACGACCTCTCACGTCTGAATCGGCGGTCCAAGCTCCGCCAAAGACAGACGTCTTCATTCCCGTTGAGGCACCTTTGCCTTCCTCACGATATCCCGACTTAATGTTTTTACCTACGATTTTACGACCGTTTTCTATGATAACGATAGCATTATTATGCATTTTAATGATAACGGCAATCATGTTTTGTGCGATCTATTCGACATACCACAATGGACTCTTCGCATGGGCTGCTGGCATATACGGCGGAAGATATTTTCTCTTCAGCTTTTTGCCGCAGATTCTTGCCGCGGTACTGATGATGGTTATTCAGGAAGTGATGCGAGCTTCACGGAGGATCTTACCATATACATTAATGGCGATGAACGACGCAGAAAGTAGAGCCAGTGGCCCGTTCATGGATCTCTGCCAGAAAAATTTCTTACGGCCTAGATTGGATGGTCCCGGGAGCATGAACATTGCCAATTTCTTTTTCTGGTCGTCGATATTTACGATACCCCTTCAGAGCTGTCTGTTCTCTGTTATTCCTTCCGGCGGCGCTTGGCGGTGGACTGCCGTTCAAGGCATTGCTTGGACTCTTGTTGCGATTTATATTCTTGTATTGATTGGGGTATCAATTACCGGACTGTTCTTCTATCGACGGACCACTGGGGTAATGTGGGATCCTCGATCTTTGGCGGATATCATTGCTTTATTGCCTAGGAGCAACAGTTTGAATGACTACCCTGGGACCGACATCATGGGCAGCAAGAGTGAGATTCGGAACCAATTGAACTTACGAAGCGATCGACTAGGTTACTGGAGAACGCCAAATCGCTCTCAAGGGATATTCTACTGCGTTGGAGAAGCAGGCGCATCCACCCGACAGTACACCATGGAAGGCGGGAAAATTCATGAAAAACCATCCAGATCCAGCCTTTATGGACATTCGGATGTGGAAAAAGCAGCTTTGCCTTATAGCGAGGAGGTGCGGTTTCGCCATATCTCATGGTATCTCAGAGACTCCTTCGTAATTTTCTGGGCCGTTGCAGCATTCATCCTCCTTCTGGCACTCATAGTCGTGTCGTTCCTGCCATCAACGGCCATCCGGAAAGGGTTCGCTCCACAGGTATCACCAGTCGCAAATTCCCAAGGTTTCTCGCCCGCAAACTTCCTCTACAGCTTTATTCCTTCCATAATCGGCCTCCTTCTCTATCTTTTCTTCCAACCCCTCGATACGAGCCTTCGACAACTTCAACCTTGGGCCGAGCTGGGGCAACAAGGGGGTAGCTCGGCAGATCGGTCTCTGCTTGCCGGCTATATCGCTCAATCTCCGCTTGGATGCGCACGGAGTGCGTTCAATGCAGGCCACTATAAAGTTGCCACAATATCCCTCATGTCATTCCTGTTCATACTCCTTCCCATCCTCGCTGGTGGTCTATTCTTCGCCCTCACAACACCTTCCAACGAAGTCCGCATGATCCCCAATCTTCCCGCCTTCTACATCCTCCTCGCCATCCTCATTATCTATCTCCTCGGTCTTCTCATTTCGATTTCCAACCGTCGTCTCTTGCATCTTCCACACGGAGTCGACTGTCTTGCCGAGATATTCAGCTTCCTTTCCAACAGCCAGATGCTTGACGACGCATCATTCCGCTCCCCGAGAAGTAAGGAGGACTTGGTGATGAGACTCAAGTCTGTGCGAGTCGGTGGTCGAGAGGCAAGGTACGAGTTCGGTGTGCACCAAGGAAAAGATGGGAGAGAATGGATTGGAATTGAGCGGATTGGTAGAGATGGGCATCGAAGACAGATGTTTGGACGTCAATTTTGACACTTTGATTCGATGACACGATTTGGACGATACAACTGATGCATAATTAGCGATGACGAATTAGGAGTTCATGGCATTGATCTTGAGTTATGGGCTTGATGGATCACGATTTACGATTTACGGATATGGATTACGGATCATGGGAAACGACTGGATTGTAATATAGGCTTTCGGTGGCTTGTAAATAGAGATAGTATGGTGCCCAGGCATCTTCACCCCCCCTTCCTTTCCGTAATGTTCTCTCTTGCATTATTTTCTTTATCGTCGATTGAAGAGTAGCAGTGCTGTTTGAACAATCGTACTCTGAGAACCCTTGCCAAACACTCTGGCCTATACCTCCTTTTCCCTTGGAATCGGTTCAATCTATGGTATAGGCCTATTTTTGAAGCAAGGAGATTAATCCAGTCCATTTACTCACCGCGATAGCCTGCCTCTGGCTGTGGTTATGGTGGTCCATATCTTTCTGGTTGACATTCCTCCCCCCCCCCCCCCCCCCCCCCCCCCCCCCCCCCCCCCCCCCCCCCCC
>QYAO01000070.1:0-102053 GCA_003988895.1 Hyphodiscus sp. D1413
GGTTTAACTTCTTTAGAGTCTAATTAAGTTAATCTAAATATAATATAATAGATTTCTTAGATAGTTTTCTAACCCTAAGCTATATTATCTATATTGAATCAATCCCAGCAAATGCTTTAATTGGTGCGATCCATGTGTTTAGGTCGGTTAGAATAAATTCAACTCATTAAATGATCCTACGACAACGATCCTATTTGCTTACTTTCCTCCAGCCATGTCTTCCTCCAGATGTATCCTCCCTCATTTGAGGCCTCAAAATGTACGTCCTGATAGATCACAAATGCACAGCTAAGAGTATCTGGTATATGGATCGTAGGGGCAGGTTCTACTGAGTTCAGCTTCTTCCGTCCCTTGATGTACTGGACTGCAAAAAGAGATGGCAGAGACGGGGAAATCAATGGGTTCATGTAGGCTTCTCGCACTGCCCTCGCAGAACCGGAATACGCCTTACGGCCCGCCGTGCCATACCATGCCATGCCATTCTCTAACCACTGCTGCAGCCTTTTCTGAATGTAGGAATGTGAGACAGTTCCATGTTCTCCTGCCCCGCTCAGCAACATGCCCGGAAAGGACAGCTGGTTTGAGAAATATTGGGAGCCAGAAGAAAACATGAGTCACCTCCTTACAAGGAAGAAATCGGCATCATCTCTTCGCGGCAAACGATCCGAAGCCAACTCTGGTTTTTCATCACCATCAAATTCCCGAGAACTTTGCAGAAACAATAATACTGAATACCAAAGGAATAGATATACACCATGAGAGTAAACGACACGCCCATAGAGTAGAGTAGAGGTACACCATACTAGTTGATATTTCCCTAGCAGCACAGCCCTAGCCGCAAAGGCCCTTAATCGCAAGCCTCCTTACTCCTATAGGCTAAAAAAAGGTCCCAGCTATTATATCAGTTTGCTCCTTATCTTTCACTTTGCCATTTTTATCCCAGACGACCTGTAGTGCAGCTGTTGCCTCCTCAACCTGCGATCCATCCATAACATACTGCGCTGAGTGAAATAGTGCAAGAACCGAGTAAATCCAGTACCTGCATCCTTGCCCGCTAGTGCTGAAGTTATATCGGTCATATTTCGAAGAGCCGAGTTATTGGATGATGTTTCCAACGGTCAATTTCTCGGCAGTATAAAGCTGAATAGTTTTGACGGCGTTGCTGGAGCATAAGTACTTCTTTGTACTGACGATGAGGGTCATTCTGTTGTCTGAACCGGGACTTGGGTCAAGTCGAATGGATTCAGTCTGGGAGATTGCCAAATAAAGAACCCAGTGGTTGGTCTTTGGACTAGCTGAGGATCCAGAAGGCGCGGCAACGGCAGTCGCAGGGTGTGCAGAGGCGTAGATACAGAGGACAGGAAGACTGGCGATCTGATTGGCAAGTGATTTGGGAATAAACGCTACCGACATTTTCAGAACAATGAATGACGGCTTGACGAGAAGGAGTAAGTTCGAGTTGTTGGAAAAGCGTTACTAATATTATTGAAGCACAAGTGATATTGAGGAAAGCATTGACTGAAGCTGCTCTGTAGCTCTGGCATGGATAAAGGTGTCGGTGGGTAGTTATATAAGAGCAAGAAGCTTTGCAGTAATAGGACATATTCGTCTCACAACCAGTTGAGAGCCATTGGTGTTTCAAGGTCTCTCGACAAGTAATAATGGAGTGTTTGAACTGAGGGAGCCGCGCGCGACCACTAGTGAGCGTTTATATTGATCCAAATTAAGATATAGAAGTTTCAGCAAGCAGCATAGGACTACCAGTGGTTTGCCTTTAAATCACCTACGGTAGTAAGAAGCGCTCACGACAAGAAGTGGTGTTGGTGCCTAAGCCCGTTTCTCGGCGGATAATCAATGGAATAGCTTGAACCGTGTGCGAAAATCGTTCGATTGCTGCCAAGCTTTTTCGTTTTCTTGATTACTCTAGTAAGCTCAGGACGTGGGAAACTTTCCGATTCGGGCCTCGACCATTCCTGCAACAACTCTATCAACATACCCAACAACACCACTGCCTTGTGCTTGTGCCAGCATCCGCGATGTCCGCAGTCGACCTGCTCCCGTCGTACCCCCTCGAAGGCCGTAATCTAGCGCGGGTCGCACGAGATGAGATAGTTGAAGCTGTAGCCATCGCCCCAGAAATCAGGACGTTCGTAGGTGGACCATCGATTGCTCGTGTATCGAGCTCTGCAGTTGTCAAGTACGGCCGCCATATTCAACTTTGCGAAGCACGAAATATGCAATATGTCTCTGAGAATACTGACATTCGATTGCCGGCGGTCATTGATGCCTGGGAGGCCGACGATAAGACGCTATACGATCAACGCAACACATGCTATATCGTGATGGAATATATCGAAGGGAGACTGGTATCAAACATATGGCTTGATCTGGACTCCGAATCCCGCCGCAGCTTGCAACGTCAACTGTCTGAATACATGCGCCAACTTCGTACTATCAAAATGGATTGTCCTGGCCCAATAGGCGGAGGAGTCTCAGAGGGCTCTTTCTTTACGGATTACGGCGCAGGTCCATTTCAGTCACGCGAAGATATGGAAGACTGGTTCAATGACCGTCTCCTTGTTTGCCACGACTTCGGTCATGCTAGCCAAACGCCGCCTGGGTGTTTCACTGGTCGATTCGACAAACTAGTGATGTGTCACTTGGATATCCACCCACGGAATCTTATCCTCGATAGTCATGGGAAGTTGTGGCTCCTCGACTGGGCCTTCTCGGGTGCTTATCCACCTTACTTTGAGACTGCAAACCTTATTTGGAGAGCTCCTAGTGACTTTGCAGATGGACTGTTAGAGGTGATCGGAAGCAAAACCCATCTCGAAGAAATTGGTCAGCTTATGGCCATTGGATTTGCCCTGACGACAGGAGCCTACTGCCAGCCTAGGATAAAGGCCAAGTCTTAGGGGGCTTCAGGTATGCTTCCTCTGCCGCACAATCCACCCTGCAAGCGGCCATTGCTCACAGCTGATTTGTTGTCAGCTAGCTATTTCTCCTGCTCCACCTCCTGCTGCTGCTCCCCCGCCCGTTCACTAATAAGCAAAGTATCGAGCGCATGGTCAACCAGCTCGTGTTCGTCTGCCACGCCTCGACCGGTATACAGACGACCCTCTTGACTGAGCTGGGTCTCTGGGGACTGGGGAGTTAGGATTGTGCGGCGTATTGGTGGGGGTTTTTTCTTCTTTTCTTTTGCTACAAAGCGTTTTGGGGGGGGGGGGGGGGGGGGGGGGGGGGGAACTGTACGATACGATGATACCAGGGATGCCAATAAAACGCGCGAGTTATTGTATAATACACGAATTGCTTCTCATAAAGGCGTTGCACCTCATGTCTGCTTTCGATGACAACCTCTCTATTTTCTTTTGTGGTATTCCTCCCATGCATGATACCTCCCATCCTCCTCGCCTTGAACGCCGCTTCCCTCGACCGTACCTGCTCCTACGATGCGACTAGCGGACAGAGGGATAGGGCCTCTTTCAGACATTCGTCCCGGCAGACGCCAAGGGACAAGTAGGCACATAGAGCTTGAGCTACCGCCTGTCCACCTGCCGGAGGAAGCCTACTCGCCTCTGGGCCCTATCATGTTCCAGCGCGTGCGTATTGTGGGCCCAGTCCTGCCTGGGAATTCGCGGAAGATCCACTCCCAAGACTTGCCCTCCTCCTTCTTGTATGCCAACAAGCGCTGCTCATCTAGGTCTGGCCATCGGAGTCAAAGCTTGCGGGGATTTATACCCGCAAACTTCGTGCCATGTGCGCCAGGCTTCAATAAACTCGATATACCGAGGGATGGAGAGCTCCCGACCATATAATCATGCATCTAGTCAGAGCAAGTTTTGACTACCTATTACACTTTCTACCAAAAAATACTGAATACTGACTGGAGAGTTGGAGGGTTGGAGCTTGGCGACATAGCGACGACAGCTAGCTAAAAGGGAAACACTTAGTTAATAAGCTCAAGGCGTAATAATGAGAGCTCTGCAGCCGATTTCATATCTTACTTCTCTGCAAGTTGGGCGTCTTTATTGAGCAAAGATGAGCTAGATGGATATGATGTTTCTAATCTAGTGTTTGACCAACTTGCTATATTGTTACCTATTGATAGGACTGTTAGAAAATGCCTGTATCGCGTTCAAGAAGTTTTGAGTTGACTTTCAATACCCAAGTAGCTTTTGTACCATTATAGGGTTTCGCAGCCACCGTAAACCATTCACAAATTACTGCACACTTTAAAAGAAATTATACCAAGCTTTGGAGTTTGCATAAACTATGATTCCTGGTAATTCACAAAGAGAAGGCTGGAGCCGATTCATGGAGATGATTTTGCGGCTTTGATGCCGCAAGAACTAAGTATGTACACATTTATTCCCCCACGAGGTTGCTCGTTGGATTGAGTCTGTTGCGGGGCTTGCTCGGTTGGTAAAGGCTTGTGAGGCAAATACGAGGTGTTAATACAATAGTTCGTTCTATATTTTATTCCAAAATCCAGTGTAAAAATACCTAATTTCAATAAAATAGAAATAAATCAAAAAGAAGGTCCGATGTAACTCAAGGCCCAAGCTTTCCATTCAATTATAGTAGAATACTGGAGCGCAGTTCCACTATGCAGAACCGGACGCGATTCCCCGCAATCATGCGGACATGGGGCCGTGGAGAAATCCAAAGTATGGGGCATGTATCTTTCCCCATGGGAGACTCGGACCCATGGGGGACTCGTACTCCTTTTCCCCACGGTCCTATATAGATAAATAGACAAATAACAAAGAGCAGTGAGCTAGATTTTTGATAATTTTTCGGCATTTAAATCATCAAAGATGTTTGCAGAAATCATTCAGACAGTTTCCTCCGCGCAGTGGTCTATGCAAAGTTTGTTGATTGGTATCGGCCTCCTTGCTATACTGTACATCACCAGCACCATTCTCTATGAACGGGTTTTGTCCCCGCTTTCAGATGTTCCTGGTCCTTTTTGGGCTTCTGTAAGCCGTTTTTGGCTGGTGTCGGAGGTCCTCTCTGCGCGATTACACCGAGTAACTCCGGAGCTTCATAAGAAATATGGTAATTGCTGTATTCTAGTTCTACAACGACAACAACAAAACTTACTATAATCAATAGGACCCATCGTTAGAATTGCCCCAGACGAAGTGTCTATCGCCGATCCAGAAGCGATCAAAATCATCTATGGTGTGAATTCCGGGTTTACCAAGGTAAGAGCATGTTTAATTACTATACTAGCTTGAGTAACAGAAAGAAAAGACAGAATTTTACGACCCCTTCGGCCCTCTAGTAAAGAGTAAGGACGAAAATATATATTTTTTGATTTATTAACTTTTACAATTATAGCCCCTATGGGAGAAGTCTTCTCCCTTCGAGACGAGAAGCTTCATGCCGAACGACGCCGAATAGTTAGTGGCGTTTACTCTATGACGAATATCCTGAAGTCCGAACCCTATATCAATAACTGTACTGCAGAATTCATGAAAGTTTTCCAAGATTATGCGCTTCAAAAGGTTCCGATGGACTTAGGGGAATATCTACAACGGTCCGTAAAGTTCCTCTTTCTTTATCTGGCCAGGTAGCAATTACCAAATTAAATTCGTGAACTGACTTCACTTAGTTTTGCGTTTGATGTCATAGGTGAACTCTTTTATGGATCCATGTTCGGCTTCTTGGCAGAAAGACGCGATGTTGGAAATTACATAGAGTCGATGGATGCGTTCATGCCGATTGTTACAGTGGTACATAAATCGTTCAACAATTCTCTCTCACGTTTGATATCTGTATCGTGCTGATAACCCGTTGCAGTTTGGTTCAATGCCGTCTTTATGGAAGATGCAGCCTGCTCTAGGCCTTCTTCCTGGGGTCCGAAGCTCTTTTAATGCTATTGCGACACTCAATCAGGTGGCAAGGCAATGCGTTGAAGATCGCCAACATAAAGTTTCGGAGAGGACAGACATTTTATCCAACTTGTTTGCCATTCAGGCAGATCGCCCCGATTTTACCACTGATGAAATATTCAATGACTCGTTTGATGCTATGTATGTATCATCAACTTGTCACCTTGCTTTTTAGCTCCCTAACATTTGGTACAGAGGAGCGGGAAGTGATACCACCGCCGTTGCTATGCGTTCCGTCCTCTACCATATTATGAAGGATCCAAAAGTCTACTCTAAGCTACAGGAAGAGATTGACAATGCAGATAGAAAGGGAGAACTTAGCGACCCGGTTTCCTACTCGGAGTCTATGCGATTACCCTACTTAGTCGCTGTATGCAAGGAAGGGATGCGCGTGTTCCCAAGCGTTGGCATGACCCTTACCCGGTTTGTTCCTCCCGGGGGAAGAATGATTGCAAATAAATTCTTTCCTCAAGGCGTAAGATATACATATTACAGATTGAAGGGTAGAATGTACGATACTGATTGATAATTGCAGGTTCGTGTTGGAGTGAACGCATTTGTCGTTCATCAAGACAAAGATATTTTCGGAAATGACGCGGAAATTTTCAACCCGGACCGATGGCTACAAGGCGATGCAAAAACCATGGACCGATATATGTTTCAGGCAAGTCCCTCAGTTATAGTTCGTATATATCCATAACCTTAAATTCTAATTGTTCCCCTCTAGTTTGGCTCCGGATCTCGTACTTGCCTTGGTAAAAATGTAAGATTTCATCTACCAAAATATCTTCTGAACTACCTCAGTTTATTAAACCTCTTAATTTCTGCAGATCTCTCTATGTGAGATTTTTACAAGATTGTTCCTCAGATACTACGAAGATTTAAGTTACGTCTGGAGCGTCCGGAGAAGGAGTGGGATGAGAGAGGTGTCTGGTTCACAAAACAGTCCGGAATCGACGTATTTGTAGAGATAAGGAAGTGACTACGAACATGAGGCTTGATTGTGTCATTTCAAACATAGTTAAACTTCGCCCACTGCATTGGTCTAACACTATATTCTCTTGAACTTGAACCGATTTCGGATGAAAGTCTCAAAATTGAAGCAAGTTAGAGTCAGCCAACTTTATTGGGACGAGTACAAATTGTCGAGGCTTGAGATAAAGATCGCTCCTTTTCTAGGACTTGAATCTAAGACTTGGGGCACAGATGCAATAAAGTAAGAACAGCAGCAATCATCAGGCTTTCCACTAGGAAAAGAGCTGTGAATTTGTCTTTGACACCAGGCATTATAATGGCAGGCCTCGGGCAACCCAACCCAGAAGTCTTAGAACAATTGCTTCAAATTAAAAAGTTGAAGCATTGCGAGCATGTCAAGAACGACACACCTTTGTTGGATTTCAAGAGCGTAAGACTAAGATAATTGTGGTCTCAATGTAACATCACTAAGACTGGAATAATGGTGGAGGACCCGAAGCCAAAAGCCGACAGAATTTCCCCGTCTCATCGAAGTCCTACGTGACTTAACCCACCCTACCTCTCATCCTTCCAAGATTCCGTCCTTCCCAAGCCCTTCTCGCTCAAAGAGTCTTGGCTCTCCTCGTAATTTACTTGATACTCGGTCGTCATAACGATCTCACCTTTGCTAGGCATGATGTTCTCCTCGCTCTCAAAAGTATTCCTTGTCATAGAATTCTCAATTACTTGTCTCCTGGTGTATACCTTGCTGTAATTTGGCATAGTTTTAGACTTGGTAGAGTCGTATTTTGAGTTATTCGATGTAGCCTCGTGGGTGCATTCAGAGTCTATCATGGCATTGGTTTTCTTCCAAGTGACTTTGTGTATGACTCGGACGAGGATAGGACGAATGGTTGGAATGCAGCTAGCGATGAAGACGACCCAAAGATTGGTACTGTATCTTTTAGCTGAGCACACAAGGAGTCATTGATTACATACCTTGCCCAGATGTCTAAATAACCTTGATGGAACGTGGTGTCCTGCGTTGCCTTTACTGTACCTATATGGACAGTCTTGACCACGGCGGTTATGGCGGCACTGAGAGGATCAGTAAAAGTTTTTCAACATTTTGCGTAAACTTACACGATTCCAAATCCAAACATGATAATCAAACCGAGTTTGACATGGAGCTTGACTTGCAGGTGCCAGAGCATAATTGCAGGATATAACGCAAGCGCAGTATCCAAGGTCGCACCAAAACTTCCCTGGAAGTATGCAAATCTCGTATATGTTTCTATATCATAACATGTTCCGGCAACACGGGGATCCCAGATCTTGTCCATAGGGCTGCATTGGGACCAGAGCAGAGGTATGAAGACGAAGCTAACGATGCAGTTGCTGGCTGCGCAGAAGTACAGAATGCGTTTGCCGTTTCTTTTGGTCCCTTCTAGTTGGAGGATGAATTGAATGACTGCCATCTTACCGAAAGCGATCGCGATGATAGAGAAGGTTGTGAATATCAATTGATAGAGTTGGGATTTGGGATTGGGATTCGATGAGGGACTCGCGGGAGAGAAGTGAGCGCCAATTCCATAATTGATAGAGACGGTGAGAAAGGCCGATGAGGAAATTGCACAGATCTGCAATGTTAAACACTCATACTGGCAGTAGGGAGAAGGAAATACATACGTATGATGCCAACGCCCACCAGAAGTCAGGATTCCAACGCTGAATGATGAAGCCGTTGGTATAGAAGCGTAGCATCATTAAAACGGATCCAGCCGTGAATTGTGACCATGTTACCGCAAGAGCAGTGGGACCCAGCCCCGAAGCCGCCATGTGATGAAAAGAATGCACAGTTTGACAAAGAAACAAGATGCTCCGCTGGACAGATAATAAGAGACCGCGATGCTTACCTTTGGAGAACATGATGTGCCCTCTCAGCCCGTAAAACATGGAGATGCAATAATTGAAACCTTCTGGAACATCGTAGGCCTTGAAGTCTAGGGTTAATGGTGTCATCCATTCCCAGAGAAGAGAGATTTGTCTAAACCTTGCGGACGATCATGCTTGGTGAGTATACATTTTCAGATGAAAGGCGATCGTGGCCCTGTCTAATCAATGCACGGATGAGCATTAGTAGCGATCATTATGAATGGGGTAATGTTGAATCCTCCAAGGGGTCCCATTCAAACGTATCTGAAGCAGATCGGAGAATTTAGTCGCCCATTTGTGGCATCGCTTGATGTGACGGTTGGTGTTACAGTCTACTCTTTTTCCTCAAAACAAATCTTAAGTGTCATGTCCGAGAGGGGATACTCAGAAATCGGAGTAGATAGCATGGAAATGTACTAGACATATGAAAATAATGGAGTCGCCCTAGGAGAAACACAGCATTGCATATTCTCCGCACAAGGGTTTCCTGTAGCAGTCCTCTGAACGGCACCCCTTTTCTCGCTAGACACGCAATCTTGTCTTCATCTTACTTTATTGTCTAAGCAGCAAGCTCTTAGACTTAGGTGATTGCGGTATATTTCCTTAAGAAAGTAGAACTCGACGTAAGTTGGTCTTCCTTATGATATGCTACTGCTCATGATCACCTGACATGCACTAGTCCAAATCCGTGCGTGCCATTAGTGAGTCCTAGGAATAGTAGATTCCAAAACCTGCTTTGGTATCGTGCTCATAATGGATCTTCTCTTTCTCAACTCAGCTAACGAGATCTTAATTGGTGGAAGCTGCAAGTACTAACATCTATAATTTCTTTCCCTGCAGTTTTCTACACAAATTACCACACACTGAATTCGTTCTTTGAAATTGGACGATCGAGGCACGTACCTTAGATAGATATTAGCTAATTCTTCAATTTCAGGCTGCATAAATTTGGATAGCTTCTCAGTTGGGAAAAATAGTGATGGGAAGTTGTGATCAAACTCAAGTAAAACAGGTCTAAGTATACAAATCTAGCAACTGATCTCAAGGCTTCCATTTGTCCCCTACAGAAGAGCAATTGATTGAGTACTAAGCCCTCAAAACAATCGATGAAGTTGATTGCAACGTAGCAGGCCTGACAGTTGCCGCCGATTCGGAGAGATATGCCAGCTCCTTTTGCGCAATCCCTCTCTAATAGCTCTAGGTCAGATTTTGGCTGCAATTCGAGAATGCGCCCACCATTATTACAAAGCAACATGAGTTACTCATCACCCATTTTCAACGTGGAAGTGGTCGATTTCCCCCTGACAAGCCAAATCACCCGTTCATTGGGCTCAATGGCCATTCGCTTTGCAGTCCTCTCAGGACCTCTGTTCCAAGAACTCATAGAAGCTGCGGTCAGCCTGTATATTAGAACAGACGTGAATTTGGATGGAGGTTATTTATCATAGAGTGCGGAAGCGGTTGACGAGAGGGTTGTCAGAATGAATTTCTGGAGGGAAATACGCCCTCCCAATTCTTTCAAGCAAAGGACTTTCCTTCAAACTATCCCTGTATCTCCGCTTTTCCCCACGAATGTATATCGTATGGATTTTCTGACGCATGTGAAAGCACCCAGACATGATCGTAGTCTAACAGAAGTGACACAGAAATGCTAAAAGTTCAAAATGTTGCAAGCTTGTCATTGCCCGGCTGAACGCATGCATAGCGATTGGATTAGGCAAGATCGGACGCCCACATAAGCTAAGTCAGTAATTTAGAAGTGATATCCTTTCTTGCTCTGAGCCGTGCCGTAAATGCTGTTGGGAGGAAGAAGGAAATGAAGATACGAGCAAAAAATACGAAATACTCCATTGCGATCCGAGACTCTCCCGAATCAGGACTAAGTCGTAGATAACCCTTAATCGCTAGTATTTAAACTATTGATCGTCCGTAGCGTTAAGGCGCTGCCATGAAGTTAAAAGAGAAATGGAGAAAGAAGATAAACCCCACGTGGATCATGATATATTGAGACCTCGCTTCGGCTGATCTCATACAGACCCTGGCATGATTCGTCAGCGACTCAGCCTCCTGAACTACCACCGCACCAACACCAACGCCAGCATCAAACACCACCATCTGTCAACTATGCCACAGCAATAGTCTCTATCGCCATCGACCTCATCTTCTGTTGCAACATGCTTTTATGACAGTGATGGCTACATTAGCGCCTCCGAGTCCTCCACGATCACCAACTAGAATGCCTCGCAAATGGGCTAGGAAGTGCGAGCGATATTGTTGCATAGGCGTCACATACTTCCCACTGTTCTTTGTATACTCTATTACTTCCTGGGCTGTCTGGGTGGAAGCAACCATTGGGTTTCTTGCCACGGAAAGTGTCTGGATAGGTATGTGCTTTGCGCGAAGCCTTCGCATCCGCTGATATCCTCCAGGAAATGGCACCTCCTTTCTCGGCATAGCACTATATATCCTCCTAAACTGGTCCTACACCACTGCAGTATTTACGAGTCCCGGGACTACAACGAACACAAACAACGACTACAACTCCCTCCCCACACATGCACCCCCTGTCGCGACGAACTTCACGGTCAAATCGAATGGCGAGCTAAGATTCTGCAAGAAATGCCAGGCACGAAAACCAGATCGAGCTCATCATTGCTCGACATGTCGAAAGTGCGTACTGAAGATGGACCATCACTGCCCATGGCTAGCAACATGCGTAGGTCTACATAATTACAAGGCGTTCCTCCTCTTTCTTATATACACCACTCTATTTTGCTTCGTTTGTCTCGGAGTTTCTGCAACTTGGGTTTGGAGGGAAATATTGAACGATGGCGAATATACAGAGAGCTTGATGCCGGTCAATTATGTGATGCTGGCCGTCATATCCGGTATCATCGGCTTGGTGTTAGCAGGATTCACGGGATGGCATATTCTACTCGCATCGAGAGGGCAAACAACCATCGAATGCTTAGAGAAGACGAGATATTTGAGCCCATTGAGGAAATCGATGCAGAATCAGCATATCCCACAACAATATGACTCGAGGAACTACGTTCAGGAACCAAGAGACACACCCCATAATCGATCCCCACGTGATGCACCTCAGCAACAAGATGAAATGGCACACGGAGAACAGCGACAGTTCCGCAACTTCGATGCCATGGAGCGAATGCGTGCTAGGCAGAGGTATGAAGAGTATTTAGACGAGCAAGACTCGGAGAAGCTACCAAGCGCGTTCGACCTTGGCTGGAGGAAGAACCTGCTACACCTTTTTGGACCACGGAAGGCATTCTGGGCATTACCAATCTGCAATACAATTGGAGACGGATGGAGCTGGGAGCCAAGTCCAAAGTGGCTCCAGTCGAGGGACAGGATAGCAAGGGAAAGAGAAGAGCAACGTTTGAGAGAACGAAATGCTGGCTGGGGAGGAGACGAGCCGGTCCCCTCCGTCCCGGTTCCGACCTCTGACGGCGCTGGAAGACACTATGTTGCATATCCAACTCGATCAACGTCTAAGGCGGACAAGATACTCGGAAGGAGTCTGAATCAATATGGAAATGAGGAAGTCGGCTCAGGAGCTCTATCCTTACATACTCTACGATCTAAGGACGGTCTCGATGAAGACGAATATGAGATTAGCAGTGATGAAGACATGGCCGAGCAACGGGCTTTAGATCGAAAGGCAGATCGTCACGCGGTGGATGGATGGCCACATAAGGTTGGAATCGTCACCAACACACTGCTAGGGAACACCCTAGCGAGGCAGAAGGAGGACGTGAGAGGCTGGGATGGGCAAGATGAGGAAGTTGACTGAGCAATTTACAATATCTTGGGCGTTTTAAGGATTTGTACTATCCATGTCATGCATCTGATCATGCACCCCATACCCCCCATACACACTATGTTATGTTGTATCACCACATAATGAGAATCAAGATGCTTTTCCATTTCGAATTACAGCCCAGTTACAAAGAGTGATTACAGAAATTTCCCACGTGATTAAGCAGTGTTGGGCCATGTTATCGAGTCCGGGCCGTCAAGCCGCATCCGGCTTATCGGTGATACAGCTCGAGCTCGAAACGTCAAGCTGTCCAGTTCACGCTATACACACAATCTATTGGAAGCTTGCCCCTCCACATCGGATTTTGGTAAATCTAATTCCTCTATTCTTTCCCTTTACCTAAATCTTCTCTTCTTACAATCGTTCACAATGGCCACCTCAAAACTCAACACAAAATCACCAACTGTCAAACGAATCCGTAAGCTCCCCTCACGTAGAGTTAGAATTTGTCTAAGCACTACATAGTCCGCGAAGCAGCAGAACTCTCCTCCACTCCCTCCCCGGACTACCATGCCTGTCCAGCGTCCGACGAGGATATATTCGAATGGCACTTCACATTGCGCGGCCCTCCGAGCTCAGCGTTCGCAGAAGGTATTTACCACGGACGGATAGTTTTACCCTCAGCGTACCCGTTGCGCCCCCCTTCGTTCCGGTTCCTGACTCCCTCCGGCCGTTTTGAGACGAACCGTGAGATTTGTCTATCTATCAGTGGACATCATGAAGAGACGTGGCAGCCAGCTTGGGGAATCCGAACAGCGTTAGTGGCTTTGAGAGCATTTATGGAGACTGATGCAAAAGGACAGCTTGGAGGACTGGACACAAGTGAGGCTGAGCGGAGAAGATATGCAGATTCTAGTGGGAACTGGAAGTGTGGGGTTTGTGCACAGAGCAATCGGGAAATTCTTTCTGAGCGGGCTGAAGCTGCGAAGGCGCAAGAAGATGCTGAGGGCAGTAAACGGGTGGAGGAAGAGGTGCCAAAGGAATTGACAATAAAGTACAAGGAGACTGAGAAGGCCCCAACACCGGCGGACGCAAGTGAGGAAGCAGAGTTGGCAGAGGGTTTCGTACAGACCGCTCCTGTCCTGCCAGATCCGCCCACGTATCCTCCTGCCAGACCAGTGCAAGGTGTGCCTCAGCCAACGGGCTCTATATCTTCGGGTAACAATCAAGGAACCGCAAGAGTGGAGGCTCTTCAAAGTGTCCAACAAAGAAACTTGACCGCACCACCACAAACTCAGCTGATGCGAGAAAGAGCGGCGGAAATTAGGAGGTCTACTGATGGAGTGACTCTTTGGATTGACAGGGCTATTGCCGCAGTTGTGGTCTGTTTGATATTCATGGTTTTGAAGATGCTGCTTGCAGTCTCGTCTTGAGTTTACAACTACACGGAGATGTGAGCTGGAGTTATTTGACTCATCATTAGCCAGGGGCAGGTGTTTTGGAGTTCAGGATTGGTAAATAATGATACCGATTGCAGATTTCTGGAAATCACGGTGCAAGGCAATGTCACGAATGATTCAGTTCTCAAAGTTTTGCGAAATTCTTGCAAGAAATATCGGCCAACCACTGACAGATCCCGCGACCATGTATCGCCCTTATCCATCTGTCTCCCCTAGAATATCTCGATGCATTTTTTTCAGATATTCGCGCAGCGTACTTTGAGCAAATTCAATTTCTTGTCGAGTCATGTCAACGTTGTAAACCTGTGGCTTCCTGCTGGTTACATCCACGGGCTATATCCTTGGGACATTGCTCAGGTTCACGAATCAGTCCATTCGACACTTTCACGACGCTACTATGGATGGCCCACTCTGTAGGCCACGAAGTGTCCAGTCTTCCTCCGGCACGATGACATCTCGAGGTCCCAGGATTTTTACGTCTGACAAGGATCTTGTACTAAAACTTAAAGTCAAAATATTTAGTTTATTTGTCATCCTCAACCCTACGGACACTTCGAAAGATCCTAGATTTATAAGGTCGTTAACATCTGTAGAAGTATGACAATATGCGTATATAACAATAGCTATGCTTCTCTCTACATTGAGGCTTCACACTCTTACCCGCAATACCTTTAGCGAAAACCAGATTACTCCTGATCCCGTTACAAAATGGCAGCGGTACAAACTCTCCAGCCCCCGCTACCTACCAAGGTGGTTTATCAATTCCCACTTCCAACATGGATCGAGAACTTGGCCATCCGCCCTAATGGGAAGATCCTTGCCACACTTCTCACGACACCCGAGCTCCATCTCATCGACCCCATCACGTCTCCTCCAACCTCCACGCTCGTCCACAAGTTTCCCGACATCACCGCCACAACGGGCATTGTCGGCGTTGGAAATGATTCGTTTTGCCTCTGTACCGGTAATTTTGACGCAATGGCTAACAAAAATACGCCGGGATCATATTCCGTATGGTTAGTCGAAATGTCAAATTTCGAACAGAGTGGGATCGCAGAGGTTCAGAAGGTGGTTGATATCCCAGGATCGGGCCTTTTGAATGGAATGGAACTGCTCAGTGCCGACAGGAAAGAGGTTTTGATTGCTGACTCGGAAGTCGGTTGTGTTTGGAAAGTGGATTTTGGGAACGGGAAGCACGAGATGATCATTCAAATCGATGAAATGAAGCTCCCTACTGAAGGGTTGCCTATAGGCATTAACGGCATCAAGATCCGCGATGGCTACCTATACTGGACGAACACCGGGAAGGCCCAGTTCTACCGGATCACGATTGATGGAGATGGAAAAGCCATTGGCGGGGCCCAGGTGTTAGCTGAAGGCATCATGGGCGACGACTTCGTCTTTGATAGAGAAGGCAATGCGTGGATTATGCAGCCGGCTCAAAACACCATCACAGTCGTAAGAGTGGCTGGTGAGAGAGTTTTAGTGGCTGGTCAGCAAGACAAGTTAGATGTCAGTGGTGCAACTGCTTGCCATTTCGGAAGAAAAGAGGGAGAGGAACATATTCTCTATGTTAGTACGAGCGGATCCCTCATTGCGCCGGTCAATGGCACGATAATTGAGGGTGGGAAGATTGCTGCTGTGGATTCTACTGGGTTCCTCTCTTAGCCGTTCTTCGTTGTTTGATGTGGACTGAAAGGCGATTCTTCTTTGTTCTTCGGATCAAACCCTGTATATGATAACCTGCGCTGGCTCAATTCATTGTTCACACGCACTCTATTACTTACCGGGTACCCCGCTTCTTGATGAATAAACGATATTTATTTTTCCACCCTCCTGCACTAATACCATAACTTTCTGTATTAAAGGATATTGAAGAGCTCATTTCTTCCCTCAATGAATCACCCATCGCAACGATGCCATACCCATCCGAAACTCGAAGATCATCACGACAATTCGACGGTATAAATCTCGATATACTAATGCCCGACTCAGTTATACCAAGCCGTAATTATGCCGTGGATCCTCTCACTACCGAAGCATTTGTGGAGCTGCAGAATCAGCGCGACGCTGCTCTCTTTCTCCGGAGAAAAGCGCAGATTGACCTGGATCTGAAAGCCATCGAATTAGAAAAAATAGAGGAGCGCCTGTTCGGAAGCGCTGGAGAAACCCTCCGAGTTCCTACCAGTCAAATTGAAAAGGCTATCCTGGAACTACAGAACTTGTTATATACAGAGAAAATACGTCGAACGAAAGCGGAGAATGATTTACTCAACCAAGACAAAGAGCTGGAATTATTACGAAAGCTGTTAGCAGGTAATGGGAAAGGGGCCGCATTCAGTTGAAGTTAAAATATACTGGAGGGGCGGGGGAAGTAGTGGTTTGTAGAGAGAGAGCAAGTCGATAAAAATGCGGGCATAGCTTCGTACAACGAAATCACCAAGTTCAAGCAAGTAGGAAAACGGCAAACAATAAATTAGGATATCGCCATTGCTCAGGATGGGAGATCATACCAATCATCAGTTGATTGGGTTTATGGATCAGTCGAGATGCCAGATTAGGACCTTTGCTGTCGAGTATTTCTAAGGGGAATTACATGGGACTCTATCAGTACAGAAGATTAGGAGCTGGAAAGGTTATATGAAGGCTACGAACCAAGAAACCGATAATAATATAGCTGATCTATTATTTCTAACGAGATTTCCGAGTTTTATTAAGACCCTTCTCTAATAGTTTCTTAAAAGTGCATTTTCGATAATCTCTGGTAGCCTAGCGATGCTTGGGTACTGATTGCGAATCCGTGTACATTTCTCCGACCTTCTGAGTGGTAGGCTCCGATATGCTCTATCCTAGTCACAAAGACTAGCTTTGAGTGTGCAAGGACTCTATGGAAATCCAAGTGAAACTACCAGGAAAGTCAGACTCTAATCTTATCCTCGCTGGTTGGCTAGCGTAAAGGCCTGAGGCCGCAACACTAAGGAACTAGAATATTAGATATACTGTGGCTGTCATTACTGCCCGAGGAGAAAGATATATCGATGATACAGTTGCACTATATGGAGAAAGCGGTATAAAGTGACTAGACATTTGCCCCGCTCTCGTACGCTACTCGTACGCTATATAGTAGCTTACGCTCACTGTAACGCCCTACGATGCGGCCTCCTCCTCGAATGTCCAGTAGCAATCATTAGAATAGCCTTGAGCAGACCGCTCGACGTCAACCAGAGAATTACACGCAACCAATGTCTTCTTAATTGCTTTGTGCTGTCAGTGACCGTAGACTTCGAGCTGGCCACGCCATCTGCTTTTGAAAGTGTGCGCTCGCACTCGATGCGCAGTGCCTCGCGGAGGACCTCTAGCAACACTTTCCGCCAGGAGGGATTGTGCCCGCCACAGAGGCGCACCGCGGCGTACTCGAGGTAGGCGGGGGCGACATTGGCCAGCTCCCAGTCGATAAGACCTGCAACCTGGAATGTAGAAGGATCAATGAGGATGTTCCGGTCGGAGAGGTCCCCATGTGTGAGAACGGGAGACTCTACAAGCGTTGCTCCGCCTGCGACCATCTCGTGCTGAACACGTTCAAGCTCGTGCACACGGTCGTCATCTATGCCGATATACCTCGCGGCACACGCGATTCATTCCAATCCGAACGAGTGCGGCAGAATGCAGGCCTCTTAGGTGGGCCAGAGTCGGATGGCGTGATGTACGGTCGCCGTCCTGGGCGGCCATACTAGTCCAACCCTTCCCGTGGCGCCCGCATGTGTACAAGCAGCTCAGCGAGGCTCGTCTTTACTATGGTGCGGTCTGCAGGGCTGAGTGTAGGCCAAAGCTCGACGAGAGGCGTGCCAGACTGGCGCGTGAGGAGTAGGCCTTGCTCAGCTGGAGGGCCAGCGACTGAGACAACGGCGGTCAGACTGGGAATAACAGTGCCGAGTATGTCGTGTGCGGGCAGCGTCGTCACTGCCTCCCCTTCCTCCGTACCAAGCTTGAGAATGGTCGAGGGTGAATAGATGAAGAAAGGACGCCCAACGGTGGGAATCGTAGCTCCTGTGAGCTGGGGTATTTCTGGAAGAGTTGGCCAGGTAATGAGTTTGAGAGGTAGAGAAGCCGATGGTGGTCGTCCCGGACGACGTTGCTTTGATATCGGAAGAAGAGACATGAGAGATTGTTGCGATACCAGCCCTTAGCGCGCTCAGTGAGCAAAGCTCGTAAGCTCAGCATCAGTCACGATCTTTCCAGGCTTTGAGCGGTCAACTTTAACCACGAAGATGTGGTACTTCTGTGTCGCGTTCCTCGACGGCTCACGCTCTGCCCTTTCTCGTAAGCTCTCGAGCACTGCAGAGCGCAAAGCCTAGTCCACAGCGTGAGCAGCGTCTGCTTCAGGGCTGGACTTCTCGCGCTTGCTTAGGAGCTGTGTCTCCCGAGTAATAACGTTGTCCAAGAACTGGACGGGGGTTTCGCCGTCGCCGACGTGCAATAGAACTGTATCTAGCTGCTCGCGAGATCGCACTTCTTGCCGCGCCGTGGGAGAATATCGTGGCAGTTGGGTGCATATAACTGATACGCTCCACATCGCCGTTCTCTGGCACAATGTGCAGAACGTGGGTCGTTGTAGAAGGTTGACCTATGATGAGAACGACAGGCGGGTAGCTTGTCTGGCGAATACCCGCAAGAATGTTGATCAGACGAGAGAGCATATCGTATTAGAGGGGGGAAATGAAAGAGAGAAAGAATTCAATCAGAGAAGACTTCGTAAAGGAACACTTGCTCATACTGTCGATCCACCAACTGTTACACCGTAATATCTCGTGTTGATGGGTCTAATATTTCAGGTAGGCCAGTTCTACGGGTCACGTAATCTCTAACCTAAAAGAGCCAAGACATCATGTGACTTTCAACATATACCTTCTGAAGTATCTAGGCATACACACTGCCTTTCTATCCTAGATACCAAAGCACTATTAGGTAGACAAATCATCTTTATATTATCAAGTCTATCGTATTCTCGTACAAAGCTCCTTAGCCGTACGAGGAGTTCTATCATACAAATGCTCCGCCTCGGGGAAGCCAGAAATCAAATCCCCACGCCATATGATACAAGCTTATGCGTTCGCTGTCCAACGCCAGGCATTGTAAATCCACCTTCCAAACTCCATGAAATCAAAGCACAGTTCCTCGTATTTATCGTAATTTCATCCCTCATCATTCATTGACGCAGTATTTTCCCACGACAGCCCACCACCATTCCCCCATCGTCCAACCCTCAACATCATCATGAATTCTTTCCACTAGCCCCACTTTCACACCCCACTCCATAAATCTCCAAATCTCCCATTCCTCTAACGCAGGTCTGAGAGTCTTCTCGAGGCTCTCTACACTTGCGGAGGCCCGGGTTGCGGCGACGCTCGATAAAGCAACCAGGACTTGCTTCCAAACATCGGGTATCAATTGGCCAGTGACACCATACCAAACGGGGGTCTCTCCAGCAGCCCCACCCTCCGGCGGCGGCAAGAACTCCATGATCTGCAGCGGGGCAATGTCCTGGTTGTACAGGTACAGTTCCGTGGGGTAGATATCCATTGAGAATCTGAACGTCTCCTTCGGCGTCTTTCGAGTCTCGTATCCACCACCTGTAAGTCCCATCTTATTCATCGGCACATCAATTCCCCGAACCAAGACACGTCCGTGAGCCTGCAAGTTGGTGACACACATGACGGTGCCTTCGTTTGCTAGGTAATCATGGCGCACACATTTCTTCCCGCTTGCGAATTCTGCATCTAGGAACTTCTTGAATCCTATCGCTTGGAGGAAGAGCTGCCCCGAGCCGTATTTTCGCAGGGTGGAGAAGAAAGCGTCAGCGGGCTGATATGATCGACCAGGCCCAGCACGGCTTTTGTGTGCCGGCTTCATCACCTTCTCGGCGACGAGAGCTTGTCGCACTTCTTCGACAAGCTCATCCCCAACCTGAATCAATTTTGCCCGTGCTACGTCGACATCATAATCTACTTCCGGTGTGAGCACTAGTGACTTGATCCACGATCTCGCCAGTGTGACCTCGTCAATCTCGATTTCGTCTGCGATCTTGGGTCCTAGCACAGCTTGAGCTAACTGGGTGCGAGCAAGAGCCGATGTCCTTTCCATACGTTTGTAGTTCGCAATTCTGGGATCGAAAAACATCTCTCGAGCTTTGTCCGCGCCCGAGTCCTGCTCCTTCATATCCCACATCTTCTTCATTTCCTTGCGAGAGTTGGGTAAGGAGATGGCATTATTGCAAGTTCTTTTCATATGAACATTCTCAACAGCCCAGTCAATGACCCTGGGCCAATCGTAACCCACTAGATTGTTATAATCAATCTCAGGTACTTTGCCAGCCTCATAGGCGGAAAGGTAGGCGGTTTGAAAATCAGATGTCATGGCTTCAATCAGAACTTTAGAGCTCCTGAGCATTTTTCTCCAAGTTTTAGAGATGTAATGTTGGGAGTATTTTGGGAAGTTGTTGGTAACCAGAACCCAATCAGTAGTTTCTCCAATACCACCAGTTAAGGTCGAGATCACGATGACTGCAACAACCAAGCGAGTTTCTTCTTGCTCAGTCATCGTTCCATCAATGGCTCGGGCATATCCAGTATGCAACCTAGGCGCCATTTCCACATCGATATCTTCACGGACCGAGTCAATATTGTCCAAAACGCCATCAAAGTCAGCTGGCCAAGCAGTAAGACGACGAGTACGAAGCTTCTTCGGTCCTACTCTTTTTCGCTTCTTGAATGGAGACTGCTGGGACATTGCGATTATTGGCTCTTCGACTATTCCGACATCCTCCGAGTCGTCAAGGTCTTCGTAAGGCAAGTTTTCGATGCTGAATGCCGCACTAGGCTCCCACTTGAGGTTCATCATCTCCGTATCAAACGAAGATTCCATAGCGTCCACGGTGTGATTGATCCAAAGGTAGGCAGAAGCGTCTGATCGACTTGCAACTATTTCCCTGCCCGGTCCTCGTTCCCACTGTGCCATCTTCTCAATACCCTCGAGTCCCGGTGTTGTATCGTGAACTGCCGGGGCCTTCAACGCGCCATTGGGCCTGCCAACCCAGAAGCTCAATGGAAGGGTAATCAAACCTGGGTTTGCAGATTTCACAATTTCGGAGAATTCTCTGGGTTTGAAGAAGAATAGCGCTTGGATCACATCCAAATCCTGCCTACCTTTTGCAGCTTTCCTGGTTAAACGCGGGGTGGCATTTGTCATTTCTACAGGGACACAGAAGTCTGGATCATCCTCCTCGATTAGAGAAAATTGTTTGATGTTCAAGATGAGTCGGCTGCGCTTCGGCCTTGGTTCAATGAAGTTCTCGTCTGGATCCTGCTCTGGCGTCGGCTGGGCATTTTCAATGGATGTCGGTGCCTTTCTCTTGTATGCCCGTTTCAGTCGAGGAAGCTCTTCATCTGCCATTGGTATAATTGCGAACTTTCTCTTCTTGGGTCCCCTTCTTTCTCCATCTCCCTCGTCTTTTCTCTTCCTAGTTCTTGGCATCTTAGGCTTTCCAGTTCCCAACAGTGCTTTAGATGGCGCAGCAGGCAGAAATTGCCTATTCTTCTGGTTGGGTATGATAATAGGGCGATGGCCCTCTTCGATTCTCTTGATATAATTTTCCAGGTTAGGATTGCCATCCGCTCTGCGCTGAGGTCGAGTAAATATTGGAGTAGATCCATGGCCATAAGCTCTAGTCGTCCAAGCACCATTCTCGGATTGCAAGTACGTAATGACTTCTGGAAGCCGGTATTTGCGATATACGGTTTTAGGTCGTTCCAGCTTTGGCTCACAATGTGGAACTTGATCCCATGCGCTTGTTCCTGCATTCTGAAGGGTAGTTGGAGCGAAGTTCAGCATCTTATTCGCCGCGAGAACCGTTCTCCTCTCTTTCTCTTCGGGAGGAATAGGGCCACCCTTCCAGGCTCGTTGCTTTGCCTTGGGCCGCCCAAAGAGAGACCTAGCTCCATTAAACTTTCCATCAGTGATCTGCGGACTGAGACTGGTGTCTGGGCTACTTTCACTATCGATTGTCGCGGAGCTTCCAGTCTTTGTGAGAACATCACTTCCCGTCAATTTTTTGGCAGTCCGGTGACTCTTCGATCTTGGAGTTTGGTTCCGCGTGAAACCAGGTTGGCGTAGCTTCTCGCCATAGTAAGAACTATCGGTATCACTCTCTCCAGAGTCTCGGATATCATCGGACTGTATGAAAATTTCGTCCTCTGAGCCGAAGTCGAAGTCAGAGACGTCGGCACGGTTGTCCCACGACACTGTATCAGGCTTTGAGTTGTCCCGACGCTTCCGTGTAGATATACCCAAGCTTCGATTGATGTAATTTTCAAGTCTTTCCCGAACGAGAACGGAAGGCGAAAATCTCGAGGGTACATAGTGTCCCGGGTGAGCGAGCATAATTAGAGCTTTGAGTGTTTCGATAGGAGTGCTATCAAGCTCAGCAGTTGGAGTTGCAATGATAGTGTAGTTCGGGGGTGTTTGGTCTGTCTCATGAATCTGGAATGTAGTTGAGATGAGCCTTTGCTCCCTCTTTAACTCGTTAATTGCAGCTGTACAGAGGTTTGAAGTAGGAAGGTCGACTGATCGGGCATGTTTTTGAAGCCAGAGTCCTACGAAAGCTATCCAGATGCTCTGTCCTCCTGGGAATATTCCGTAGTTGCTGTCGACAAGATTGAGTATGATATCCTTGCTTCGCTGGAGGGAAATCTGATCTGAAGTCTCGGGAGCCTCAGCTCCACTAAGTTTACCAGAGCACTGCTGCTCGAGAGCATCGGAGATCACAACTTCCTCCACGAGTTCTTGCACGACATTCTCCACTGATGTATAATTGGTCTCATGCAATGGAGTGTCGTTGATAGCTTCATCAACAAGTCCTTGAAGTAAAGCTTTCTCTGAAATTAATGGCCGAGTTCTTGGTCGAGGCTTGTTGGGTGCAGAAACTTTGGGCTTTTGAGGAGCTGATCTTGAGGACTCGCCTGGGTTCACGAAGGCAACCTTTTCAGCCCACTCGAACACCGAATCATCGCTGTCGTGGACAGAGTCCGAAGTATCGTCCTCCACGACAGCCAGTAACCCTGGACTTTCTTGATCTTGAGGGTTTTGACCTTCTACAGAATCCAAAATCTTTGTCTTTTTACGAGCTGGCTGGGTTCTGGGCGTCTTTGGTTGAGCAAACAGGGCTTTGCGCTTGGCGCCACGTTTCGGCTTAGAAGGCTCTTTCGTTGGGACAAAATCCGGATTGCAAGTCGTGTTGGACTTCTCTAGATGATATTTGATTCCTTCCCTATTCTTAAACCTTTTCATGCAGATGTCGCATTTGAAGGGTTTAACAACTTCCATATTTGGGATGATGCCTTGTTTGAGTAGATCTTGGGGATTTGTATTCGTCTGGGTAGCGAGACATTTGATCCGAGCCGTAACGATCGCAGCTCGCATCACGTTGGCAGCTTGGTAGGCAGCAGCTGATTGTCCAACAAAGAAACGGCACACAATTTGATCGTCACTATCGTCGAGGTAGTTGACTTGCAGTTCCATCGGTCTCGATCCTTTTATCGATACAATTGGATCTTGGGAGACCTCCATCACCTGAAAGACAACAACCGGATCTTCCCAGAATTCTTGATCCAGTGACCAGAAGGTCAGTTGTGTCTTGTCTCCAGATAGTAGTAAATTGCCCATAACTTTGTTGTATGAAGCGAATAGACGGTTAGCAACATCCGGAATTTCAATTGCCTCGGCCTTTGCCGATAATTGTGATAATGATGCCTCCATTGCCTCTATCTCAGTTAATAGTTTAGGCTTGTAGGTAGCGTCATGTTCATACTGGACGGGCAGTTTTGAAGCTCGATTTTGATTTGGTTTGACAGTTTCAAGCTGCCTAGATCCTTGCTCCTCGCCACGCTTTCGCTTATTGTTCACCGCAGAGACATCTTGTGACGAGCCAGTTGTGTTAGAAAGATTTTCGTAGTTCAGGTAACCGGAGAAGTAGTTCGGTGGGTGACCATAGAATTCGGCCTGAAGTGCCATTCCGTGTTGGGGTGGTTGAGGATTCTCATTCCACTCAGACACGTTGTGATACGTTGGAGCATAGAGACTTCCCTGGACATTGCTTGGGTAAGAAGTAGCGTTTTGGAAACCAATGTTTGGCCCAGCCCCGCTAGTATCTAGAGGGTAGGGGTACAGACTTGGCTGTCCATCATAGGGATGTGAGGATGGAAATTGCGAGTTTATATTACCCTGCCAGAGATCATGGTGCGAATAAGATGAAAGGGCGGGTATTTCAGGTTGTGGTGTTTGTGGCAAGCGTCCAACGAAATACGCATACCCGTCAACCCTCTGGCTTGTGTCGGGCTCGTTCATTTGTGACACTGCGAAATCCACGGGCGCTGAATTCAGAGGAGCAGAAGTAGGTGTCGGGTCGAAGCTATGGCGAACTAGCGCAGCGTTGGCCTGGGTTCCCTCTAATGAAGGGTAAGGTGACTTGTAAGTCGTAGATTGATTTTGCGTAAGCATGCTCACATTTCCAGTTCGAGGCATAATTGTTTGTCCAATGATAGGATGCTGAAGCACGGAACTTTGAACCTCGTTGGCTCTATTGCGACCTGCAGCAGTGATAAGAGACGTAGGCGCCACGACTCTGGTGGGTTGAGTTGCGGTAGCTGAGGTTGCCTTGTGAGAAGGACCGCGTTTCTTTGGCGATTCAGCGTCACTAATTGCAATATTCTGGGCATTTTGCCTTTTTGAAGAAGAGTCAAGGCTAGGAGCAGAGGTTTCCACAGCATGGGTATCTTCAGATTGATTAGCTCCAGCGAATAATGCCTTCGGTATTAACTCCGGGAGAGCAATGTTCCTCTTCGTAGTATTGTAGATCGAGGGTTCATGAGATTCGGCATCTGGATCCTTCGACACTCGTCCCAAGTGAACGCCATTCGCCTCCGATTGGTGAGCTTCAGCGTTTGATTTAGTCGGAACACGACCAGGGTTAGGGGCCTTCGTCGTTTCTGGCGATTGACGAGCTTCCAATTGTCCCTTTCTCTGATCATATGCCTCTTTCCACGACCCCTTCTTCTTCACGAGCCACAACGGATCCGAAAGGCAAAGAGACTTAAAAACCGCAATTTTCTGTTTCAGTTTCAAAGGTCTACCGCGGCTTGTCTTGATTGGTTGGGGCAATTGTGATATTGCTGGTCTGGTAGATCCAGGCGGGTCGATGTATACCCTAGCCAGTCCAGCCGCATACTGTCTATCGTTTTCTTCTTTGTCAACCTCCTCCTGAGTTATATGATGTGCCTGATGCAACCATCTGCGGGAAGTCTTTCTTTGAGGGCCTGTTTTCTTAGGCGTTGGGGTTGAGGCTGGAGATTCGGTGGGGGGTACTGAAATTCTTTCGGGATGTCGCCCGGCTGGACTAGGTTCGAGAGTTGCTCGAGTAGGAGATGGGGGATGTTGCTCGACAGATTCCAGGACAGGGGATGACGTTAGACTAGCCTGTTGTGGAGACGTGATAGTCGCGCCGGGGGACTGGCTTGATTGAAGAACAGTAGAAATTCCGTTGAGAGTTTCAGGTTGCATTAGAGGGAGAAGGTTGATTTTCGTCGCTCCCAGAAGTGTGCCAGAGACGTCAGCGTAGGCCAATGTCTCCAAGATTGCGGCTCCACTGTCAAGGACTTGAACATCAGTTCGTGCAATGAGAGACTTCCAGATACCCTCCTTGGTAGCTGCATCGATGGATGGTGCCGAGATGGAGGCTAGGTGGTCATTGGCGCCATCAAAGATATTCGAGATAGATATTCCTAAGTACCTGTGTTAGTCTCGAATTGGTGAGAATGCCATGGACAGTGATCATCTAGCAAAACATGAATCGAAATTGGCATCAACCAAACGAACCAAACCACCCCATGGCTATTCTTAGGACCATTACTACACGACCTCCTTCGAGAAGACAAAGGTAGTCACGTGATGCGGGGGTTGAGTCGGCTCAACATTTTGCACAAGTGACGTGACGAGCAAACATGGGTCTTGCAGGTGGCCACTCGGCCATTCCACACCACTCGGCCACTGGGCATAAAGAACTTTGCAAGAGATTGAGGCACAGGGAAGACGGCTGGTCTCCGATTGTACCCTCCACGTGTTTGCCATTTCCAGGACGGTTCTTTCTTCTAAAGCTTTCTTCCAAAGACGGCAAAAAAAAGCATCTCTTCACCTTTACTTCCTCCCAATGAGAGCTCCTCCAGCACCCAAGTGATTATCTCTTGGGTCGTTGGCGGCATGTTGAAATCGGTTGCTTGATCATACTCGAAGCTAAAGCTGTGAGGTCCAGGATGTATATATGGACGGTTGTTTCGATGTCGAGGTTGAGGTTGCAATGACTGAGGAGTTGTTAGTGTACGTAGTTCTGTCGTCGATGCTGGGGATTGACTCAACTTTTTGCCATTTGCCGGGAACAAATCTTTGGGGCGACGCTAGTGGTGCCCATTGACGAGCGAGTTGATGCCTGAAGAATGAGGCCAAATTCTCCGCCCCGCTGCTGACCAACGCCAAAGATCACGTGATTACCTCTTGTTCGACGCCCCGACGCCCGCGCGCCCGGAACCCACCCCCCACTTCTCATTCACTTCTTGCTGACCATATCTTCCTCAATGCCTCGCTCTCTTCCGAAAATCCATCATTCGCGGTTATGGCCGTCAGTCAAACTTCCTTAGTGAAGGCTAATGAGACCACTCCTCTAATTCCTCAAGTATCTCCCAGACCGCGGAAATATGGCAAATCGGTGGTCTACAGGGCTTTGATCTGTGGAGCTTTGATCTCTTTATCTTTTGGAGTGACCCAAGTCCCGTATGCTTCTCATCCTCCTCATCCGTGCAATTACTTAACAACTCTCTTCGTAGTTTGATTTATGTCTTTCGTCTCATGACATGTGAGGCATACTTCGACAATCACCCAGATAATTCCGCTCCTGGCTTTGACCGGTGTAATCATCGAGACATCGAAGCCGGGACTTCACGAGCTGTCGCCCTTCTGAGCGCCTCAACTACACTCTTCGGTGTGCTGAACCTTTTTGTCACAGGCTGGACAATCAAAAAGTTCGGCGTCAAATCAGCACTTCTGATCTCCGTGTTTTGGCCTGCCGTTCGTCTTGCAATCCAAAACATTGGCGTTGAAACTGGAGGTGCCAAGGGGATCTTGATCGTTCAATGTTCTCAAATTATCACGATTCTGGGAGGACCGGCTGGATACCTTCTTTCTCTCAACTCCTATGTCTCAGAGGTTGTCGAGCACGAGGAACGCACTGGTGCTCTCGGGAAATTACAGGGGTTTTCTTTTCTGGGCACATCAAGTGCATATCTTGCAGGAGGCCTGATCAGCGATCATTTCGGTATCATTGCGCCGTTCCGAGTCACACTGGTCCTCTTTTTGACCAGCTGTGTCTATATTATGGTCTCACTGCCTTGGATTGCTCCAGACAAAGATGCATCCGCACCATCGACAAATGGAATTAGCAAATTCTTTGGGCCGCTGAAGGTTTTCACGCCCCAAAAATGGGCCCATCGAGGTGGTAAAATCCAAATTGAATATGGGACTTTATTACTTGGCATCGGAGTATTTCTGGGCGTTCTAGCCACAGGCTATCAATCAGTTTTACTTCAGATGTACGCAACCGATATATTTGGATTCGGCACCACAGAGAATGGGTATTTGATATCCCTTAATACCTTTGTCCGTGGCCTCTTCCTGACTTTGGCATTTCCACGGGTCATTTCAGCAGGACGAGACTGGCTTGATTCTAAAGACAACATGAAGGAAGGGTCGGAAGATTTCGGAATCCCAGAACTGCCACACGAGGTGAATGACTTTGCTGCAGTTGAGGCTCTGGACAACGAGCAAGAGCCAATCGAGCCTCCGAAGCCAACGGATGAGAAGGAGACCTTCGCTTTTGACCTACTCTATGTAAGGTACAGTCTGCTCGCAGATGCAATACTTACTGGAGCGGCTTCATTTGTCGTCAGCGGTTGGCAGATGTACTTGATCGCTTTTTTGCTTCCTTTAGCTGCGGGAACGGGATCCGGCGCCAAAGGGACGATACTGCAGATGTGCCCAGCTAGAGAACGTGCAGATGCTCTGAGTGCCATTACTCTTGTTGAGATGGTGGCTAGACTGATGACAAGTAGGTTCTCCTGCAATCGAATTACCATGCTGCCTCACACTGCTAACTTTGTTTCAGCGACTGTTTTCGGCCTCGTCTTCGCAGCCCTTGCACAAGTAGGCTTGACGTATCTTGTTTTTATATGCAACGCGGTGAGTGTCTATCATTCTGCTTCACTCGATCACTATTGACGACATACAGGCCGTTGCCTTAGTGGGATTCGGTGTCCTATTGTTCTCTCGCTTCCCGCCTGATGGAAGCAAGAGGTTTGACGAAGGAGTACAAACCGAGAGCGAGACCAACGAAGTTGCGTAGAAAAATCATTTGGATGTACCTTGAGATGTTTCCCGGGTCAGTAGATACATGACTGTAGGGTGCGATGCAGCCTGCTACTATCTTAGCGGTTAGAGGGGAAGGTGGACCGCCGCATGGTCCTCTTGCGCGACCATCGAGCCATCCTTGGTTCGCCTTCAAACACCACATCATTATGAATCGAAACGAAGCTATGAAGGGAAAGCTTATGAAGAGATGGCAGAGGAGTACACGGTTCAATATCATTTCTCGAACATTTCCAATCATTTCGACCCGACTTAGAATCCGACAGGTACTTACCAAAATAGACGGCACATAGAAAGCATTCAGACATTTATCAGCTATCATCTCATCACACCCTACTCTGTGGTGTTCCCGCTTACTGGAATGTTTCCAATCTGCTAGACCGTGTGCCTTTGTTGCACTTATCGAAATCTACGGCCTCGGACAAAACCCTCCGAGCGATTTGTATCTTTATTTGCTCTTGACGAAGTCGAAACAATACGAACTTTCAGAGCGCGTAATGTTTACCAGTCTAAGCAAGTGCCGAGCGTTGCTATCTGCTCTGAGTAGATGACGACTATGCTCACACCAATTCTATCCCTCCCTCTATCTCAGGCAGCGATGAGAAAAGTAGTTCTTCCGCAGATCTTCATAAGCTTTCAATCTGTATCCACCGCTTGCTCTTCAGCTATGTCCGCCGTTATAGCTTCCACTTGTATTTTCTGAGTCTGATTTGAAACTCCAAGCCAACAATTATTAGGCCTATTTTGACTACGTACCATGGTATCAAAACCGTTTCTATATTCCAAACCTTCGTAGCCTACCAGATCGATTGCCCACTATATAGATTCCTGCGTTCTCGGATCTACCGTTGCGTCTAGCCAGTAAGAGCGGTCCTGTTTCAAGGCTCAACGCATCATGTCTGCGCGAGAAGATCGAGGTTGAAGAGACGTTACGGGTACAAGATGGAACCTGATACTGAAATTAGTCAGTCAAGCGATAAAAAATATCGGCAGGCAATTTTGCGTTCCTGGTCCTCAGAACGAAGCGCCGCACCGTACTGTGTTCCTGGTCGTCGTCGTGATCGTGATGCGATCGCACGCCATCCCGCTACCCGTTGAGCAATAGCGACATCCGAATGACACGGCCTGCAACAGCAACTTTATGTCCAAGCTACTGCCAGCGACATCCGAGATTCTGAGCTGCGCGACATCCGACTTCGACTCTCATCTCGAGCTCAACTTCAACCTTGTCGTAATACCACAGGTGCGCTGTAGCGTCGCTGGAACCTTTGCGAGACTTTATATCACAGTCATGCCTCTTCTTTTTCGAGCTTCCGTGTCCTTTCAAGATCGGGACAAGACCACTGGGTACACAGTGCAACTCCGACAATTGACAAGTCTTTTGATCATCAACCATCATCATGGCTTTCTTTAGTATTCCCAAGTTGAATACCCGTACAGGCACCTTGAGGGCATATCACTTGGCTGCCATTGTATTGTAGGTCAAAGCCACATATTTCATTGTTGATCGTCAATAGCTGACAATGAATAGCATCTCGTCGTTCTTGGCCGGTTATGACTCTGGTGTCGCCGGCGGTGTTCTCACCTTCGCACCTTTCATAAAGGACTTCCATTACACCAAAGCGCATCAGTCCAAGATAAACTCCTTGACTGTGGGCCTGGAACAGCTTGGATCCTTTGTGTCATGCTTCATCATCTACCCACTCACTAATAAGTTTGGGCGCAAATATTCTATCATGGGATCCGCAGCGGTATTCATGGCTGGGGCCCTGATTCAGACCATCAACACCGGCTCACTGGGTGCCTGGTACACTGCTAGGTTCATTGCTGGTCTGGGAATGGGTGGAATGAGTGTCGTTGTGCCAATGTATTCTGCCGAGATGACCCCAAAGGAAATTCGAGGCCGATGTGGCTCCTTTTATCAGTGGCTGTACACTTGGGGCATCCTCATTGCATACTGGGTTGACTATGTAAGCTTCCTCAACACCTCATGTGGAATAGTGCATCTGACCCAAGTAATAGGGCGTTGCCAACAACCCCCAAATTGCCAAGATCTCTCGAGAGTGGCAGATCCCAATCGGTCTCCAGCTGGTGTCCTCTGGTCTCTTGCTACTTGGCACGTTTACCCTACCCGAGTCAAGCCGCTGGCTTCTCACCAAGGGTCGTACTGAAGAAGCTTGGAAATCGATCACCTGGATCCGGGGCGACGCTGGTGAACGAACCACCGACGAATTCAACGAGATACAGGTCGGTCTCAAAGCTGAGACGGCTGCCCAAGACAGCTTCTCTCTTCGAGAACTTTTGCAGCCGGCCAACAGGCTGCGCTTCTTTATTGGCCCGATGCTTTTTATCTTTCAAAATACTACGGGCAGCAGCGCACTCGCTGTATTTGGGCCCCAGTACTTCAAGCTACTCGTGGGCAGCAAGGGCAATCGCAACCTCCTCCTCACCGGCCTCTTTGGTGCCGTGAAAGTTATTGCTTGCTCATTCTTTATCTGGTTTTTGGCTGAGCGCTTTGGGCGCCGTACTTTGCTCACTGGTGGCTCCGCGCTCATGGCTGCTTGCATGCTCATCACGGCCTTGATCGTGAAGTTTATTCCCACCGAATCAGCTGGTGACTCCAACGTCACACCTGCCGGTAAAGCGACCGTCGCCATGATCTACCTTGATATTATGGTAAGTCTCCAACCTGAAATTATTTTCCTGGTGAAAATCATTACCACTGAACCAAAACTTATCTCCCATATCTAGATCTACAACTGCTCTTGGGGCCCTCTCCCGTGGGCTTACGTCCCGGAAATATTCCCCACGCGCATCCGCGCCCTTGGCCTTGCCATCAGCATGCTTGCACACTGGGCATCCTCCTTCTGCTTCTCCTTCGCAAGCCCTTACATGATTGCGAACATCGGCGGCAACACATTTCTCATTTTCATGGGCTTTGATATTGTCGCGACTGTGTTCTGCTATTTTTTCATCCAGGAGACGCGCGGCAAGAACCTGGAGAATGCTGCGGGTTTGGAATGGGAAGTTGCGGAGCGATTAGCAAAGACGGTTGATGCGGATGAAAAGGGCCAGGCGGTGTTGAGTGGAGATGTGAACAACAATTTTGTTGTAGTCGATGAGAAGACGGGCAGGGCGCTCGAAGTTGTGGCTGCTCACGATGCTTTTGGGCCCAACCTGAAGCGCAAGCCGCAAGCAAGCTAATTGACAGCTTGTGGAATCGCAGGCTTTATATTACTGTTTTTAAATTAGGCCAAAACAAGGTGGATTAATGGGGAGAGGGACGAAGGCAATGAAAGTAACTAAAATATTCTCAAGTATACTCATCCCTCTGGATTCACCGCTACTAGAACCATGTCCAATGCCTTATAATATTTTTGGTCTCCAAATAGGATAAATCTGGAGTTTTTAAAGAACGTATAAAATACCATGATAAAGTATGAAAATTTATTGTATATATTCCATACTTAAAAAGTTAATATCGTTTGACACCACGGATAATGTAATTCATATCTCTCCACTCTATGGCTCATAGTAGCACAGAGATCCCATTATCAATACTTCGTATGTGGTGATATCACTAGTCATTTGCTTTGAAATTTGAGCCAGCTTAGAACGAAAATAAATTAAAAACGGCATCGGCTATCGCGGAAGTCGGGTGATCCCAGGGGATCACAGACGTGCATACGATCTCAGGAACGGGGTACATCCCGATTCTGCTGCGTTGTGTACCCCGCTTCTCCCCTGAGACTCTACCTTTGCTTCGATCCCACTTCTGTAAACTTGACTCCATTCTTCGGCTTAGATGCACGACAAGATTAGAGAATATCACGCCTTGGACGGTCGATATTGCAGCTTCGCCAGCCGACGGATATGATATGCCTAAAATGGCATTATATGATATAGGAAGAGTTTACTGCAGTCACTATGTATAATTTGATATCACTACTAATCTCTAGGACTATGATATAAAAGTGCCATCCCCTCCTGCTATGGCAATATCAACCCAACACAAGCCCGCAGCGCTTGAATTTACCCAATCATGGGTTTTCTCCAGACACTCCATGTTGCATGCTTCCTTTCAACAACAATTCTCCCCAGTCTCAGCACCAGCGCAAATGTAAATCTGCCATCCTATCCGCTCGCCGTCAAAAGCCCCTACCTCTCGGCCTGGGTACCTGGAAACCAGATTGGGAACTCTGCAACCGCGCAACCTGAGTTCTGGGCTGGCCAATCCCTCACATGGTCTATCCTCGCTCGTGTCAATGGGGAGACTTACTCGCTATTTGGCGTTCCTGGAGGTATTGATAACGTTACGGAGGCAACGACCGGTGCCGTGACATATACCTCCTCACACACCCTCATCGACGTTACAGCCGGCAAGGCAAAACTCACACTGGACTTCTTCTCACCCGTCTTGCCAGGCAAAGATGATTACGCCCGCCAATCTCTGCCGTATTCATATCTGACTGTTACTGCAAGCAGCAGCAGCCTAGGGTTCGTCGATGTGCAGATCCTCAGTGCGATCGATAAGACGTGGACAGCTCAAAATGGTGCTTCCGACCTGAATTATACGGCTTCAGGTAACGCAGGGCTTTTCTGGTTCTACAATCCGGACCAAATCCCGTTCACGGAGATCAGCGATATGGCAACGTATGGGTCGGTAGTGTTTGCGACGACGACCGGATCGAAAGTGACGCATGCCTGTGACACGGCGGCGAATATCTATGAGACGTTTGTGAACAAAGGATCCTTAAAGGCTTCTCAGACGTGTTCGGGTACTAATCTGGCCGCCTTGTCGAAGGACTTGGGCTATGTGGATGAAATTTTGACGAATAGCGTGACATTTGCTATAGGATTTGATCGCGAGCAGACGATTAACTATCTGGGTCAGACGCAGGTGGGGTACTATCGGTCTAAATGGCCCAGTGTGCCACAAGCAGTGGAGTACTTTTTGGGTGAATACCTTCTTGCATTGGCGACTTCAGTCATATTTGACGCAGATGTGCGCCTCAGGTCGGAGGCTGTGTCGAGCAAGTTTGGAAGCAACTACGCTGATATTCTAGAGGCGAGCGTCAGGCAAACATTTGGTGCTATTGATATTACGGTACGTGAACCAAGTAACAAATCCTGTCAAGGTATGATTTCTCAGGAAGTACTAGGTTCCTGCAGACGATCTAGCGGCCACACCCTCGGTATTCCTCAAGGAAATATCCAGTGATGGCAATATCAACACCGTTGATCTCATTTATCAATCATGGCCAATCTTCATCAGCTTAAATCCATGGTATATCAGAGGCCTTTTCCAGCCGATCCTTTCATACCTGGAACTTCCAGCTTCAGAAGGTTGGCCTGAGCCATTTGTAGTTCATGACCTGGGTTCAAGTAAGACGCCTAAAATTCCTCCTAAGCCGCTCTATTCTGAAATTTCTAGGCTATCCTAATGCAACGGGACACAATAACGGTGTCGCGGAGTCCATGCCGTTGTTCGAGACCTCGACTCTGTTCATCTTGCTATACGCCTATCAGAAATACACCGGCGACGACACTTGGGTGAAGCAATTCCTTCCCCTCTTGAATGGCTATGCCAAGTATCTTGCCGTCAACTCCCTCTACCCAGCCAGCCAGCTCATCAGCGTCGATGCCATTCCCGCAACTGCCAACCAGACCGCTCTTGCCATCCAATCCACCATCGGCCTGAAAGCCGCAAGCATCATCACCGGTAACGCAACTTATGCTACTCTTGCCGCTTCATTCGCCAGCAAGATCTTCGATGAAGCACTGGGACTGGATGGCGCCACCCTTGCTGAGAGCACGCACTTCACGTACAATTACGGCCAGGAAAGTACATGGAACGTAGTATTTGCTTCATACTCAGATGTACTGCTGGAATTGAATACTTTCCCGGCCGCTGCGTGGGAGTTGCAGTCCAGCTGGTACTTGTCGCAGATCCAAGAGGAGGGACTTCCATTTGCCGGCCCAATTACTGATCTAAAGTACATAGGCGCCCCTCTCACGTGGGGAATCACTGATTGGAGTGAGTTTTTCCCTATACTCACCATGTGATGAAATTGAAAAACATAATCATTAACCATATACGTTACTAGATGTTGTAGCCGCCGGCGCTTCCTCCACTGCCGTTCAAGAGGCAATTATAAATACAACCCATACCTTCATGACCAACGGCCTAAACAGCGTGCCTTTTGGCACCAAGTATAATGTTGAGGGCGCGAAAGTAGGCGTGTGGCTCGGGAACAAGGCAAGAAGTACTGTAGGAAGCCACTTTGCGCTGTTGGCATTGCAACAAGGGACTTGGGGAACTGTATTTTAGGATATGATCCCATAAGGCGGCTATTATTAAATCATTCTGAGCGATAAGCGAGCTTACGTCGGACAATGATTCTAATTGAATTTTTGAGATGATGGCGGCTAAATGAATGGCGAATTAAGTCTATAGCAGATTAAAAGCAACAAATTACGTTTCATGCCAGGATGAGCATAATCTTTTGCTGCTCTGCGGCAGGAATAATATTAGCTGTGCCAAGCGACATCCACCGACATCCAGCGACATCCGAAAAGTAATCGACTAGTACAAGAAACCCCATCCAAGCTTCACGTCTAACTTCAAAAGCTTAGTACTTGAGCAGACTTGGTATAAAAGGACAAATAGTTAAAACTATCTTGAACCCAAGGCATGCTCACGCGATAAAAGAGAAAAATCGTTGATTAATGCGTGCCAAAGCTACAAACCCAAGTTCTTCAATTATCTTCAACCATTTTCAGCATCATGGCCTCCAGCGACGTGAAAAGACCAAACTTCCTCATCATTCTTGCCGACGACCTGGGCTTCTCGGACCCAGGATGTTTCGGGGGGGAGATCAGGACACCCAACATCGACCGGCTGGCGAAGGAAGGGACTCGCTTCACTAACTTCCACGCAGCAGCCGCTTGCTCACCTACTAGAGCAATGATCATGACAGGAACAGACCACCACATCGCAGGTCTCGGCAATCTGATCGAGTGGTCGAGAGCTTCAGCGCAAGCTGCTGGGAAGGGGAAGATTGTCTCCACAGCGCCGCAGAGAGGTGTGTATAGCGATCCAAGCCAGGTCACCCCGTGACTGATTCACTCCGTCATACAGGCTCCCCGGGCTATGAAGGCTACTTGAATGAGCAGGTCGTTGCACTGCCTGAGATCGTCAAGGAGGGTGGCTACGAGACCTTCATGGCGGGCAAATGGCACCTCGGGAGCACGAAGACACGCGGGCCAGCCTCGCGCGGTTTCGAAAGGTCCGTTGGTATGCTCGCAGGATGCTGCAATCACTACGCATATCGACCACCGGGATCGTAAGTCCAATGATTGCTTGACGAAGGGTAGCGGCTCACATAGTGTGCGTAGCGAGAACGACATGCCTGGATTCATGACCACGAGTCACATTGCCGTTCATTTGGAAGACAATGAGTATATGAAGACCATGCCGGGTGACTGGTACTCGTCGGATTACTATGCGGAGAAAATTGTCGAGTACTTGCGTGGCAGAGAGGCTGACAAGCCGTTCTTCGGCTACCTCCCTTTCACTGCCCCGCATTGGCCGTTACAGGCCCCGAAAGAGCTCATTGAGCATTACCGTGGCGTTTACAAGAATGGTCCTGAAGCGCTCCGACAGTCGCGGCTAAAGAGAATGGCGGATCTGGGGTTGATGGATCCGGAGACTGTTCCTCATCCTGTGGTGGGCGACGAGGAAGCGGAATGGGAGGATATGAGCCCCGAGAACCAGGCTAAATCCTCTCGAGCAATGGAGGCCTATGCTGGCATGGTCGAGGTAAGCCTTTACAAAGCCAAATCAGTCAAGAATATCTGGTGGATCAAAGATCTTTCCGTGCTGAGGATTTATAGTCAATGGACATCAATATTGGGAAAGTTCTGGATGAGCTAGAGAAGCAAGGCGAGCTGGACAACACATTCATCATATTCCTTAGCGACAACGGAGCAGAAGGCGCAGCGTACGAGGCTTATCCGGTAGAAAATCCCATCTCCCTTACTCACATCCAAACTCTAACATCAGCATCAGATGATCCGCGGCCCTCTCCTAGAGCATTTAGACAAATACTACGATAACAGCCTCGAGAACATTGGCGCCGCCAACTCATTCGTCTGGTATGGGCCTCGTTGGGCCCAAGCATCTACCGCCCCTTCCCGGCTTTACAAAGCCTACCCTACTGAAGGAGGAGTGCGCGTCCCATGCGTGGTGCGGTTCCCGAATTTCCAGACGGGCAAAACAGTTGACGACTTCGCAACCGTGATGGATATCGCACCCACGATCCTCGAGATGGCGGGTCTCAGCCACCCAAGTCCAAAATGGCAAGGTAGGGAGGTAGTAGGCATGAAAGGGGAGTCGATGTTTAGCTGGGGAATGGTATGAGGATGCACTTCTTTTGCTCATTCGTGCAGCAGTATTTTTTCGAGGCTGACTTTTAGCAGAACAAAGCGTCCCAGATCCACGAAAAAGACTTTGTACAAGGATGGGAGCTCCTCGGGCGAGGGGCGATCCGTCGTGGTGATTGGAAGGCTGTGTTCATCCCGAAACCAAAAGGGACCGAGAAATGGCAGCTCTATAACCTGAAGACTGATCCTGGCGAGGTCAACGATGTCGCCGACGAGAATACCAAATTGCTCACAGAGCTACTCGTACTGTGGGATCAGTACGTCATGGAGAATGGAGTGATTCCGCTACAGTCGGAAATGGGCGAGTATGTGGAGGCGCTGGAAGGCCAGATGACGGAACAGGGTTGGATGGAATATGAATTCTGGCAACCGAATGCGATTCAGGATCCGGAGAGCGCGATGGCACAACCCCCAAGATTTCCAAAGGTGGATAGAAAGCCTTACGTTGCGGAGGCGTTCAAGGCTGGAACATTGTATACCACAGTTGAGTCGTAGGCGTTTGTTTTGAGCACAGAATAATCCTAACGCTTCACATCTCCAGCCGTGGTTTTATCTTCTTGTTTAGTTAGTACAAATCGATGAACAGCGATGTGCCATTTCTCGATATGTATCTGCCATCGCTATATTACTGACCCTTGTTTTATGTCGAGCGAGCTTTATTACGACTCATGATACGCTAGAAGCCGTCCGCGGCGTACCATCTCGTCTTCGGCGAAAAAGAACTCGTAGAAGATGCTACAAGATTCCGATCATTCATTATTACAGAATCTGGAGACGAGAGTGACATTCCGTTTGAAGCCTTCATCGCCGCAGGATTGGTCGTATCGTTCCATTGAAATTCACTACTCTGCCAGGATAAGAATTCTTGCATGTGCTCGTCCTCCATGAACGACATGTCAAACATGCTTGATTGGCTTTGGAAGTCACCATTTAAGCTAGCATTGCCTTGCGTTAGAGTCTGTTCCTCTGGGGTAGATTCACGGCTCAAGGTGCCAGCGAAGTTGGTTGCGTTGAAAAGGGCTGTCCAATTTTTGGGATCGGCCTTCAGAGGTGAATGAAGGAATGGATATCGACGCAACACTTCAATGGCTGAATCGTCTGAGATGCCCTGAGTTATCGGTCTACTAGACGTTAAAATTGTGATCGAAAATTCCACTAGAAGTAAAGCGTACCTTGATGAATCCTCGGCTTCTTCCACCACACACTCACTCAGTCCGGCATTTTTCAAAACTCTACAACATTCCAAGTACTGGCAGATGCTTAGCTTCCTCATAAGACAAGTAGCGAAGAAAAAACTCACGGTCTTGTCAGCAATGACGAGAGTCGCTCTCGTATTTGCTAAAGCGCGCATGTTAAGCTTCAGATAGTGTGATAGGTCGGTGCTCTTTCCCTGATCAGCAGAAGCTGCCACCTGGATCATAGTGGAGTCCCAAATAGAGAGACTGAGCCAAGGGTCGCGGAAAATGTGATCTGGCTCGACTTTGATCATTTTTTCCAAGAGACGACTAATCTGCCGTGCATGTGAGAGGCATCTCTCCGCGCATCTTTCCCTGAACACTGGTGGGAGAAGACCTATCAGAGAAACGTCTCTAGCGGTAGTTTTCGGCCAGCCCGACACCCAGATACCGAAGAGCTCACAGCCACAAGCCTCATACCAGACATGAATCATGAGAAACATGTCTAGGTGGCGGCTCGTGCGGAACGTATACATGTGACGTTCTTCAAATTTCATATTTGCTGGCAGGGACCTTCGGAAACTCTCCAGTTGTTTCACTAGATTATTGAATTGCGAGTTTTCGAGCCAAGGAAACTCTTCGTTAGAGCCCACATAATTTTGAATAAAGCTACTCTCATCAGGATGAGAAATTCATCATTGCGTACATCGCCAGACTTACCTGTGAATTCTGCGTTTCAGCCCTAGGATCCGAACGAGATACCCATTCGGATTAGTCGCGTGGTGGATTCCAGCATCTTTCGTATCGTCATGTAAGCGCAGAGTAGTGCACGGAGTGCCTTGGGTAAAGTTCCATAGATTGCATGGCAGACCTATGTCCGCCACATACTCTTCGCTGATCTGTATTTGATCTGAGGCGAGTAGGATATCTCCAACAAAAACAGACCACACAAGACGTCTATTGCACTCTTGCTCAAGGAACCTTGCTGAGTCAATAGAAGTTGCTGTCGAATTAAGTGACTGGCGATTGATTTTTAGTTGACGAGCCATGCGTAGAGATATTCCTAGCGTTGGGCTCAGTTAGTTCTCTTACGTGTCCTGAAGGTGGAAGCTTATACCAGTCAGGTTCCACGCAGATGTCAGATTGGCTTCATGAACGTCGTGAAGCGCTATGGTTTGTAAAACTACGATACTCAGTGTTGAGATATCCTCCAAATCGCTCATGATTATGGACTTTGCTTCGGCAATCCATCGACGACCCTTGTCCTTTTCATCCGCAGCACTGAGAAACTTGGCAGATGCTCCGCAGATTGCCAGAAGAAGTAGCCTGGGTGCCTCTTCAAGTCCAGCAGACAATATACCAGGGTGCAATATATTTTGAAAGCATATGGGATGTACGCTGGTAAGATACGAGTCCAGATACGGTGCCAAATCCTGGCCGGACGGGAGTGGCAACGACTCCAGCCGGTTATGCCTGGGATTGGAACTGGCACCACTGTCTGAGAGCGACCGAAGTGATGACATTTTCTCAGAAGCATTTTCTGATGCTCTGCTTGTGCCCATATACTCTGAGTCTTTATCACCTTGAGGTTGTGCTTGACCTCGTGACTCAGGTTGGTGATCGCTGTGAGCGCTTTTTGGTGAGCCAGTACTAGCCTGTTCCCTTGCACGCGATGATGGCGATGAGATGGTATAAACACAGTGGGAAGTATGGCGCAGACATGTTGAGCAAGAAGGCTGAGCAGCATCGCACTTAAGCTTCTTCTTCCTACATGTTTGACACGCTTTGGAGGTGCGTAAACGCTTGTGCCCTGCCTGGGTCACGTATTCCATTTGCTGGTCATCTCCACTGCGGACACTGGACCTTCGATGGAGGGGATCTACTATGCCGTGCTTAGCAAAAAGCCATTTTCTCAGTCTTCTCAGCTGGAGCTTACTACCCCATCTGCATTCGATGTCTATTTTCTCACACCGCGCGCATACTCCAGGCCGACCGTCACATTTCACCTGGACGATTAGCTTAGCAAAGCTATAGCTTTAGCTGTGTAGTCTTACCTTCCGAGAGCGACAGGTAAAGCATCCTCCCATCCTTGTATCATCGATAGGTCGTCGGTTGGATCAGGAACATGCAGATGGTGGTAAGAGTAATTTGGAATGATACAAACGTGACATCTCTCGAGAGTATCACCTCATCCACCGTGCCCCCAAAGGATGTAGTCTAAGTGGTTACTTGTTGAAGAGGCGTACATGTTCAGAGAGAATCCATTGCGCAGGAACGTCTGATATTGCGCCATAAGTAGCTAGTATTACACACACTACGCCGTGGCTGGAAGTTCGCTGCCTTGTTTTATAGGTTTTGGAACTACTATAAGTGAGCAGCGTAAAAGTGGCTGCGAATAAAACTGTTATTTTTGATATTAGTACCCATTCAAGATTATTAGTATATTCACGAAACCTAATTTCAATGTTTTGTTAAGACGGGTTGTATTGCCATACTTAAGTAGGAGTTTGGTGGGTTGGCTTAAGTCATGTGCTGATAAGCGTTATCAACTTAAAAGATTATTGATTATTTCTGTAGAGCTTTTGATAGTATAACTTGTCGTGTGCCTGGCTTAGTAGAAGAAGAGGCCTTCCAGAATAGAAACTGCGTTTTTATAGCATAGTTAGGGAGAGTGAGAGCATCTACTTGAGCATATGATTGTGTTCGGATGAATGAGTAGAACGTCGTGGATAGAAGGATATCAAAGCCACTGCCCTTTCATCACCAAACATATAGAATTGTGAAAAAATGATCCTCATAGCATACTTAGTGCCAAGGGTCCGTTAAGACCAAGCTTCGATTTGGGTATATAGCTCAATCCTCTGAGTTCCCCTTTCCCTTCTTCATCATAGCTCTGTAGCCCTCAACTACACTCCTCCTAACCTCGCCAAGCTCCTCTCTCCTCCTCAAACTTCCGCTTGCTTTTGGCACATCCTCAACGTCGACCCTCGCACCTCTCACCTTGAACTTCTCTTTCGGTAAGTTCTTGAACGTCGGCGGCGCCTGGACGACATCATTCAAGCCGACCTTCTGTCCCCTCTCCCTCTTTAACCGCGCCCAAGGATCATCATCCCCAATGTCCAATTCCCCAATAACCTTCCTCTTCTTTCCCTTCTTAGCTTTCTTCCCATGGGTCCCATGCGCAGCATCAATGTCCACCTTCCACCTAACCTGCCCATCCTCATCCTCGGCCTCTTCCTCAGCCAACTCTTGCGCCTCCTCCCTCTTCTCCTTGATCTTCCGATCCTGCTCCCTCCACTCGTCATACATACGATGCATCCTCTTTTCCGTCTTCGTGCGTCCCACCTTCAAGCCCAAGGGATCCTTGCCATCCTTCGCACTCTTGTTGATCAGTCCGCTGACCGGGAGCGCCGCATCGACCCGCGCCGAGAACTCGGACATGCGCTCGCCTGGGCGGATGCTGGGGATTTGCGCTTCTGCAGCAACGGTGTTGGCGAGTCGGGCATCGGGTGTGTCGCTTTCTCCTGTCCCTGCCTCTGCCTGTACGCGCTTCTTCTTCGCATTCTTGGATTCTTTCACGCCGTCATCCAGACCTTTGGGGAGCTTCTTGCCGGCCTTGAAAGCCATCAGGCGGGCGAAAGCCTTGGGCGTATCGTCATTGTCGTCCTTGCGCTTTCGTTTCTTGTTGGTGCGCGGGGCATTGGAGAGGGAAGAGGTGAATATGCCATTGCTTGCAGCGGATTTGGAGGTCGAAAGGGGGCGGGCGATGATTGTTGGTGGGAGGTCGAGGCTGTGGGGTGTTAGATGCGAGAAATTGATGGGGGAATTTTTTTTGGGTATTTCACTGTACAGGTATGAACTGTACAATAAGGAATTGATGAGGGGTTTTTTAGGATCGGTACAATACAATGGGACAAGATTAGACATACGTGGATTTATCCTCGCCCTTGCGAGTATGTTTGTGCGGCATAGCTGTATGTGCGTATTTACAGCAGTTTGTGTTGGTGTTGTCCGAGTATTTTCGTCCCGTGCAGACACCAGCCACACAGAACCGTCTCTCCAGCCACCTACCCGCGTATTACCAATAATCCATTATTACTCAGAACTCCGAATTACCAACAACCGCCATCAACTCCTCCTCTCCCACACCGCCGCCGGCCGAAGACGGATGACTCGGGGATAATCAGCTAATATCAGATTATCAGAGTATCAGATCTGCATTCAGTCAGTCATCTGAGTGGTCTCCCATGATCGTCAATTAACTGCTGTCCCATGATCATCTTCACGGAGTTGTCGCTCTGTTGTTTTGAAGCATCTCGTCCTTCAGTTGTCGCACGTGTGTCCGTCCTCTGCGTGGCTTGTGGCTCGTGGCTCGTGGCTCTTCGTTCTTCGTTCCTAGCTCCAGCTCTTCGCCAGGTCCAGATCCAACCAAGCAAGCCGGCACCCGCTGAGTAGGATTCTTAGAGCCAAAGCACGCCTTAGACTCTGCACGTTGGACCGTGGACCTTGGGGACTCTGGACCTTGGACCGAACGCAGGAACCTTAAAAGTCCCCCTCTTCCCCCCCACCCCACTTATTTTCTTCTATTTGACCTCTTCCCGCCCTCCTCCTCTGTTCTACTCTTCTTCTTCTCTCTTCTCTTCTTTTACTACTCCTCTGCATCTCCCTCATCCGGAATTCATAAACTGAACTTCTCCCATCTTATGGCTCTGCCTGCAGTTTCACCTGCACTCGCACGTTGACCTTAACCGAGGAAGGACCCTGCCAAGACATCCCGCCCCGGGCGCTCTCTTGGCTCATCCCCCCCCCCCGTCCTCACCAATCACAACCAACCATGCTGCCTCTCGGTCTTTTTGAGTCTGAGTCTGAGTCGGATTCTGAGTTTGAATCGGAATCGTCCATCGGCAAACCTTCGAATACTTTTGATACCCGAGAAGAATCCAAGGATCTCGAAGACGGCTTCTACAGCCGCAGGAGTGATTCCAGCTATCAACCTACCCCGAGGAGGCTTTGGTGGCAGACCATCCTTGCACCGTCACGCCGGAATGTCGGCATAGACGACTTGAAGAATGGCTTACACCGGGCCTTGCTGCACGATTCGCTTTTGCCGTCGAGGACGGCGAGACGGAAGAGGTCTGGGTGTAATTACTGTGTCGCTGGCGGCATCAGTGCCTTGACGATATTGTACGTCGAATCTCGAGGCGTGTCGGATGATTTATACTGATCCATGCAGGGCATTCTTGCTGTCCATCAATCTTTCACTTGGTGTGGCTAACTTCGTATGGTCCTCCGAATTCCGCAATGTTTTCAAGAAGTGGGGCAAGCCGGGCACGGGAACGGAAGCGTTGGCATGGTATCCTACAGACTTCTTACGAGATGTCATACCTATCCCATGTCACTCACACAATGATTACTGGCGCCGTGTCCCGTTATTTGATGCTTTGCGAGCAGGATGCACCGGTGTGGAAGCGGATGTGTGGCTGTTCGACGATGACTTATACGTCGGACACAATACCGCATCCTTGACTCGCAACCGGAGCTTCACATCACTCTACATCGACCCCTTAGTCAAGATTCTTACGCAGCAAAATCCAGCTACCGAATTTTACAATAGCACCTCCCATGGCGTCTTTGATACCGATCCAGGCAAGTCGTTAACCCTGCTTGTTGACGTCAAGACCGGCGGTGCAGAAACATGGCTCTGGGTATTGAAACAACTCGAACCACTGCGAGAGCGCGGCTGGTTAACATACGTCGAGAATGATCAAGTCACTTTCCGACCCATCACTGTAGTAGGGACAGGAAACACCCCCTTCGATGTTCTAACATCAAATTCGACGTACAGAGATGCATTTTTCGACGCACCACTCGATCAAATGTGGGAATCTCGCAGCAGATCCCCAGACAGGAAAGACTGGCTTGAGCCCGAGTTTGATGATTCAATGCCTAGCGAGCTTCTAGACGAGGACGACGAACCCGCCGAGGAATCACAACCCACGGCCCCGGTCAACGTGGGCCAGGGCATGTCTGGCGTGCTCCCGACCGACGAATTCAACCAGTTGAACTCACACTACGCCTCTGTATCGTTCGGTAAAGCAGTCGGGAAAATGTGGCGTGGACGACTAAGCCAGCAGCAGAAGAAGATCATCCGCGGGCAGATCCGGGGCGCTCACAGGAGGGGCTTGAAGGCGCGATACTGGGATCTACCATCGTGGCCGTTGGGGCTGAGGAATCACGTCTGGGATGTGCTGATTAGAGAAGGCGTCGACGTGTTGAACGTTGATGATGTGAGAGCTGCCAGCAAGCAGCTCTGGTAGGATAGACGGTAGAGGAAAGAAAGCGCACGTTGCATTCACGGGAGTTTGGCACTAGTATACCCAGGATAGCATGGAATTGAATGATGATTGACTGCAACTCTCCTTAGATTGTGTTGTGATCCACTAAGGCGGTGTTAGCCATCATCTCAGGAAGTGTAAGAAGAGCAGCTCGCTAGCAGAGGTCTAGGCGTGCGTCAAGTGATCGTATTCCTCCAATTTTACACGTCTAGCATGAAGGAATCAGAATATAGCCTTCCAGAATAAGCAGAGAGACACTAACCCTCGCTTCCCCTGACCTGCATGATTCACATGAACCCGACGTTGACTTCATGCCGTTCGGTATGTCTGGCTAAGAACTTTTTCTGAATTGACATCGAGACGGTAACACCAGCGCGTTTCCAATCCGAACCTACATGGCTGAATTTACGTTAGCAGTGTTCAGCAATAATAAGATAGTTTGCAACAAGGAGATGGAGATTGATATAAAATGCACTTGGATATGAGGCGCGCGGAACGATACACTCAATGATGCACTTTCTCTATCCCCGCGGTTCCGTACGAAGCATCGCATAGCGGAGTAAATGATCATGTACGCATCTATTATATTGCGTGGAACTACAACATCCAGAACTGACGTCGTCCACCTGCACTGTACTCAGGTAGCCGAAAATATCCTGCGTTGCATCCAAGCACTCGATCTTCCTTGCTGCGTCCATATACCTGTGATTTCCCAGGCGATAGAGACAATTCCGACTTTCTCAGCTGGACTTTAGGAAAGTGAAGAGGCGAGGATCGCATGTATTTCTGACGTCACTAAAAAGATCTAGATACTGACATTCTGGATGTATTTTGAACGCCGCGTATGTTGGCGTTGCTTGTGGGGTCTCAGGATGGAGATTGGACGCGGGGTGGAATTTTACTAAATATATATGTAGGAGTGATAACTGAATCGACAGCGATGTTCAAAGTTCACATATATAGGATTTAGGGTATGCTTCTTCCATAGGTAGCGGTAGGATTACTTCTTCTACCCTTCGTGTGGGGAAGAAAAGGGCATTGAAGATGGGTGAGGTTAAGGTCAAGCGATGGTGAGCAAGTTAGCAGGGTGTCACGTTGAATAGAGCATGCTAGTTATGTCAGGGGGGGGGAGGGGGGGGGAGATTGGCCTAGTGCACATCTTACTGGCTTATCTATCTCGCCGGATGACCATTCATAGACAACCTCAAAGAAATTCATCGTTGACTCGCTTACGGGTTTCGCTTGTCAGTCCGTTTCGCTTCGCTGACCTCGAATACCCGTAAGCGAAGGATGAACAAAGCGTCAGAGACCTGGAAGGTGTCCTCGGCGTCGACACTGCTTCAGAAACGGAATACTGTTAATTTCAGACTGGGAGTCTGATCGTTTACATAGAACTTTCTGGAGGAATATGAACTTCTCTTTCTCTGTTGCACACTTGCCAGTGCAGTGTCTAAGCGGCTAATCACAGGCTAAGGATCAGAGAACACGACAAGGTAAAGATTCAGCATAAAGCATTTTATGAATAAGAATTTTTGTGTGATTGAATGCGGTTTGGATGAGGTTTTTTAAAAGTCTAAATCAGCCTCTGAATCAAATAAACAATGAATCACATTGTTGGCTTTAAAGTGCTCATTTATTTAATCTCTCAATTTCTCTGATCGCTTTAAATAAAACACAACTCAGAACAGCAAATACGTGACCAAAGCAGCCATGGACCGCCCTCATAAATCACAAGACACCCGAGGCCACTCGACCCCGCGCTATCCCGTCAGACTTGACAGACAGAGAAGTGATAGCGAAAGACGATCCAACGCACAGCCTTCAACTCAAAGGCCACTACTCGACAGACCACCAACCCAAGACTCACTAGCAGTGGACGTTCCAAATAGGAGAAGATCGCATTCCCAAGTATCAAACAGAAGTCCCAGTACATTCGGCAACAAAGGTCTTTCACTTGTAAAGACCCGCGGCGAATCGTCTCGAAACAATGTAGACAGCATTCCCAGGAGAGCTCAAAATTCCGCGGGGCCTGCCAACCCAGCACAAAGCATCTTCCGATCCACCCATGATGTTGAAATGGCATCAAAGCAACCCTTTATCGACAGTCTTCCACCGGTAGATCGACAAAAACAAGAGGTGTGGGCCCAAGAGCAACTTCGACAAAATGCCGGAAATTGTGTTGCAGGTTGGGCATGGAGCCGAATACCTGGTGGATACAGGTGTTATGGGGGAAGTCATATGGTAACGGATGATTTGTTGGCGGAGGGAAGGGGGGGTTGCTATTCAGCAAGTGCATTTTCTGATATAGATTATCCCACGTGGAGCGGGCCGTTCTATGGAGAGGATATCATAAAGCACTTGCAGGGTGTCTTTAACCAAAATTATGGACACTTGTTTGGTGGAGGAATTTAGGTCGGAATTGTGCATGAAGTTGCTTGGGCATTGGAATAGCGTCCTCCTTTAAATTTACACAATAAATACCGCTGCGTAGAGCACAAGCGTCCCCAAAATAGAGCAGTAGCTCAGCTCCAACCTATTTCCCCATGATTTGGCCGATGTTGTTGGACTGCTTCCAGAATTCCCTGAGGATGTCGTTCCCGTGGCCTGACTTGCACTACCAGTACCACCGGATCCTCCCTCAGAAGCTGTCTGTGTCCCGGCCGAAGTTTTCTCTGTATTCTCTGTGGTCGACGCTTGTTTATCGCCAATCGATAGTGCCGACACCGTCCACTCGCTGCCAACTGCTGAGTATGAAAACACCGCTCCGCTCGCTGGACTCGTAACTTCGCCAGCGATATTTGAGAGGGTTTGTGTACCGGACGCCGGTGTGTTGGTAGGGTTGTATACGCTTCCAGTTGACAGCGGAGCTTCATATCCAAGATCAACCACGCAGTCGAATTGCTGAAAGCTAGGTCCGCACGAGGACCATGGTTCAATAGCTGAAACAGCATTGAGAATACCAGTCAGGCCAACCAACTTTGGATCAGTAGTAGGACATATGTCGTATATTCTGATCGACTATCAGTAAAGAAATAGGTCATGCTGCGATTTAACTAACCCCGAGATAGTGATTCCAGTCGCGCAGCAACCACATGCGGTATCCATCTCAGAAGAGAACATCAAATCGGATAAATGAGCCGTGGCATTTTGAAGGCAATTTACAGTTTGTAACTGAGCAGCAAGATATGTTTCCACGATGAGACCAGTATTACAAGAGCAACTTCCTGGGGCATTATCGGGAGCCGGCCAGTATGGCACGGGTAGTGATGCTATGGGGCAGAGGCCTAAGTAGTTTGCAACTAAGGATTGATATTCACAACCGTATATCTGAGTTTACGGTCAGCTTTGAATGACAGCTTGAAAGGGATCATGCTTACTCGGTTCCAGCCTATTAAACTCTTGAGGTCAGCGATTTTGATAAAATAAATTGGGGAGCAATGCCAACTCGATAACTTCTCAGATGTTCACTGTATGTTTAAAAGGAATTAAAGGCTTAGGTATCAAGGTAAGTCTGAAGAGCTGAACGAGACTTGCCAGGCCTTCCAATAGGAAGGGGAAAAATAGGGAAAAACAGGAGATGTGGGGAAGCTCACAGGTACTTGCGAAGTTATTGATCTGCTCGACGAACCCCGCGCAGCCACAGCCTTGAATGGCTAAGTCATCATTCCCTGCGATGCTCATACACGAACTTTCATCTGCGACGATTACAGCATAAGCTGTTTCGTATTCGCCTCCGGCTATGCATGTCGTTGGGTCGATTGTCAAATTGAATAGTTGGGCTGCGACTGTACTCGAGAGCAACGCGACGGTGAATGATACTTTAAGTAACATAATCTAGTATTTGCGACTGGTGACTGGCAAAGCGTTGATATATTTTGTATCTGATTCGGAGCAAAAGAGAGACGAGTAGGAAAATAACCCAAAGCCACTGATTTGAGCGCGGGACAACAAGCTTTAAAGGCCCACCCCAAGTTTCGGTCCAGACCGAGCAGATCACGTTGAAATAGGAAGTTCAATTTTTATTGAGCCGTCATTGGTGGAGCTGGAGTCAAGCTTCGGATGTCCCTGCCAAAAGCTTCGTTCGTGGCTTGGGGCTGAGAACCTTCGCAAGGCTTTTTTTCGCCGAAGACGGTCAAGCTAGATCCTTCAGAAGCTCCGATTGATTGAATGCTGAAAAGACGGCTGAAAGAATGGGGATTAGCATGAAACAATATTGCAATGTCAGGCAGAATATGCGGCATTAAGATCAATAAGGGAAGAAGTTGGAGCTTCCACTTCATAGACCCCTGCGATTCACTCGAATATGATGTATCGCGATGGCAGAGGTGGAGATATACAGTAGTGATAATCTAAAATAAAGAAGCTGATACTTGATTGCTTTGAAACGCTGGCGATAAAGCTGGGTATTTCGACGACCAGCTTCCCCGCGGTGTTTTCACAAACAAAAAGTTAGAAGATGAAGTTACCACCTTCCTGGGAATATGCCCAGTAGCTTCTGTATACCTTGACGGCAAAGGAGAGCAGCAGTCAAGTACATAGAATCAAAACCTAACAGAAGTTGAATAAAAGCTCCAGACCCTGTAGACGGAATTAGCGACGAATGCACTAACTCCCGTAGTAGCTATTTGAAATATTCTGGCACACGTTCATTTTCCATGGCGAATATCGGAAATTAGAATGGCTCTTTAGACGTTGACAGAGGAAACAGCTCCAGTCTTGAGCTATATCCAACATCACTCTTTCTTCTCGGACCTAGAAGGGACACAAATTCTCATTACACACGTGAGACCATCATCAAAATCAAGGTCCTCATCATACGTGAAGCCCAACTGAGCATAGAGGGGAACCCCGCTACAAGTAGCAAGTACTCCTAGACTAACTCGATCAATACTCGCCAACTTCATTTCCCATCCTACGAGAAGGCTTCCTTGCCCCCGACACCAGTAAGCCGGCTGTACCGTCAACATGTTCATGAGCACCTTGTCGGGATGAGATCTGGACATTTATTAAGAAAACGTATAATTTAAGCTAGGATCAAAATTTCAACCTTACATTCCCTTTACTTCCTTCACGACTTCCAGTATTCGTTTCGTACGAACCGCGTTCTGGTCACGATTGAGAACTGGAGGAAGGTATGGATAGGAACCTGGCGCAAGTCTTAACAATCGTGACATTGAGCGGGAAAAGAGGGATATTTCTCGCCTCTGACATTCTGGAATTCTCCCACCAGGAGTAAACCTCGTTATAGTTTCCAAGTTGCAATCGTAACAGTTACTTCTTCTCGGGGATCTAGAGTCTGAGCTCCACAGATTTAGAGATTCCAACTAAGATCTCGCAATTACTACCAAGAGGGGCCATTACTTGCCCTATGCTACTAGCAGAAATTTTAAAAGATGGCTGCAGGTGTGGAAATCAAAACACGACATGAATGCAGCTTGAAGAGGTAGGCAGCTCTTGCTCAAAAGCCTGAAATAACCTACAACGTTCTTTGTAGAATTGAACAGTAAAGAATAAGAGGATTGGATAATTGATACGATAGATATCAATCTAGCGTTACATACACTTGTACCAAGAGAAAGGACAATTTGTAAGATTGTGGGCGAGGGTTGCTGGCAGATTTGAAAAGAAGAGCCGGAATCGAAGGCAACGGACTTATGGAGGTAGGCGAGCGCAGAGATTGAGGCGCTGCGATATTGAAGCTCACGCACCCGTCAAATCACCGTGACTAAGACCATAATACTCCTCCAAGATGCGAAATGCTCCTAAAGCATTCTGACTACGCATTCGTGCGGTGATGTGGAATCTTGGTTCTGTTTGCTTGGACAAGCTGGCGTCAAGTACTCGGTCGATCGATCATCGCAATCAGAACCTCAACTAATGTCCCAGTCGTACAGCCATTTAACATGATCAGGCACTGACCCCTTTGTGAACAATTTTGTAAGATATTTGCAAGCTGGCAGCTATACCATCGCTTACATCGCAAACGAAAATGCAAGTGCATGATATATGAGATTGTATTCCATTGAAGCCCTAGATCCTATTCCCCCAAGCCCGTTTTATCTGCGAGAACTGCCATAAATTCAATCAGAACCGCGTGAAAGGAAGCCTGTCCAACGTTAGCCAAATCCCCCTCAAGCCCGATAGGTTACTCGACTCACCATTTGCCTCTCAACGTGATCACCGCCCAGTTATTGCCCTGCTCATCCGTCTCCTTCTCCACCTTCGTGCTGAAAGAAATCGCACTCATGATACCATCGCCAAACTTCTCATTCAACACCGCCTTGTACGCATACCCGTAATTCTGCACAATCTCGTACAATCGGTATATCAAAGGCTCGACGGGCGGCATGGGCCCAGCGCGTCCTCTGTCCGGGAAGCCCAAAAGCTGCTCTGCAAGCTTGGACTCGGGGACTCCTAGGATGGAAGAGAGCTTTTGCACATCTTCGGGGGAAGCTTGCGCTTGGCCGTAGAACAGCGCTGCGACGGCGACCTCGGAGCGTCCGAGTTCAGACGCGATGGACTCGAAGGAGAGGGATTTCGCAGCTTTGGCATCGAAGAGCGTCTTGGAGGAGGCGGGGAGGCGGTCGACGAGCGTGGTCTGCGAGAATGGTTAGTTGGGTGCAATTGAGGCGAATTGAGTGTTTGAAGTCGATGATGCGGGCTCGGTACAAAGGAATGGAGGGGTAGTTTTAACTCACGTCGAGAACTGCGATCTTGCTATTGTCTGCCATGATGCTGGAGTTGGTTTTGTTCGAGATAGTTGGAGATTGATAGAAATATATTTCAATCTGGGATTTATATATCTTTTGTTCAGGCAAAGAATATGGTATTGTATTATTTATTTACGTTGAAGCCATTCAGCCGGTAGAACAGCGGAACTTGGCCGCCCCTCCAATCATCATCAACATCCCGAGATCCCAAGCTTCCTCCGAGGTCCAGCGACAAAAATTCTGACGTAAGAGCGGGATTTGGAGTTTGGGGGAAAGAAATACATAATCCTAATGGCAAAGTTAGTGATATGGACCCGGATTTGAAGACTCCAAGTTGGAATCGTCCAGTAGGATCCAAGATGTGCAGTATATACATGCAGGTAAGATAGGCTTTCTGCGAATACAGACGTTTTGATTCTATGCCCGTAAGAAATTGCAGAGATCATGAAGTCGAATAATTTTCTCATTCTTACTCCGCTTTGTCACCATAGTCTCACATCATGACAATTACTCCGAGTGATGGGTTGCATGCTGGTGTTCGGGATTTTTATACTTCGTCATTGGAGAGCTTCGATTCCTATCAATATTTTATCACGTGGAGATACAAAATGGAACGGTATATGAAGGAAATTTGATTTATTTACGGAACCAGCCATCAATCAACGGCCAATAGAATTCCGAAAGGAGTCGGCAAGCCAAGAAAGAAAGCGATAATGTTTGTGCAAGTATTTTGCATATCCCAAACCCAGCACTCAAGTCCATCCTCCCAATCCCGACCGTGAAATCCCAAGCTGTGCCATGCCATTCATACCCATCCGCCTAGATCCGTTGCCGAGATGATATGAAGAAGAGATTGTTGATGTTGGAGCGAAGAATAACGACCACGAGGGAGAATATCATGTGTGCTGAGAGAAGCTGAGCTGAATCCGCCGTTGAATTTCATCATGTCGATCCGAAGAGGCCATTTCGACGTGGCAGGGACTCGAGCCCAGTAAATGGTGTGAATTAGAATTGAAAGAGTATATGCCGTATCTGCTGCGGGCGTTGCATGTCGTACTCAAAAGGTGTATGTCGAAGTGAAGAAGAGGAAGACATCGAAGATAATATTGTCTGCAATATAGATCGCGTTGAGAGTTTGTGATTGCCAATGATGGAGGAGAAGCTCAAGAATCGGGAGCCTCTGCAACTCTGGATCGATCCGATGCAATGGAACATCTATTGGATGGTGCAGCCGCCGCTGGGGGAGCCGCGCATGACGGCGCAGCCACCACTGGAGGATCCCTTCATGACGGCACAGCCTCCGCTGGGCGATCCCTTCATGATCTCGCAGCCGCCGCTTGATGATCCCTTCATGACGGCGCATCCTCCGCTCGAGGAGCCCTTCATGACAGAGCAGCCTCCGCTGGAGGATCCCTTCTGAGCAGATGATCTAGTCATGTTGATGTTTGTTGTGAGTTCTGAAAAAACGTGGATGTTTGTGTATTTGAAAGAGTGGTAATATGTGCTTTTGAATGTATTTGTTTGCGGTAGAGGAAAGTAGATTGATGGTGGAGGTTTGAGAATTATTTATAAGTTTCTGAACAGTACTTGAACAAGCAGAATATGTCTAGATTTCTATATTGTTCAAAGAATAATGGTAACCTCCTAGAGATTGTTCTTGTGGCTGATCTCGTGTAGTCACTTTCGCTCAACGAACACTCTAAATTAACCCTTATGATTCGCTCGCCTTCCCAACGGAGACTTCTCCCACGATATGAATTTTGAAAATGGAAGACAATGAAATTTATCATGTGAACCGAAAGCATCTCCTTTCGAAATACTAGAGAAGCATTTTTTGAAGGTTGATGTTGAAGTGAAGTTGTCGTGGTGGTTTTCCAGTGGCTGCTGCTAAGCGAGCCCCCTTATATTGTGCTTAATATTGTTCTTTTGCGTCAAAGAACCCCCCGTGATTCGATAACATCTGAGGCTCTTTCATCTCAACGCCAAAGGTAACACTGTAGTCTCTAGAATCTCTCCTCTTTGATAAGCCAGGGGAAATGAACAAATGATTCCTGTCTGCAGCCAATTGAGAATTGAGCCTGGTAAAGAGGTAGCAGCCTGAACGAAAGTTATAAAGACGAGGTTGACGGAGATTCGGCATATCCCTACTATCAGGTACAACGGAAGATCCATTGGACCAGCTTATAAGAAAAGTTGTAGGAGTTGCCCCTCTAGCCTCTAGGTCTACCACTCCACAAAAGGATGGATTGACTCCCTCGCCTTAGAACAAGTTTTGGACCGGCCTGGGCCTAACAACGGAGAAATATGCCTGATACCAGCCTTCTCCAGGACCCTAAAGCTTTATTAAACTACCTGGAGCAGCACAGTGGAGATTCAACGCCACAAAGCTTCTTGGAGACATTTCGACGCCAATTCCATCCCTCAAACAATGATCCGACTTGGTAGTGAGGGCTGGGTAATATTGTTCTCAGCGCTGGATCGCTGGATCGCTGGATTTATGTGCAGGCTATCCTTAAACCAATCCTTCTTGTTTCTATCCTCATTAAGGCCACTCGGCTTCTTCGTCTCGATCTGGGTCCCTGGTTTGAAAGACGGCGCACGTGATGATGGACCCCAATATCGCTCAAAACTGCCGAGCGATTGGAATGTCACAAACATCGCCAGTTCACTATGAGAGATGTCAATGGGAAGCATACATATTGCTGGGAGCAGCAACGTAGTACGAAGTTAGAAATTGATTGATTGATATCTTGGTCAAACTCATTTTGGACAAACACCGACCACGCAAGTACAGTATTTTGAAATCCTAGGGATGGCTTGGCGACCAGTGAAAGGGATAATCCACATCCCATGTCCAAGCGCTCGGCTGAGTCCTTTCCAATTCAGTACTCTCCTTCCCATTTGCGGTGTAGGGCAGATCACTGAATTAGGAACAAATGTAAGTACGTTTGTACAGTATTTGTACAATCAACCTCCCATCTCATTCCCGGGGCCGAAATCCCATCGGTATATTGTCCAGCTCGTGTCCGTGTACTATTATTTCCCGTCTTCATATCCGTATCTCATTACTCATTCCGGTATTATTCCTTGGCTCCCAAACCCACTTGATGAAATTACCAAGATATATGCGTCTCCCCGGCTCTAGAATCAATATTCCCTTCTCGCGCACCTCGAGTGCCATACCGCATAGTAGCTCCTCGAGTTTGAAGATCAAATAGGATCTCCTTCACCATAATTCTCTGATCTTCTGCAACAACTTGCGTGAAACTCCGTGGATTGAAGGGATCGAATGGGGCCAGGCCTTCTTCCTCGACTTCCATGATCCGGACCGCGACCTTGCCGCAGAGGATGGAATCCCACATTCCTTCTCTCCTCGGGCTTGATATTAAGAGCCGGATGGCTTCGCGGCGGAGTTTGCGATCTCGGCATTTTGTTGCGACGACAAACAATGGTGGCACGATACCAAGATCTAGCGCGAAAGAAGGTTTAATGTGCAGGTACGCGTCCTCTGGATGAGGATCGGTTGGTCCATGGCTCGCTATTCCAGAGAATTGCATCCCTAGCCCTGAGTTTGTGGCCCTGTGCCTATGCCTACATTTCGAGAAGTCACCGCATTGAGCCTGTGCGAGACTCAATTCCTCATCCACGACAACTTCTTTTGCAAGCTCAACGATGTCTCTGAAAAACGAATGGAAATTATCGAAATCCTGTTCGGAAGCACTGAAGCCCATAAGAAAAAGAATGGTGGTCATAAGCTGAATCATCTTGAGCACATCAATGCCAGCACGTTCAGTGTTGGAGATGCCGCGTGCGCGACGACTCTGGAGAAGTGGCTCAAATGCAGTAGCCCACTGTTGTAGTTGTGCTCTGAAGCCCTGACCCGCAGACTTGATGGAAGATGGAAGAAGATTATCAGGACCAGCGTAAAAGCCAGAAAGAGCCTCATTGAAGCGCATAATCCGTTCACAAAGGGAGTCTAACATCGAGCGCGCTTCTTGGGAGTTGGCAAAGTTATCTGGAATATGTTGGTCTTCCATGGATGCTGTTGACGCTGCAGATGGCGAGGGGAGAGATTGAGGAGACGTCGGATCATTGCTATTAGCATTATGCTTTGGGGTGAGCTGTATTACATAGGGTGGTGGGAAGTGGAAGGCCATGTCGTATGATTTGGCCTGAATGGCGAGGCGGGTGAACATCTGAACGAGCTCGTCCTCGACTACATCCTCGCGCCGTCGAATCAGAGGCTGCTTCGATTCTTGACGTCGCTCTTCCAGCAATCCGAGACCAGATTGAATCTGAAAAATGGCTGCTTTATGGTCTCCAGTAAAAGACTGGAAGCAGGTAAAGAGAACGATAGATATTAACACTGTTCGTTGCGATCGTGACTCCCCGCTCTCCAAGCACTCCCGTAATCTTGTGAGCGCTTTGCCGTACTGCTGTAAAGCAAAATTATAATGATCCGGCGCGGTATCACCAGGATAATTGTCGTCTGGCGATCCAGGCGGCGATTCTGATGCCTTCTCTAACGTCTTGTATAAGGCTCCCAGCGCAACAACCGCGTGCCTTATTGAGGCTTCCGAATGGCTTTCTTGGAGAACACTGCGAGTCCAAAACTCCGAGTCAAAGAAGCCCGAAAGTTCGCTGGCCGTACGCGTGCGAAAGACTTGAAAGTATTGCCCCTCCTGCCCATTCAATGCTACACCTCCAGGCTGGTAGAGTGTCGGAGAAAGGTGGGTATGGGGTTTTGGAGTGGGAGGAGGGGTAGGGTGCGATCTGCGAAAGATCCGCGGGGTCTTCTTGATAATTATTGCTTTTGAGGTTGGCGGCGACGACGAAGATGTCGATGAGAACGAGGGCGTTGCTGACACGATTGCTTTGCTACTTGTTGCCGAGGCGTCTTTTGGAGCAATTGCGATTGGCAGCCCATCCACTCTCCTGTATGCTGGAAATCCATCGCAACGCCTCCCAGATCTGACGCATTTGATGCACTGCGGTCGTGTCTCGTCGCATTTGACTCTTCGACTTCTGGAGACAGCTGATATCAGTGTTTTGCGCAGGGCAGCGAAGCTATCGCAGGCAATGAAATCCGACGGCCGCTTACTTGCAGTTATTACAGCCTGTCTTGACCTTGGGTCGGCTGGCCCTCCTCGCCTTCTCTGCCCTGGCCGTTCGCATGTTTCCTGTATCCGTCATGATTTTCGTCTGCTCTCCGGCATTGCTCGCGCGCCGGCGCTCTCGAATACGCAATGGTCGTTGTCGGTTCAAGGATCGTTAGATTTCGAACTTGACGGTTGTCTATGGAGGTTATGAGCTATTTGACGAGTTTGAGAAGTGGGAGGAGTGTGGGGATTGTGAGGAGTGAGCCGGGTGAGCCGTGTGAGCAGCTATCTCAAAGGCCTCCCACCATTGTGAGAGCCATTGATTCCAGACGAGGAGAAGGAGACACAAGGTTACACAGAGATGGGAACACAACGATAGGACGGATTGACTATCAGAGAGGAGGATAGAAGGGATAGCAGCGGCATGTGGAGACAGTGCTAAGTACCTTTCGTCTTCTCGGGCAGAACGGGTAATCAGTCAACTTACATGGTAGGGCGTCAAATTTGTCAATTTCCCCTGCTTATGAGTACAAATACTTGTACTTGTAGTCAAGCCTTGATTCCATATTCAACGGCTTTGAGTCGGGCAGTTGCGCTGGTCCTGCTCTTCCAAACACGATGGTACAGATACAAGTAGTCGAGTGTAGTCGAGAGTAGTGCGAGTAGTTAGTCGGTAGTAGTCGAGTACTCGAGTAGTCGAGTGAGTAGTCAGATAAGGAGTCGAATAGAGAGTCGAGTGAGGAGTCTACCATCCAGTAGCTCCGTTTGACTTCCTCCACGCGGCCTGGGCCAGCCAGATCGGGTGGGTTGAAGCGCCCGTCGTCCACCCCCGCCAAAGCAAACGGCCTACTGCAAGTCTGTAAGTCTGTAAATGTGCACCGATACACAGATACAAGTGGCCGATATCGTCTGCAACCAGCAGCTACATACAGGTCAAGTTGAAGTCGTCCGGATATCAGTCTTGCTGAAAGAAATGGAAAGGGGCTGCTGGAAAAGGGGTACGAGTACTGGGAAGAAGAAGGCGCACATCCGGCTGCGATAAGTATATAAATCTAGAACGGCTTGCTGCCCCAGCTCCACCACCACCACCTCCACCACCACATCCACCGCGCATCACTATGCGGGACGATCCATCGATCCACTGGTCCATACGATCCATAGACGTTTGATGGCCGATGCGACAGTGGCAATGCACATGGAACCAGACCGAGTAAGGTGCGGTGCTTCGTAGGAGCACTGTCACAGGGCTGAGAATCGCTGAAGTCTGCACGATATACGACGTAGATAGGGCTGACGGCAGACACAAACCCTCTCGAAGGCCCTCGCTACTGCAGGCGTGCGCCAACTGTCCCCGGTGGCGATATCAAATGGCCTTCAACTTCTGCCACCTGCATGAGACGCCTTTTTCACCTTCCTATTCGCACTTTACCATGGGAGATGTGGATGGAGGTAGTTGAGGGATCCAATCGTAGACCATTACGACACACCAACCTACTTCTCTGAGACCGACTTGCGCACTCAGATACTCCAAATTTGCGCCACATAAGCTCGAAATTGATTTGGTGATACTCAAGCAGCACTGCGTTCTGTGTCACCCCGAGCTTGATACGCTGTCATACAGCGGACTCGGATGATTGGTGTATTCATGGAAGCGGTCCTGTTTGGCTGAAAGATCGAGTGGGGCTGAGTAACTCGAAGCTGTGGCATCAGCAGGCACCAAAGAAGCTGCGCTATTGTACAGCACACATCTACTCGAGCAGAAAGCCAAGATTTGTCTCCATGCTGCTCTTTGCACACAAGCGTTCACTCTTTCCCCGGACATTTCCATCATCAACGCCGTGACTCCGAGCCCAGAGCAGTCAGATCATCCTTCATATCATGAAATTTGCCCATTGGGAATGGAATACCCTAGGAGATCTCGATAAGAGTCTGGTTTTCTTGTGTCGTATGAATGCTGTTTGGTTGCAGCCCGCTCTGCTACAATCCTCTTAATGTGGCTTAAATTTCTTACGCCTATTCAATCTACTGCAACGATGACAAGCTGTTCAATTGCAATTCTCAAGAGTACTTCCTAAGCAGCGTCAAGTGCCAATTAACTAAAAGATCAAGCGATCACAGAACAGAATTTCATTAAGTCAAGGGATTATGGTCCACCCCACACGAACGCGTGGAGTACCACATAGAGCTTCGCAATTACCTTAGGCCACCCTCATACCGTCAATGGACGACGTTCGCTCCACTGGCCCAAAGTGCTGCCTGCCCTTTACGGAGTACGCATTTGCAGGAATAATTTTAGAGTATTCACATGTATACTATTCTTGAAGACTTAGACTTTGCCCTTTCGCTCAGTCCGCATGATCCTACCTACTTCTCGGGCGTCGGCATCAACAGAATTTTTATCATCACAGCCAAAGTACTCTGTCTTCTGCGCTAGTGTACGCTGAAATGAACGTTATAAGGTATCTTCTGGTCAAGGTGGAAGTGTCGAAAGCGACCCAAGCGCTTCTGTGTCGACTTTCGTTCTCAATATATTCACGGAGCTTCTAGCGAGATCGAACATAAAAAATATGCCCTCCAATAAAGGAAGTCGGTGAAAGGGCAAGAGTTTGCTATTATTCGATGTCAATACACGGCTATGGTTGCACATATAATACTCAGCCAGACGAACGATGCGATTCATCGAGGCGGATACAGCAGACGAACCACCAGTCTGCAAGCCCACCATGCGATAAGGACAAACAGGACAAAGGGGACAAACTTAGCAGATGATTCCTTAGGTCCTTCGGGCCTGAGCATTATGTGCAGATGGGTATCTCAAATTCCTCACGCAATTGCCAACAAGTACCAAACGCCCCCTGCTGAAAAATCCCTGTCTAAGTGCTTTTGGGTTCATCCCAAAAAGCCGGGCGAACAATTTGGCTTGCATTCCCGGTCGGAATATCAATTCCCCAGCCAATCGCATCATTTTCTTCCAGCTTCCTACTAGTGACCAGAACCACTTTCGCGAGCATTTCCAAACTAAGTTATCCTCATCAGCAAGAGCGTACCGTTTCTTCCACATAGAACTCCATAGGCCGTCCGACTAAGAGAAGTTCGTCGCAATCTATAAGTGTGATATTTTTCTTTCTCCTCAAATTGTACCCATTCCATTTCATCCGGTTCTCCTGTTACGTATTTCATATTCACTTTCACTTTTATCTCTCCAAAACCGACAGTGTCTGAAATTGCAGGCTCTGGACTCTACGGTAGTCCAACGAAAAGTCTAGGAGTCCATGATGACCTGCTGCAGAGGTGAAACCGAGCCCTATCGAAGGGGAAGAAGATCAAAAATTTCTTTGTCAAGTGCATTAGGCAACACAACCTGCAGTAAAGGTCACACGCATTTGCCGTGGGATACTACGGGGCTTTTGAGGATTGCGAAATGCGAGTCGGTTTGTGGATTTTGTAAGAAGGAGACGAAAACAGCTTCAAATCTGAGAAAGGTCGGGACTTCTAGACAGAAAGGTATCTTTCGGATGGATGCTGATTGACACCTAGCATGTCGCAATTCATATCAAAAACGAGGGACTCAATCTTTCCATCGCAGAAGGCTCAAGTGGCCGAAGGAGACTGTGTGTTTCCCCACAATTGAAGCGGACACTGCTAATCACAGGCCAAGAGAAATCCCCGTGGCTAGAACAGGAAGCTCAGTATTTTCTTCGTCAAGAGTGTCTAGTGACAACGATAACATTGATGTCGAGTTCACGCCTTCACAAATCTTAGCGTCTATCGCCCGAGGACATCATGCAACCTCATCATCGACATATGCATCGCATGTCAATTCAGAGTTCTCCCCATCTGCAGCGCTCCTAAACATGAAGCAGTCTCGATCTCCTTCACCAGCAGCGATCTCTCCGCCGCCCACTTCCTACACCCTTAGCTCCCATCCATCTCCGCGCATTGCTCGCCCTTCATCAACATCCCACATCCAGTCACCATCTTCCTATCTCAACAACAATTTCTCTCAGCAAGAGATCACCGACCTTCAAAGCGTATCCCCTATGATACACGAATGGACCGGAATGATTATCAAGAAGGATCCTTACAAACATCTCCGCAACCACAACATCGGAACGAAAGCAGCATGGATAGCCATTCCCGCCTCTGAAGGCTTCCGCATCCTCGATCTTTGCAAATCATTATCAACCGCAGCGTCGGCAGCAGAAGGAAAGATGCCATGCTACAACCGCGAAACTCTGTTCGACGAGGAGTGGCAGGCGCATATGAAAGATGTGCATGGGGTTTTCTTGATCTGGCCCGAGACGTGGGTGAGACGGATTGAAGTTCTGGACTTGGATGCGTTCGACGGTGATATTGTCGCTGTCAACGAATTCGTCATGGACAGCTGATTCTATCTCGACTTTCTTCTAGGAAACGCGCCATACAGATTTCAAAATCTGGGTGAGAGCGGGTTGCTGATTAGACGGATCACATATGCAGTGCTAGGAGGACTGTTGAAAGGATCTATTGATGGTGATAAATACTCACATCCATGTGAGTAGATTCGGGTGAATAAACTCATAACGATCAAAGTAGCGCGCGACTTGAAATATTGTAATATCAACCAGAGGCATTGAGCAGGGATATACAAGGAGTCGGAGTTCAAGGGGTGCTGCGTAGTGGCATAAAACTTTGGAAGAAAAGTCAGATTCAGTCTGTTTTGCACTTATTTCTCTCGGAAGAAACCAGCCGAAAGGATTTCGTTCTCACCTCCAGACGAGTTGAGCGGAACCGGTTAATACATCAACAACGGACGCAAGCTAACAGGCTGAGAACTAGAAGAAAATGAACATTTGAAGCGCAGTGCTTGTTCACCGTGATGGTTATCCTCGAACGATCTCTGTTCATTCATAAATTCTTTTACAACATTTCCCTTGTCGCTACCGACTTAGAATTCATTTCCCACCCGCTGGATTACCCTGCAATCCAATCTTCAAAAGTTCCGGATCACTCTCAAACTCCCCTTTCCTCTCCACCAACTCCTGGACATCCCAAGTCGCCCAAAGGAATCTTCCATTCAAAAACGCAGCATTCTCGCTAGCCAGCCATACCGCGAATCTTCCAGGCAACTGGATATCATCCCAAGGCACGCTATCCTTCGTCATCCCGAAGCCCTTTGCAGCCTCCGTGAACTGGGCGCCCGGGTGAAAGCTGTGAACCCGCAATTCCTTGCCCTGAAAGTCCGCCTGGAGGTGCGTAAGCCACTGGGTGAACGCGAGCTTGCTCACTGCGTACGCTGCCATGCGGGGCAGGTAAACGTGCGTGACTGCCGTTGAGATATCGAGGATCACCTTCTTGCCTCCAGAGGCCTCCCAGGATCCAGCTAGGAATTCTTTCACCAGGTTGATGTTCCCAAAGACGTTCGTGTCAAAGCTGGTCTTGACTTCTTCGATTGAAAGGTCGACCGCGTCGCTGGATGGAGCTGCATATGCTGCGCTGGTGACCAGGACATCGATATTAGGCGAGACTTCCGAGCGGATTTTCTCAAAAGTCTCCTTGATCTTTGCATAATCGGTGATAGAGGCTGCAAAGTAGTGGATCTTGGTCTTGGGATATGCCGTGGAGAGCTCTTTCGCGGACTTCTCCAGGACATCGAGCCGTCGGGCGAGGAGGATGATATGGGAGGCGCCTGCGGTGGCGAAGTTCTCGGCGACAGAGAATCCGATGCCAGTGTGTCCGGCGGTGATCAAGACGGTTTTCCCGGCTGCAGACACAGAGGCCTGTGTTGGATCAATGGCATCATATGGGTCCTTGTGGGAGGTTTTGGTGAAGGGCGTTTGAAAGCTTATTCCGGGCATCTTTCTGGACTGTGAGCTGAAAAGACGGTGGATTTCTTGTTTTCCAACTATCTAGTGTTTGAGGAGCTTAATGGCAGTGTGGAGGAACTGATATGTTGTCAGAACTCAGTAACCTAATGATCGATTAAAGTATCTTGATCAGGGAGGAGACAGAACTTCTTATACCAGATCCTAGCCTCGCCTGATCGCCTTATGCGGACGTCTAGCACTGAAGCGTACATAAATAAGGTATTATAAATGGACCGCAATGCGGCTTCCGGCCGCTTGCATTTGTAAAGAAATATGAAGCAATTGGAGAGCCTAGCGTCAGAATATAAGAAAGGCTATGGGGGCTTTAATAAATGAGATCTCATTGGCCAATTTTGCTGTCATAAATTAGCGTCGTGAGTAATGGGGCGAATCAGACCAGTTTCGAGTCTTCCCGTCGGGCGATTCATTCTTTCTGAAACCTCCCGGACATCTCGGCCATAGCTATTACAGTACAGTACAGAACATTCTCCCACCCTCATTTCAAGACAGAGGTAATTCACCATGCATGAGCAGTCCGCCCCTTGTCTAAGGAAAGGCGGAGACGCCAGGACCGACAGTTGGATTGGTGTTGAAGATGCTCGGACTCGCAAGACAATCCAGGACAGACTAGCTCAACGAGCCCGCCGTGAGTTTTGCTCGCAATGCAGGAGTCTGCTCGGAGACTTACTAATCTTCTAACCAGGTAAGAGACTGGCAGAGTCCAAAAGCAGCACCAAAGTCAACAAGAGTCGTCCAATTAAGCCTCCTAAGCCTCGCAAGCCCCTCAAGCTTGCTCCCAAAGTCCCCGAGCCCCTCTCAAAAAATACTGAAGCTACTTCATCTGCTCTAATACCTTCCGTATCGGTCGAGTGAGTTCTACTGATGAAATTCCTTATTCCGAGTTTCTGGGCGATTCTAAGTTTTTGGAATTCGACTGATGACATGATATAGCAGCCCACTCATCAACGTCAACCTTTCCCCTTCAGAGTTCCGCTCTACGGCAAACCAATCCACAAGAGCCCAATCTAGTTATATGAATTCAGCAGAGCCTACATGTCATCATCCAGGCATCGATCAATTATTTCTCAATATCCCCTCCTTCACCATCTTCTCCGCTATGGTAGCCCATGGCCGGCTGTTAGGATTATCTTGTTTATTCCCAGTGCCACGGCAATCCCCTCCGCCCACTATTGACACACCGCTGCCGCTCCATCCCGTACCTCTCCAGAAAGAAGTACCCCACCATCCATATATCGACTGCTTGCCACAGGCCAAGTTAAGGCACAACTTGATTTTATTCAATGGGTTGTTCGACGACGAGGCGTTTTGTTTCGACCTGATCGACTCTTTCCATTTTATGTTCGTAGGCAGCGATAGTTGGGACCCAAGATCCTGGGTTATCTCCCAGGATTTCAAGCAGAGATGGGCTATTTTATTTGCTTAAATTACCCGGTAAATCAAAATGTAGCTTCTGTTCTGGTATTCACGCCAGCAATTTTTTGGGTCCAAAAATATCTCTGCAACATTTTGTTGCGAAGATATACACGTCGTAACGAAAAGTGGTAGTGTCTTTTGCCTGGTTATGTATGCCTGGTTTTGAGTGGTAGAGGACCCTGATGTGCCGTCCAGGGATGAGCTTGATACGCTAGCTAAATTATTATGAAAGGTGTAAAGGATGAAGTAACTTGATGGATCGGTGTAGGACACCGTATTACCTCTGGAAGTGGTGAAATTGAAGCGGCATTATTGTAGAGGTTTTGAGGCATGGTGGGTAAGTCGATTGATGTACGAAGAACAAGGCGTAGTCACCGAGAAGCTGTGTTCCTGGAGCGAGATTTTATATATATTAGGCTATCTTGATAAAGATAAAGTAGTAAGTTGAAATTAAACATAGCCATTGATAGTCTATCCAGCATAAGCAGTTGGTGTTTTATATTCATGTAATCAAAGACACCCTCAAACAGCCGACCAGCCTCGTGATGTCTCTGTATTCTGCCCAGTGGCCTTCATAATTAGAACCCCAGAGTAGAGTCCAGCTGTCTTCCTCGCAAAACGAACTTCAGCACCCTGATACAAGCTCCGGCCATTGTTGCAGCATGGACGTAGGGCGCCTCTTCCTCAGTCTCTAGCATGTTTCTCTAGCCTTATTACAAATCCTGCGCTACATCGTGCTAACCTTTAGATACAACCTATAGTATAACTCGTTGAGAGGGCGAGGAGGAGTAAGTACCGAGCCATTCAGTGAGGTTTGACCAAAATAACCAGAGTATCTATCACATCTAGGATCAAAGGTAATGAATTTTGTAAATGCTTGAAGGAATTATTTACAATTTTAATTGCTTCTTCAAACATGTGTCACAGGAGAAGAATATGAACCGAATCTGAAAGCAGCAGACTTCTTCGATTTCAACGGCTCGCTAGCTAGATCCCAGTAACTCGTACATTTCTGTCACTTTATGCCTTTCTCCCTTATACCCTCACCGAACGCCTTAAATAAAGCCGCACATTAATTCGTGATGCCATCACCAAGCGGCAGAGTCTCTATCAAATCGCACAAGCTCCTTTCCAGCATCTTCAACGTCCTTCTTGGCCTTCATTCGCATGTAAAAGATAGGGCAGTCCTTGCTGCTGCAAATAACCTCGCAATGCATACTTCCCTGGCAGCGCTGGCATTGTGTCCATAACCTGCTAAACCTGACTTCGAGATCCGAGACTTTGTTGAGGGTTTTGGTGTAAAGCTCCCCGACTCTTGGTGCACAGTTTGAACACACAGCTCCACCAATCTCTTCCTTGCCCACAAGCGGCTTCTTGCACCCCATGCAGGTGAACGTCTTCTTGGCGAACTTCATCAGACCACCAATGGAAGGCGCAGCAACAGAAATAGCCCGTGTATGGTCACCTGCAAGCAGCGAATTGGCTTTTGTTTCTCCAAGGATGGGCTCGAAGATTCTACCCAGAGGTTTTGCAAGTTGGTTATCAAGGTAGTATTTCGTGTCAATCGGGATGTTGTTCTCCAGAACGAAGATAGGGTCTTCCGATCGCTCGAAATTCTTGGCTCCGGCAGACCCCTTGACGATCACGTACGCGACTCGATCTCCAAGTGTTGGCGCAGAGCCTGCATCACGCTTCTTCATTCGCTCGGCAAGCTCAACGTGGGCTTGTTTGGCTGTGTAGTCTGCTTTGGCAAGAGCCTTAGTAATGACGAGTTTGGACATGTCGATTTTATTTTGGAGGAGATCCGAAATTGTATCCTTCACGTAGCTATGTCTCATTAGTCGTAGTTCCAGACAAGGATTGTGACAACTTACTCCTGAGCACCCTGAACATCTTGATCAATCAAGATCATTCTAAGCACAGTCTCTATGACATTCTGTACTAACCGACAATTGTCTCTTCGAACCGTCTCAATACCTTTCGTGTCCATCTTGTCGTACTTCTCGGGCTTCGTCCAGTATAAACCAGCATATCGCTTTTTGTTGATCAGTAGGTAAGGGAAGTAAACTTTTTCGAACTCCAGCTTAATAGGCTTTATGAACTTCGACGAAACGTATTCTGCTGCCTCCTGTCCCAGCTTCATTGCTTCGGCCAAGTCTTTTACCCCGAACTTCACCATGACCGAATCGGTATCACCATAGATGACCTGAGCATCATGGGTATAACCATTGGCGATCGTGTACTTAGTTTCAACCTCCTCCTTCGTCTTTTCAATCATCTGTCGACCATAACTTGTGGTACTACTAGCGATGGCCAAGCAAGGGAGCTTTCCAACTGTGGCACCAGTAAGACCGTAAACGGAGTTGGCGCTGATCTTCAAAGCCAATTGACGACCGTTCAGCACTGCCTTCTTGAATGGATCAGTTTCGACTGCCAACTCTCTCTTCGCTTGCTTTCGCGCAGTCAGCAATTCTTCGAGAATCTGGGCCAGAAGCCCTTTCCGCTGCTTGGTTGTGCAAAACATGTCGCCATTTGGAGTGACGATGTAGTCTTCATCTTTCACCAAGCCAAGCTTCTCTACTGCCGATTTGTTGAGAAGGGTGGTGTAGCAAAGATTGTGAGCTTGGATGATACTGGGATAAAGAGACGCAAAATCAAGTGTAGCAATTGGAACATCGTAGTATCCTCTTGTGGGCTCGATAACAGTGGCACCTTCGTACTGTTCATCAGATCCATTGGGTGTCAAATTCGGGATCACAAGCTTCTGCTCAAGCGCCTTACGAAACAATTGACTGACGAATTTGACTTGCTGACCGCGAGCAAGGAGAAAGTTGAAAGGCACACCTGTGACTCTGGCCATTTCCGTGTAGTTTTCGAGGCATGAAAGCTTGTCCATTAACCTTTGAGGTAGGTAGGCATCCTTCAAACAATAAACAGCCAGGCGTCTTCTCGATTCTGGCGTTCCGTTGAACAGTTCAGTGATCATCGTGTGATGTACATCTTCTTTTTGCTCTCCGAGAAATTGCGCGCAAACCGAATTGAGAGTATAACTTCGCAGTTGATGATCTCTCTGCACTAGCTGGAGTAGATCGAGTTGTAGACGACCATTCGTATTTGTCGCTTTCGTGTCACGATTTCCCATTTGCTTGCTGGAAAAGTTGGTATCCTTCGCCTGTGACTTTACGCTCGGTAGTCGAGTCCAGTGTTCAAAACCTGCAACTTTCAAATGCTTTGCTCTATCGAGAAGATAAGGGAAGTCGAAATTGCAAATGTTGTAGCCAATAATTATGTCTGGGTCAACCTCGAGAAGGAATTCTGTCCATTTCTTCAACATTTGTTCTTCGCGGTCGAATTCGAATATCTGGGTATTGACAATCGAGCTTGTTGTATCAAGACAGAAGACATTCCGTACAAATGGCTTTTTCTCTCCGTATCGAGTCACTACGTTGGCGATCTGAATGACTGGATCCTGGTTTGCTTCTGGAAAGATACCTTTACGTCCCGCGCACTCGATATCGAAAGAGAGAATTCGCAGAGGTGCCATCTTTGCCCATTCACCTTCTGGCTTATGGGCTATGAGATCTCTATAAGTAACCTCGGCTTCAATTTGGCAGTTGGATTGGCGTAAAGATTGAGGGACCATGGTGTATGATTTCGCAGGGACTTCAACCCAGGACATGCCGGAGATCTACTGTTCATTAGATACAGCTCCAAAATCGATGATGTAAACCAACCTTGCAATCAATCATAAATCTTAGAACATACTGGATGCTATCAAATGTTAAGATACCTCCATCACCTGCTTTCCACATGCCCTTCCAGTTGGCATGGCCGTTCTCAATCGTAGAACGGACTTTGCTGATGAACTTCGGGTCCGTCACGGTGATTTTCAAGTATGGATTCTGTTGGTTTCCCTGAAATCCATACAAGTTCTCTCGCATGACCATTTGTACCATATGTATTGCAGGCTGATGCTGGCCTATTTGAGAATCAAGATAGATCTTGAAACCTTCGCAATCATGGGGACTAAACGAGACTGGCGCAGCGACATAGATGTAATGTAGGAAGTCGGTAACATGGAGCATAACAGAGTGGCCAGACTATAGAGACAGAGTTAGAGGGTGGCGCCAATGGTGGACAATGGACATTGACTGACCTCCGTGACACCGAACAACTTGACCGTAGCTTTGCCACCACTCAGTGTACCCTCCTCTGCTTCAATCTGCTGAAAGCAGAGGTTCTCCGTCTGTGGATTGAAATCTCCTAGATCTGGTCGCGCCCATTTTTGATCCTTTTCTGAGTTGTTCTTCTTCAATCCAGCCATATCCTGCGTCATCTTCTCCAGGACTTCGGACTCGAAATGGCTGGGTTGGCTAGAGCCAAACTTTCCCTTTGGTCCATTCTGCGAGCTCTTGAATCGGACGGCTGGAGATGAGAAGGGTTCAAGCTTCCTCTTTTTCGCAGATGCAGGAGAGGAGGGGATATTACGTCGAGTGTTTGTCGACTCGCCGAGGATTCGTTTTTGAGGAATTCTTGTTGTTGCCATACTGAATGGGTCGTAGCTTCACTCTTGGTTCGGTTCTTGAAGTATAAGTCCCCAAAGCTTCGAAATCAAAAGTTCGGGCTCTGGAAATATTTAGATTTGAAGCGCGTCATGCCATTTTGAACCGTTCGTGGACGCGACGTGATGGAAATCAATCTAGCAGGGGTTTATGGGAGTGCTTCACGTGACTGTGCTACCCGAAAGTTTCAAGACGTTTGTAGCTGTGCCTAATGTTCATAAAATATCGATGCCGCGACACCTCAGTCCCGACAATGTAAACAGTACATCTCGTTCGTCATCTCTTTTTCTCAGGAGAGACCTCCGGGCATTCGTTTAAGTCGAGGGGATTTACCACAGCCTTCTCCAACAGTTTTGTTCATTTGTTGATTTATAGACATAGGTCCTGTGGTTGCTGTCATGAGTTGAAATTCCAGTTGATGTCCAGATTGCCAAGCTTATACTTTTCCGAGTATGAAACAGTCTCAAAATTCAATGAGCATTTCCCCACATTCATGGCCGAGTAAGGTTATTTGAAGTACAGTTCCATCTCTCACCTCATGCAACTAATTTACTACTGTTGTGTATCGAAGAGGCTTGCCAGATCTAAGCCGGTCAGAAAACAGATTCAAACTCACACAAATCGACAAGAAGTTCTTAGAAAATTTGAAATTGAAATTGATTGGCCAAGTAATCTTCTGAATATTAATTCTTATTGGTTTTAAAAGACACTAAAGTATGTTGCTTATGGCATTCATCCGACTTCCTCGCTTCGCCCGTATGAATTTAAACAGCTTCGCCAGTCAAAATAAACGGACGGCACACTTTCTTCCTCAATCTTTCTTTCTCTCTCCATTTCGTTTTCTATTTCTTCAAACATGAAAATAAAAGTAAGTAGGCTCTTTCTTATATACATATACGCCTTTCTTTCCCTCGATCCCTTTTTTACACTAGGGAAGCACACTGTTCGTCCTTTTCTTGATTATTACGATTCCGACAATGCCGATAACTCTTACGATTCTTACGGTATCATTCGAACAATTCCGATGATTCCGACGATCAACATGTTTGTGAAGCCGATCTAGTTGATTTACTTTTAGTACCTTTATATTAACTCCCGGAAAGAAATATGTGTGTCCAACATATTTGTCTTTCTTCTCTTTCCATTGCTCACGCCGGTACGTTCTTCTGCTTGCCTCGATTCTCAATTCAAGCTCCATCGAGACCATTTTGGCTTTATATGGGCCCAGCGGAAGCTGTGAAATTTCTACCTAATGATAATGCAACTTTCTTCTTGCAACAATTAAGACCCACTATCAGTTATCAAGTCAAGTGTAAGTCTGATTCACGCTCGCATCTCAACTTCCAAGTCAGCGGACACAGCTCCTAATAACCAACAGTATCTATCTTACCTGAGAAGAAGAACTCTCTAGCCATACGCTAGAACAGTACTACCTTTCTGCAATCACCCCACACTTACCACCTGTCGCCTCTCATCTCTCTGATCAATTCACAATGGATATCAAGGATACACCTCTTCACTCCTACCACAACATCTCACTTGCCTCCAAATCAGTCGCCAAACTTCGACGGGCCTACTTTCAATACGCAGTCACTTTACCAATCTATGTTCTTGAACCGACCGAGAAGTACATCGTCAACACCACTGTCGTTCTGTTCATTCTCGTCACTCTCATCACCAGCTTATATTTTCTCGGACTAGTTGTTCAGCAACTTGGTGGATTACTCCTCGGACATCTCGTATCAAGCTATTTCACCCCGGCAGCGCATCGGTGGTTTGCGGGCGAGGCGACAGCGGACCAGCTGCTCCTGGTTTCAGGAAATCCATCGCATTGGCTAAACCCCTGAACAGCTTCCTCGGATGGGTTGGATAACAGGTGGTTGATGTTTCTCGAAGTGTGGCCTACAAACGGTCGAAGAGGATTCGAGAACGAGATGGAGAGCACATATCGATCATGTTGGGGACCTTCATTCTTGCGCCATGATTTATACTGCATGGATTCTTGAGCGTAGAGCTTTGCATGGCGTTTTGCGGGAGTTGTACCGGGCTCGTTGGGTTGAATTATTTTGCAGCGGCGACGTGATAGCAGAGAGGTAGTTGCAGGCGAAACTGAACATACCTTGACAATGAACACAATCCTAATATCTCTTGTCTTTGGACGGGTCAGCGCCTTAGAAGACCTCTTTCTTGTCGAGCACTTCCACGCTCATTATTAGATGCAATGCTTGGCTTTCTTTCACCTCTGAAAACAACGAAACTTCTAAGTTTGGTTCCCTAGTCCGAGTACTTTCAGTAACCATACTCTTATAAATGGCAACCCGGTGCGTGAAAACGATAATCTCTAAAGCATGCTATCAGAACTCTGGGCACACGTATGAAGTCCAGGATTGCGAGTACCGAGCGGCATGTAGATGTGATGTGGATGAGCCCTTGTCAGCTGCAGGCGCAGCAGATCCACCGACAGTGAGACACGAGGCAGTTCACCAGCCGCTCCTAGCCACAGCCTACGTAGCCTTGTGGATGTGGTGAATATCTGGAATGATCAGACAATAAGTACTATTTTTGGTAGTTATTAGAACTTGACAACTTACAAGCATATCTGCTATCTTTCATCGTCTTGTTTTTTTACGCAATATATTAAATACAATTAATTATTCCTGGAATCTTCTTCAAAAGCCGGCTCTCCTAATTGCACCCACCACATTTCTAATCCAATCCAGGAACGCAGAACGGGCGCCATTCGCTTGCCCCTGAAACGGCTCTAAAAACAGGCTTCTCGAAAACTTACCAGGGAGGCAGTGCTTCTGCAAACCTCAACTAACTCCACAACATTGTTCTCCACAACTGTCCAGTGTCGGAAAAGCATTACGAGGCCTTCAGCTCGAGACCTTCGTTCGCCCGAGAGCCTCATGGTAGATATCCATCACGATCACCATCACGCTCGCTAGCTCTTGGTTTCCTGTCCTTCCCCTTCTCCTGTTTCACAACTGTACGGCAACTTTCGAGACACCTCTTCGTCCGACCCTATCTCGGACACGCCCTCAAAGCAAACTATCTGAACAAGAACAAGAATAACGTCGTTTGCCATGGCTGCCAACGACTACTACAATCCTGCATCGCGGCAGAATCAAACGCCTCAGCCCTACTATCAAAACTTTCACCCTCAACAACCGCCCTTGCAATCGCTGCCCTCATACCACTCACAAACCCCTTCGCAGTATCCAGCAACGGCTTCGCCGGTCTCGCCATTCGAGGCGCCCTTTGACGATCATGTATACCCGGCTGGCGGATTAGATGGGCAACATAGGATGGACAGTCAAACTACTCTAGGAGGCGATCCAAGATATTACGGACAAGGAGGTGGTGGAAGACAAGACTCGACAACCTCATTTCGAGACGACATCCCTTTACGGGAACATCCAGGGGCGCTGCCGATGAAGAGCAATGTGGATGGAAACGACCACGTTTACGATGCGAATGATCCAACAGCGCCGCCGCATTTATTAGAGGAAGCCAGACCGAAGCGGAGGAGTAGACTGGACATGATTACGAAACCTAAAGGCAGGATTCCATGGGTGACCTATATTTTGACCGTTGCTCAAGTTGCGGTCTTTATAGCGGAAATTGCGAAGAATGGTATGTCTTTGAATTCCGAACCTTGCCAGTACGACACTGACTTCCATAGCCATCTTGACCGGATCTCCTATTGAAATCCATCCTCAATTCAACCCTATGATCGGACCCTCGCCTTACGTACAAATCAATATGGGAGGTCGATATATGCCCTGCATGCACAACGTTGTCGGTATTCAAGATTCTACGATTGAAATCGGCTGGAACTGCCCCAACTCAACAAGTAATGGAGTTGGCCCATGTACTCTTTCTGAACTCTGCGGTTTCAATGGCGTCCCAAATCCACTCTACGATGGTAACATTCACCAGAAACCAGAACCGAATCAATGGTTCCGCTTCATCATCCCTATGTTCCTTCACGCAGGGATTATCCACATCGGGTTCAATATGCTACTTCAAATGACACTGGGCCGCGAGATGGAAATAGCAATTGGTCCAGTTCGTTATTTTATTGTTTACATATCGAGCGGAATATTCGGATTCGTTCTGGGAGGCAACTTTGCAGCATCAGGTATCGTTTCGACTGGCGCATCAGGCTCGCTTTTCGGTATTGTTGCGCTGACGCTCCTCGACCTGCTTTACACATGGCGTGAGCGTGTGAGCCCGTGGAAGGACCTCGCATTTATTGCACTCGATGTTGTCATTTCTTTTGTTCTTGGCCTCCTTCCCGGCCTAGACAACTTCTCCCACATAGGCGGATTTCTCAATGGCTTAGTGCTTGGCATCTGCATCCTACGCTCTCCCAATGCACTACGGGCTCGGATTGACCAGGATGAGCCTCCTTATACTCCAGTAACCAAAGCCAGTAATGGAGATCAGCCTAATGCTGGAGTAACAGGCTTCGTCAAGAATCCAGTAGGCTTTTTCAAAGGGCGCAGAGGGGCTTGGTGGGCTTGGTGGCTTGTGAGAGCTGCAAGTCTGGCTGCTGTGTTCATTATTTTCATTTTGCTTTTGAACAATTTCTACGTGTATCGTAAGACTTGTTCTTGGTGCAAGTATCTGAGTTGCATTGTAAGTTTCCAATGTTGCTTCTCCTTCGCCTACAATTTCTAATACATGACACAGAATGTTAACAATTGGTGCACTCTCGGCAATATTGCTGTAACGACGACAAACACGACGTCAAAAAGAAGTGTTTTCGATAGCTGGGATGCCATGGCAAAGTTATACGACAGCTAGGGATGATGACGGTGTCTTACGTCGAAGGGGAACATTTACTTTTGCATAGCGATGGCGTTTTGAGGTATCCACCCACCCAAAAGAATGACTCGAGGGAATAGGATTAGACGGCATTATTTGGGCTTTATACTCCATGATAATGTATTTACTACTGAGTCTCCCGGCTTTGTCTCATGTGTAAACGAACGTTGTGTCCCTTCGGTTTCAATCTGGTGCATCAATATCTCGGCCAGGGAATGAAGTGGGCAATCATGGCATAGCGGAATAAAATAATCGCCTACAATGTCAAACATTTCAATGATCGAAGGGCGGACTTCTCTTTCCAGACTGACAGCCATCCCTCAAAGTATTGAGCGATTGCAGAAGTGATTAACTTTCCTAAGTCTTGAATCGATTACGCTTTTGGCTTCGGAGTCTAACTCAGCTTTCAGCCATTCACTAGACATAGTGGTAAACAAAGAATTCCTTGTGTGAAACTAAGCCACTAGTTCCAAGATCGTGAATATCAATTATTTCATTCGTATACTTTCAAACTTTCCCTCGGTTTTCCAACTTCAAATTTCGTGATCGCTCTCGTAAATTCACCAGCCTTCCCATTCAAAAATCCCCAGCCTCGCGCTAAAATCTCGACCTCGAAATTTTATTCTCGCGACGAACCTCGAACTTCCGCACCGCACCACCACACCTAATTTTCAAGATGGGACGAGTCAAGCCCGCAGCTGGCGCCACAAAGGCCAAGAAGGCCAAAACCGTAATCCAACAAAAGCGTGAAGAGCGCAAAGCAAAGAAACTCCTCCCTCAAGCTCCCCGACCCGCGCCCACACCGTCCAAGCCCCGCGATCCCAACGTCCCCAAGATCGTGCGCCCGAAGCCCAAGCCGCAGAACCCCGGGTTCCAGAAGTGGATGACGCTGTTCAAGCGCGAGATCACGGTCATCGAGACGCATCTCAAGCACTGCGAGCAGTACCGGCAGCATTGGCGCGCGGAGATCAGCAAGATGCATCCGAGCGAGAAGGAGAAGTGGGAGAGCGGGGAGATGGGGAATTTTAAGAGGCTGCTTGATATGATGGATCGGACGAGGGAGATCTTGGTGCAGGCCCGGGAGGTCCATGCTTGGATTGTAGGTTTGCGCTGGGTGAGGATTTCGGACTTGACTGACTGTGTGTAGCTTCCAGAGAAGATCCTGGGTCTTAACAAGAACCTGCCGGGGATGAAGGAGTTTGTTTTGGGCGCTCAGAAGAAGACGGAAGGTGCGAATAAGCGTGCAAGCTCGGATGAGGAAGACGACTCTACGGATGCAGATGGCGACGAAGGAGATGCTGCGCCGGCTGACTTCATCCCGCTAATTCCAAAAAAGAAACGGAAGGTTGCCGAAGATGCTGCGGATATGGGCGAGAATACAGCTGCGGCGGAGCCAGTGGAATCGAACTCTTATTTTGTGGTGGATACTGAACCTACACCAGTTGACCTGAACGCCCTGTCAAAGAAGAAGAAAACCAATAAACGAGCTAAGCTGGATGGTGGTGAAGATGTCAAATCTGCCAAAAAGACGAAGGTGGAGAACAAAGTTCCCATCGTTCTTGAGCAAGCCCAAGCACCCAAACCAGAGTCTACTTCTACCACAAGATCTAAAACCTCCAAAGTCGATTTCTCAGCAATTGAAACACAACTTCAGGCAGAAATTGCAGCAGGAACTAAAGCAAAGGAGGAGCGAGAGAAGGCGAAAGCCGAGAAGCTAGCGAAGGCAGAAAAGAAAGAGAAGAAGCGGAAGAGACTCTCTGAAGGTGATTCGGAGAAGGAGGTGAAGAAGGTGAAGAAAGATAAGAAGGAAAAGAAGAGGAAGGCTGACGATAGTGCTGACGAACTGGTTCTATCTGACGAGGGCGGGAAGAAGAAGCGCAAAGCTACCGTCTAGGTGCTCTTTTATTAGTTGGCCTTCCTCTTTTTGCTCGCCTTTCATGATACCACGGTTCTTCTTTGTTCATATGGGGTGGAGTTGCATTGCAGGATTCTAAAAAGGAAGCGGGTAGTCGTCTTGATGTAAATAGCTAGAGTTAGCTGCATAGTAGACCTCTCAAAGAGGGCAGATACGAAAATATGTTTCCTGTGTACATTAACGATGAGTATATTCGTGATACAATTCCGTCTATTTCTCTCCTGACTGTGCCTCTTTGTGTTAGATACTCTCCATGATATTATCAAAGCAACCAGAATTAAAACAATGCAGCAATCCCTTTTCCGCATTCAGATCCGTGTCTCTCTGTTTAGAACTAGGAAAACATCAACCTCGCCCCAGAATCCCGCCCATTTATATTATTCAGCGATTAGATCTGCGGCGAAGTCTAAATCTAGCATGTTCGTAGCGCGACTATTACAATGATGACTTACCAATTGCGCAGTATGCACACGGCTCGAGAGCGAAATAAATATCGTTTAGAAAGTTGGAATTAGATGGGACACGTTCCTTTAGACGCAATGGTGACGGTGCCTCCAAACATGATACTGATCACAAAACGCCTTGTAAGACTTCCACTTGCTGAGCCTCGCCTGGGTAATTCCCTCTCGTTACAGAAAGTATCTTCTCAATCCGTATCACACTGGCATGTGCCAGCTTTGGATTGATTTCTGTAAAGGTAGAATAGATATTTTCTTACTTTATCTTGGAGACTAATACTTGGGATTTCGGGCTAGAGGAATATCTGATTATGCCACTGGAGACTTGGAGAGATCATTCACAGAACAGACTTTAGGGGGTGTATGGAGAGGATACTGATGACAGTTGCTCGAAAATGCCAGTGGCAGTCAGGTTTTTGGCATCCATTTACATGCATTCAGTTCCCTCTTTGTAAGTCTGTACATATTTCGAGCCGAGAGTATCATACATTGCAATACCCAAACTCCATCCATGTCATTCCCAGCGCCAGACTATTTTGTACAGATGGATAAGTTTTAAACAGGAGTATCGAACCACGGACAGCTGGATATCTTTGCATCATCGTCGTTTCTGAGGGATGTTGGCCTCTTGTACGCGAACTCATCTCTTCGTGTGGTCGTCCTGATCATCCTTCTTCTGCTGAACGACTTCTTCGTCCTTTTCCTTGATGTCTTCCGCCTTGTCCTTTCCCCAACTCCACACCTCCCAAATCTGCTCCATGATTAAATCACCATAGCCCTTGCCCTCCTCCAATGCTTCCTTCTCCCTCTGATCCCTCTTCACCTTCCAATCTTCTCCCTCTCCCCCAAGCCAAATCTTCCCAACTATGCCCCTTTCTTTCTTCTCTCTCTCATCCTCCTCTTGTTTCCGCCGAACCTCATCCAATACCCCAGCCCCTCTCTCTACATTCTCCTTCACGGGATTCGCAATACCCTGCTCTTTCTCTCTCCGCTCCCTCTCCTCCCGTAATCTAGCCTGCATAATCTTCGCCTTGGGCGGCAGTCCTCCGTCACCTGTACTCATATTCAGAGCTTGCAGCCTCGCCTTGCACCTAGCCAGAAAACTTCGACCCGTGTATTCATAGGCCAGTTGGTTGCCGCCGACGAACATGCCTGTCATGAGGAGTCCTGTGTAGACGTCGAACTTTCGGGGTGGGAGGGCTATCACCAGAGGACAGACTATGAGGGCTGCAAGAGAGACATTGTGGACGAGCTTTGCGCGGGATTCGTCGTCCATGCCTGTCGAAGAGGGAGGGTTGGGAGGTTGGGTGGTTGGTGTCGCCATTTGAGGGGGCCTTCGGCACAAGAGTCTGTTGAGATGATTCAATTAAACAGTAATTGCAGATTACCGAGGCTTCATGCCTATTCAATTGAAAGTTGCTCGAAGCTCACGCTCTGCTTAACCAAAAACAATGAGGTCTACACTATTATCCGAAGTCGGGCCGTCGACGGTTAGCGTCGGCAGCTGTTAATAGTAGTATGTATTGAGATAAGAAAATTTTAGGTAAGACGCTACGAAAATCAAATTTCTAGCCTGGATGTCATCGTGCCAGAGTGGTTAATGGGTATGACTCGAAAACTCCCACACAGAGTAACTAGATATCATATGGTTTCGGCCGCGTAGGTTCAAATCCTGCCGATGACGAGTTAAGTTTTTGTAAATACTTTTTTGCTATTTTTTTGGGGGGATTCATTCTTGGGTATGAATCTCGGGATCAAACCTAGCTGAACCGGCTAGTCAGCGTACCTTTTTTTTTTTTTTTTTTTTTTTTTTTTTTTTTTAAACTTCAACTAGTCAATCATTTTATTCCTCCCTCGTTTTTGAGAACTCTTGAGCTTTCCGGCCTTTGAGAATCGAGGTATTATAATTCGAAGCTTCTCTTCCCTCTTAGGCTTCTTATTACTTACTTGCAGGTACAGAGGCAAAGAGATCACATTCAATAAAGCTAACTTTTGCAAGCGGAGATGCTGCTTGATTTCTCTGATCGCAGTGGTGGCCTTTTCAGCACTCCGATAAAGTAGATAGAGATGCTCCGTATTGAGTTTTGCAAGAACGATGCAAGGGGCTTTGCCTTCACCACTGTTTCCTTGGTTTGATCATGCCGATTGAGAGTCTGCAATTGTATTCTTACCTCCCATGACAGCAATCACCTTCCCAGACAGGTCAGGGGTTATTTTTATCCGTGTCAAACTTCTTCAGAGCTTTTGCTGCCGTGGCTTCCTTCACGTCAAAAACCAAAGCCGGAAGCTGTGGCGGCCGGGGTTGACATGAAGAGGTCGCATTACGTTGTACTGTACGTTTGAGAAATAAAGCCATTCTTTCTCTAGAGTTAGCACATGCAAACACTCCTGAATGAGATCCCCTTCCTTGTATGCATGGAGAAGGCATGTCGCTCAATTAAGATTACAGAAGCTTCGGGGGCAGGTCGGCAGGGGAAGCATAATTAAGCGAGACAGGAGGCCAGGTCCGCCTAGCCGCTGTTTAAAGTAGCGGTTTCTACTCACCAAAACATGTGCCTCTGGTTAGTTCAACTGCACCGGGATAACTCTGCAAGGCTGTGCAGGTCGTACGACTACTCCGAAGTGGGTTTATTGCAAATTTAATTCTTCAAATTGCTGTGTGTTGCTGGTCCCATCCGGTAAGGTCCAGTCAGATGGCATAGCAACACCCATGGACTCATGCATGGACTCATGCACATTGGAGTAGACAGAAAGCATTGGGTCTAGATATCGTGCAGATGGAGACTTAGTTACATACCAACCATTCGTAAGGTGTCGATTCCAAACTGCAAGGAGGATATTGAAGTATTGCGGAAAACTTTGAATGTCCTAGCTTGCCACCTACAAACACGATGTCGCTATGATATAAGTTTGCAAGTCAAAAATACTACGGTACGAATCAAGAATCTCAAAGCTCATAGTACAGATCTATCTCGAAATGGAGTCTCGGGAATCAGGCTGCGAAATGAAAGCACTCATCCGAATTCCTAGGAAGAAATCATCTCCATTGGATCCATACTGTACCCTGCCGCTATACCAGACGACTCTTTGGCAAGAGTGGCAATATCTCAGGCTGTTCGAAGACTAGCGAGATTCAATTTGCACACAGCACAAAAGATAATGAACTCATAACCATCATTGGTGGACATATTGATGGATGAAACTCCCCCTTGAATCATGCTGTAGAAGAAAAGCCGATAGCCACCTCCCGTGAATGTCTATTCGTACTCCAAGCAACATACTGAAGCACACCTCGAGTACTAGCTGATAGTAATCCGGTGCTGGAGGTCGCAGTCAAGCCTCAGTCTCCGCCGCCTATAGATTCAAGATAATCATAAAGAGAACGGAGCGAAGGACCTTCTGACGTGTTGAAAACAATCAAGTCTTTCGTTCAGGATAGCATTGATGGCTGGAAATACAAGAACAGAACTCAAGCAATTCAATAACGCTAAAGTTCAGAATCCACGCAAGGCACCGCTCTAGCCGCTACGCTTCCATCCCACCCGAAACAGACAGCCCGCTCAAACCTCGCGGATAACAGAATCGCTACTGACGGCTTGGGGTATAGTAGCATTCAGGTTCCCATCAGAGACAGCAAGAGTGTTGCTGGCGATCAGGGTTGCGTCTGCCTTGCGCGAGTTTGGTCGTTGATAGCTGGCTTGTGAGCGCGGGGTCGGTGCTTGTTGGTGTTGCGGAGATAGCGGCAGCGAGGAGGGGAAGGCGGCTGCGAGTGTGTGTTTCTTTTGCTGGTTGGATTTTCTCTCGAGTGGATCAAATAGATGATTTATCGTTTGCTGGTAGAGATGCTATTATTGGTGGTCGTAGTGGTGGACTGGTGGTGTAAGGTTAAGGAATTTATATTTCCTTCACTTTAAGCAACGGCTTCCTTCTTAGCCTCTCCAAATACGTTTTGGTGGTATTTGATCATGATGTCGGCCGTCGACGCGAGGTACAGAGAGGTGTGGCTCGACAATAAGCAGGTGTGAGACATTCCATTTGCAGTCTGCAGGCTGCAGTACTTGAGCGTTGGATCAAGGCTGTGTTGTGCTGACGACAGGACCGAAGGCTGCTTACCTTCGTATTGGACTTAAATCAGCTTTCTCTAGATTCTGAACTCTTGGAGAGGCCGAACTTTGGCTTGGTAGCCGACAGCCTCTCAGCTCGACGGCACCCGCTCATTCCAGGCGTCCTGGATGGTAGAGCCTTTTCAGCTTTCGCCGTGAGGATCTCTTCTGAGCCTCTAGAGCTCTCTGAAGTGAGTCCGATTGAAATCAAAGGATGCCCACACCTTTCGTCCAACTTCGAACGCGTAGCTCATCAGGTCTTAGTAGCCGTCTTGGTTTCGAAATCTGCCCCGTCATGCGAGCCAGAAGTCTAGCAAGCTCGAATCATCAATATTCTTTAACCCTGACGTCCTTCGCTCGATTTCTTGGTCAGGCCATGCAGAAGTGATCAAACCAAAGCGCAGAAGAGGCATGATGCGGTGAGCAGGATAGATCGTGTTGAAAACGCATCTTGCGTCAATGCTAAAAATCCAGCGTAATATCATGAGCTACATCTTCCTAAAGTACCTTCCAGCGGGTGAAGTTCGAAACTGTGACGAAGCACCTCTCTGCAGCTTACGCCAAGTCCGTTCAGCCTTGAGCTGCATCCTGCGGCGGTCTGCCTTCTCAGCTCTGCTTGTAGTCTGAGTAGTCTGAGTACTGCGTCAAACACGAGGCAGTTGGCAGTTCCTTCGCCGGGAATTGCAGAGTGAGCAAATATTGACCATAAATAATACGCAAGCAAGTACAGTCCAGCGCATTCGAAGTGAAGGAAGCACCAATTAGATATAATACCCATCTTAGCAAACGCACACTTCTGCGCCCACATACCGAGTAGAAGCTGAGCAGCAATAGAGAGAACACCCCTGGACCCCCCCCCCCCCAGTTCCTATCCCCTACCTCTTCCCCCTACCCCGTACCTCTTAAGCGAAAGCCTCGGCTCGACATTCGACTTGAGCCAATCAGACGCGAGCGTTCTCCGGCCTGCAACACTTCTGGGGGATCTCCACTCGGTCATACTTCGGTCGTAAAGGTACTGTAGCTAGGTCGATCTCCGCCGTCGAGAAGCTTTGGAACAAAAGCTTGACGGCCAGTCATGGTGAAGATGTGTTTCTTCTTCAGACTCGGCCCTTTGCCTCGGGACCGCAGCGTATGCGCTCCAATCATTCTTTTTGTTCTGCTTTTCCTTTTCTTGCCTTTGGCTCTTCCTTTTCGTATTCCATCTTCTGTCACCCACACACACCCGTCCCATCTCCTGCAGAATAGTGACTCTTCCTTCCTCCTCGTATCGCTATACGCATTGCATCCCCTTGAATAGAGATGCAAAAAGCAGCAAGTTCACCATGAGCTGGACAGAATCTCAGCGGAGGCGCAAAGATCGACGGCCAGATGATGATATTGAGTTTGTCAGCTAGTCAATCTACGTAGTGGAGGGCTTGGTGGCGTATTTAAGAAGCACGGGAACTCAAGCCATGCGGAACTTCAACAATCACGGGAAGGACGCCGCCGACGTCTCAACAGGCAGACTATTCGGCGCAGAGTTTTCAGCCTCAAGCCTCAACGGAGATCTTGACGACACATCTGTATCACATCGAGTCGCAATGCTGCTGTTTGCTTGAGATCATGACTCCTAGATGCTCAGACGGTGCACTCCTCCGAGCACACCTCTTTTTTTGCCTGGCGCGTTTTCCATTTCCCCAGGCGAGCTTTATCGAGCGCGTAGAAGCACCACGCACCAAGAGCGATCGGGAGGAGATGCCGAGGGCGCGTAGGTGAGACTCCCAGCTCCAGCTGGTTGGTACAGTACAGTATGGGTTGCTGTACTCCATATGTACAAGCGGAAATGATCCCGACGACGTTTTTCTCCTAATTAACGCTGTACCTCCGTATTCCTTACACACAGATATTGGGCCCTGCTCTGGTTGAACCCTGCTCTTATGGATCCCCCCCTCCCCCCCCCGCCTCTTAAGTACCTCTTCCCCTTGCTCGTCAGGATTGAGTCCTCTCCCCTCATTCCCCGCCCTCTTAACTGTAGCGGGCAATAAGAGGGTCTTGAGGCTAACTTGACTACTTTGTTTGCACGAGCGAGGAGGAAATCCTCGGGTTCGCTCGATAACCACGGCTTGTGTGGTATCGTGGTTCGATTAGAGGGGCTCCTGTACACAAGGATAAGGGGATGTCCTCCGTAGTCACTCTCTCTCTCTCTCTCTTTACGTATTCGCGACTTCCTTCAGTACCGCCTACTGTTTCGAGTAAGTAAGTTCCGTACCGGGGGGACGAGTCTCTCGGAATGTACCTCTGTACCCTCCTCGTGTGAACTTCTGGGTTGCATCCAAACCCAGGAAGGCACCTTGGGGGGCGCAGGATCAAAGTATTGACAGGTGTGCATGCATGCGGAGGGCATGGTCCAGGTTAGTGGGCGGAATACCCGCTGTCGCAGCGAGTGGGGTGGAACAGAAGCTTCTTGCGGCGAGGACGCCAGCCGATGGGGAAGTAATCTGCTTTGGAGGATAGGGGGGTTCTCGTCGCCGTGAGGGCCCTCTCGGTCCTAAACATTGCGCCGGTACCTTCGTGACCTGCCAGATCTCCACCATTGGCCGTCGCGTGGCGTGTGGGCGAGGTGCCAAGGCCGCCGTAGCTCGCTAGTGCGTACTACGTTGTATCTGGTTGGCTTTTCCTGCCTGGCAAAGGGCCGAATAAGGGATATCGGATATCGCGTTCCGCGGTCCTTCTCACCCCCGTCACGTCCAGATTCCCCGGAAAACGAGGGTGGGGAAGCGCTACTCCCCATCCAGAAGGCCTTGATCCCAAACCCCGATCCTTCTCATCTGGCGCTGCTGCTCCATTGGGCTAAGCGAGGGGAGGCCCTCGCTCGCTTGGCCCCATCACTCATCACTCGAGTGCGACTATCCTTGGATAGTAGAGGACAAGCAGGTGGTAGAGTACACAACGGTACATGTATAAAGTGCGACGGACCCCCCCCCCCCTCCCAGGCGCGACGGTTTGCCTCTGCAAGGACTTCCCTCAACTGTGAAGAAGAAGGCGTGTGTGATCTTGTCGTCTTGATTTCTCGTCTCGCGGTCACTCAACTCCTCCGCCCTCTACTAATCCCACCGCTACCAAACCCCACATCAACAAACACCACATCTACCCCCCCCCTCTCCCCCAATCATGCCTGGAGGAGCAGTGGTGATCACCGGCACGGCCGACACCTCGCGTGTCGAGGCCCCCGTCACGGTCAAAGCCTGTAAGTCACAGCTGGAGAAGAGTCCTCGAAGCCCTGGGGCTGAGGCAGCGCTGGAATGAGAGCCCTCTCGAGGAACTTGGTCCTGACCGTTGTCTAGATCTTATGTGCGCTTTCGCTGCCTTTGGTGGTATCTTCTTCGGATACGACACGGGATGGATGTCTGGCGTTCTCGCCATGCCCTACTTCATTCGCCAATATACTGGTCTTCCTTACCCCGACGCCGATGATGCGGCTGCGAAGGCCGCCTTCGTCATTAGTGACCGAGACCAGTCTCTCACCACCTCGATCCTCTCTGCGGGTACCTTCTTCGGTGCCATCATCGCAGGTGATGTTGCCGACTTCATCGGTCGTCGATGGACCATCATCATCGGCTGCGCGGTCTTCTCCGTCGGCTGTATCTTGGAGGTTGCCTCTACAGGTCTCGCAGTGATGGTTGTTGGACGTCTGATTGCGGGAGCCGGTGTCGGATTCATCTCGGCCATCATCATTCTCTACATGTCTGAGATTGCACCAAAGAAAGTCCGTGGGGCGCTCGTGGCTGGATACCAATTCTGCATCACCATCGGTATTGTCTTGTAGGTCTTCTCACACGCTGCATGGGTCTACTTTACCAGGCTAATATTGATGCAGGGCAAACTGCGTTGTCTATGCCACGCACTCGCGCAAGGATACTGGCTCATACCGAATTCCAATTGCCGTTCAATTCCTCTGGGCCATCATTCTATCCACCGGTCTCTTCTTCCTCCCCGAATCACCTCGTTACTTCGTCAAGAAGGGAAAGCTCGAGAAGGCCGCCAATGCCTTGGCTCATGTCCGAGGTCAACCAGTGTAAGCATTCCTTCCCCATATCTCGTCTCACAGTTTGTACTCACACACGTATGTAGCGACTCGGAATTCATTCAGGACGAGCTAGCTGAGATCATCGCCAACCACGAATATGAAGTTTCCGTTATTCCCCAAACCGGCTACATCGGAGGCTGGACTGCTTGCTTTTCTGGATCCCTCTCAAACGGCTCCAGCAATCTCAGACGATCGATCCTCGGTATACTTTTGCAAGCCATGCAACAGTTGACTGGTATCAATTTCATCTTCTACTTCGGAAACGTCTTCTTCACGAGTCTCGGCACGATTCACAACCCCTTCCTGATCTCCCTCGCTACCTCTCTGGTCAACATGGGAACGACCCCCATCTCATTCTACATCATTGAGAGACTTGGCAGACGCACAATCCTCATCTGGGGAGCCGCCTTCATGGTCGGATTCCAATTCATCGTCGGCATCATCGGTGTTACCGCTGGTAGACTTGAGAAGCACAACAACTCAGCCGTGTCTGCCATGATCGCATTCATCTGCTTCTTCATCGCCACATTCGCTATGACTTGGTAAGCAGAACCCATCCTAACATTCTCTCTCTTTTGAGAGCCGAACGTCCCCGAAACATATGCTGATTCGTGAATAGGGGTCCCGCCGCCTGGGTCGTCGTCGGCGAGGTTTTCCCCCTCCCCATCCGCTCCCGCGGAGTAGGTCTCTCGACCGCCTCCAACTGGTTCTGGAACTGCGTACGTGCCCTCCCCTCCCTCGCTCCCTCCCTAACTAACCCCCCCGCCCCAGATCATCGGCGTCATCACCCCCTACCTCGTAGGCACCAAGCACAAGGACGCGAACCTCGGCGCGAAGGTGTTCTTCATGTGGGGCTCCCTCTGCATCATCTCCTTCGTCTTCGCGCTGTTCCTCGTGCCCGAGACCAAGGGCCTCACGCTCGAGCAGGTCGATCGCATGTTGGAGGAGACGACCCCCTGGACGTCCGCCGCTTGGGTGCCGCATGACACGTTCGCGCACGAGATGGGCCTCACGGAGAAGGGCATCGACTTGGCGGTCAACGAGACGGGCCATGAGAACGTGGAGCATGTGCAGGAGAGCACGAACGAGAAGTCTGCTGTTTAGAGGAGCCGGCGCGGCTCCGTAATGGACGGGTGTTGATGGTGGTTTGGGAAGGAGAGGTTGGAAGCATGACTGTGGGTCAGGCCGCGGTCGAGTAATGTCGGTAGCTGTGTAGCCAGACAATCGAGTCTCCATACCGGAGGTATCATTGTTGGATTTTGACTCTTGATGCTCGTGATGCTCATCCAATGCCCTGAAACCCGTCTGCTGAAACAATTCATATAAGTTCTTTCGTGTATCCGGTGGTGGGGGGAGGGAGAGGGGAGGGTCAAAGGTCCAATGCCTCCCAACTCGTGACGGATCGAGATCTACTCCAGGGTCCGAGTCGCTCGAACTGTGGGCGCGATTTAGCATCCTGATGGCTAAGTCCCAGTGTATTCTCCTTCACTCTACTGAATGAATGATGTTTGGGACTTGAGCAACTCTCTTCTGAACCCCAAATGACCTTACCTTGCCAGGGGCTCGTTCTTATTCACATGTGCACTCACATGTGACCTTGCAGTTATCTTCTGGATTCTATTCTACAGTATGTACATTTTCCAGCATCCAGCATCTCCATCTCGTATGCACATCCCTTCATCCCAAATTTTGAAATTTTGGAAACAATCAAACGATTGTGAGAAAAGAAAATCCAATGCAATGCCGCTATATCCGCTAGAACGCCCGCTAGGTCGAGGAAGTGCAAAAAGGAGGATCGTTGAATGACATGAAATAATTGAAAATATTGAGTGTCCAAGCACCGCATTGGAATCTGTTTTCGAAGGAACGCGTGAGCGATTTGTAGACCGATACCTTACTGTCCATGGGCACCGGCTTGGTCATGAACAGCGCCCATACCACCAGCCCCAGTGCCGCCCAGTCCAGCGAACATATCCCGGCCCTTGTGATCAACAGGCGGGAATCGAGCGCGAAGCTCAAGATCATCCAAAGGAATGTGCGAGCGAATGTATTTCTCACGTCCGTCGTCTACAGGATTGTGGTCCCAAGATGTGAAGGTGCCAGTGCGGAGAGCAGACCAGACCAGGCGACGTTGGCGTTGGGATAGAAGAACAGATGATGTGATGGCATCCATATCCCACTTAGCCTTTGCTTCGGCGACAAAGCTAGTAAGGACCTCGGAGACTTCAGCAGTGACGAGGGAGTTCTTTGGTGGGAGTAGAGCGAGGTTAATGAGCTCTTGAGGATCAGATTTCAGATTGTAGAGTTGATCTGGATCTGCAGGGCAGGTGATGTACTTCCAATCTCCACGGCGAATCATCATCATTGGAGCAATTGTGCCTTCACCACAGTACTCTGCAAAAACGGTATCAGAGCCACCAGTGCGATCTTCAAGATGAGGAAGCAGCGAGTTTCCGTCCATCGGCAGTCCTTCCCACAGCTTAGTATGTACCAGATCAACGAGAGTCGGGAGAATATCGAGGGTAGAGACGTTTGCCGAGACGCGGTGTGGCTTGAAAGTAGCAGGGTGGTGGATAAGCATGGGCACACGAACAGAAGCCTCAAAGTAAGACATCTTGTACCAAAGACCCCGCTCGCCCAACATATCGCCATGGTCACCAGAGAAGACGATGATAGTATCCTCATCCAAGCGGCAATCCTTCAAGACTTGGAGCAATTGGCCAATGCAGTCATCGACATATGAGACAGCTCCATAGTATGCACGGCGAGCACGCTTGATCTGATCCGGTGTGAACTTCTTTCCCCACAGATCACAGACTTTCAGCAAGCGCTGAGAATGGGAATCCTGTTCCTCCTGAGGAATTGTGACGTCCGGAAGAGGTATGTCAACATCCTCATACATATCCCAGTACTTCTTTTCAATGCAGTATGGGTCGTGGGGGTGGGTGAGGGAGACAGTCATGCAGAAAGGTCGGGTAGAGGGGCCTTTGCGAACATGATCGAAGAGGAACTGCTTTGATCTTTTCAGCGTTAGCTTTTGCTCCTGAATTGTGCATTCTCCAGTAGCAAATGAACTTGTCTGTGAGGTGTAGGACACCGTCAAATGAATGGTGTAGTGGCTTACCGAAACATGACCTCTTCGTCATAATCCAGCTGATTGCTGCGAACACAAGGGCCTGCTTGTTCTATTGAACTGGCATTATGGTACCACTCCAATCTCTTCTCCGGATCCTCCCAGTTGACGGCCCAACCATAATCTCCTGGATAGATGTCTGAAGTCAAGCGACTCTCGTAGCCGTGCAGTTGCTCGCCAATGAAATGCATCTTCCCTGCCAATGTTGTCTCATACCCAGCCGCACGCAAATAGTGAGCATAAGTTGGAGTGCTGGGTTCTATTGAGCAGGCATTATCGTAAGATCCGATCTTTGTAGGAAGCTGTCCAGTGACCATTGACATTCGAGACGGGGCGCAAAGTGGTGAGGGACAATATGCAGAGTCGAAGATGACCGCGCCTGCAGCCAAGGCATCGAGGTTTGGGGTTTTGATCTTCGAGTTGGGGTTATGTATCTTCAACAATGGAGCAGCAAGCTGGTCAGCCATGATATAGAGGATGTTTGGTTGCTTGGTGGGAGGAGCGCGAGAAGGCATAGCATCGAGGAAAGGTATAGACGGTGAGCCATCTTGTCGTGGAGACAATGGCACCGAGTTCAGATCGGGCGCCATTGTCGTCGACACAGAGGTGAAGTCTCAGAGCGTGTGGTGTGTCTGAGTTCCGGGAGCAGAAGCTCAAGTGTAATCTGGGAACGGGGAAGTCCGGGAGAACTTGTGATGACTTGGATGTATGATGTTGCGGTGGTTGAGAAGAAGATAGAGAGACGTGTGCAAAAGGAGAGAGGAAGTGAGTGAGGGGAGGGGAGAGGGAGAGCGCACGCAAAGGGACTAGTGGTCAACAAAGGAAACGTGAGATCTGGTGATGTGGGGAGCCGCATCGTAATATATGTTGCGATCTGGATGCCAAATTTCGTGATTTGGGAGTCTCGTGATCTGCAGTCTCGTGCGCCTTTCCCTATTTGGGTTATCGACTAGCGTTGGACCCTGCATCTGTCTTATCGGGACATGCATTACATATCCGTCAGGCATCAACCACAACTCAAAGGTGGGTGGCCTATTGTATGTCAACATTACTCCTCTTCCAATCCGTAGAAATCCCCATCCACTTCACTCCCTCGTTTCTCTATATACTTCTCGCTTGAGTTCAAAAGTTGTGTTGTTACCATTTTCTGTTGTTTTGAAACTCGATAACGAAATCTCCTTTTTCCAACCTTTCGAGGTTGAGCCAGGCATTCATACATGCTTCCTCCATCTTCAGCCGATTTTTTGCAGGCCGGCTGACAAAGGTGGAATACCGTATCGCCTGAATTAGCCACTTCATCTTCTGGAATGGATACTGCCACTGCAAGAGGCAATCGTGGCAATTCCATATACGATACTAATTTCCTCCTCTCTTCTCCTCTCAACTGAACTGCACTTCTTCTCCAGTAGCGTTCCAGGCCACGTCATCTGAAATTTGTCGAATGTCCAGCTCAAGGCCAGACAGGAGAGACTGAGTTTGAGGATTCCAACCTGCCATGCATGGTTCTTCTCAAGTAGAAGAGGAGTGGAACATCACAATAACCTCTCAGATTCAAGCTATGCCAACTTTGGATACTAGTTCCGTGGCTTGACATCCAACCCTGTTCTAGTATCACCTTATCGTGGAGATGCCTTGGCGCATCTCCTGAGGGCATTCGACTACGTTGGGAAGCGGCACACGAACAGAGGCATCAAGTGGAATCCTGATAAGGTTTCATTCGATAGGGAAGGAAATCTCTTCTGTATTTCTCCAATAGATATCAACTCAGAGTTGAGTTTTGCTAATGACCATTGAGTCCTGCATCCACAGTTGGCCAACACGTCCATGTGATGATTTTCATTGAAGAGCGCTGAATGTGCGGGAAAATGTATCCTGAACGGGACAGAGCTCCATTTCTTATCGGGGGTTAAATCTACTCAGTTTCAAGAGTCCATCCGAAGTACGGAGGTATGCTGCATCCTTTTGCGCGTCGAGCCCATCCAAAGTATAGTTGCACAGTTTACATAATGCCAGCCAATCGTTCCCGTGAACTATCCATCATCGTTCATTTACCAGGACGCACTTTTTGCACAGTGTCTAATATTGTACTTTTTGTTGCCCTCTGATTAGCTCAAATGTCATGTTACCATGCGAATCGGATTAACAGCCAGAAAAGCTCCTGTTTAGGTTGCATTCAGCTGCTTTATTTCTCGCTTCTGGATAATCCATCAAGAGAAATTATCCAGGCTGGAAGCGTTGATATACTGAGGTTTAAGAACTTTGCATTACATCCTCCCAGATTCGAGTCGTGAGACACAATCCGTAATTGGGAACTCGAAACTACACCCTCAAAGTGAGTGGCAAGAGACTTCCAAACTCTGAGCGATCTCTGCCTTCCTCATAAGCTCTGGTGTTGAATCCATCATCAAGAAATCGAGATGGCAAGACTTTGTATCTGTATCGCCACTTAGACTTATTGTCGATTTCGATGGCATCCTAGTTAGCTGGGATTTTCCTGGCTGTCTTCGAGATTCAAGGAGTTCGTTCATGTCATTGGGATTAGTGCGAACGCTATGAAAATTACAATTAGCTTACACATGGACACAAAGGATAGTCCTCAAATATTCGATTCGCTAGAAAGACAAAACAATGTCTAACAACGCGGGGAGGATGTCTGAATGTTATTATTTTAGAAGGTAGAGTTGAGGTGCCATCTACTTGCCCAAAACAATGTAGCTTGTTTGAACCTTCGTTTCCGTGTATAAGCTGGAATGAATTTGACAGTCTAGATGTAGTGCATCTTCTTCAAGTCGACAACCAGTGGTCCACTGCCATTGAAATATAGAGTGGAAGAGACTCACCGGGGACCGCGAAACAAATTCTCTAACAAGAAATAAGTTGAGTTAATAGGAATATGTCCGCAGGATAGTTCAAGAGCCCGAAGATGCAGCGCCTACGACTTTCCTTCATCTCCTTGGAAGTATTTCCTTCTCTGAGCTAATTCGATATTTCAGCAGACCAGTGTCTGGTGTCGTTTTTCCTAGGCGGCGTTCAATCATCTCAATGATTCGGATAATTTAAACAATCTGGGCACTCAGAAAGCAGTGTTAACTACGATATAAGAGACTCTGGGCCGAAGAGGATGGTCGAGAGCCTTACACAGTCGTTTGGGGGAGGGGGAGGGAAACAGCAAGTTCCATGGTTTGCATTCAACTCTTTTTACAGCACAAAAGCTATGCCAGCAATCAATACAACAAAGCCAAGCTCGACCTTCCTCCTTCCTCCGTCAGAAGTAGAAGATGTCACAGGCGATACTGTAGAAGAAGCTGACCCAGTTGGGCTAACAGTCCCCGTACTCGTCGCCGTCGCATTCGAACTCGCGTTCCCTAGCGCCGCAGGAGGCACCTCAAACGTGCCGTTAGGGAACACCGATGAACACATAGCATCGTACGCATTTCCCAAGGCCAAATTCGGCCCCGTCAAATTCGCATACCCTAATCTCGCCAACGAGTTTTCAACTGGATCATAAGTCGGCCAGCCAGTCCCATTCCCACCTCCATAGCTCTTGAGTCCATTCACGGGATCTTTTGCAAACGCTGCCCAGGCTCCACGGAGATAACTCCCAATCGCATCCTCCGCGGGGGTGTTGGCTGGAATTCCGTTTCCAAAGGGCGTAATGCCGAACAAGATGGGCAATTCACTCGCGTGCCACGCCCCTGAATCTGGAATCGACTCAATTATCGTGTTCGGAAACTCGCCGAACCAGCGATACCTCCACGTCGGCACATCTTGCGAAATCGAGATGTTGGCCCTCGCAGCAGCGGGGCAGGTGAAAGCGATCAGGTTGAAATACGTCCAGTATGTCTCCGATAGTGTTGATCCACTTCCCTCAAGATTGGCCACGGCTTCGAAGAGTCCTGCTTCATTATCTGCGTTTCCGACGAGCAAGGGACGTTTGATGAACGAGCCTGATGCGGAAAGGGCGGGGTAGTCTGCAAATACGACGACGTCGTCGACAACTGGTCCGAAGCCTACTGAGCCAGCGACGCCTGAGATCGTCAGACTCCCTAGGATCTCAGTGTAGTTCTTCGTGCGCATACACGCAAGCACTTCCGCACCGTCCGCTGTAGCATCCCCGCAGCCCAGTTTCGAAGAGGAGTTGAACCAGGAGGCTGAGCCTTCGGCGGCGGAAGTTTGGAGCCCTAGTCCTGTTGTCCCGGATTGTAAGATGAAGGATGAGGCAATCGGATCAGATGTCCAGGCGTAGGTATAGAAGTCTACTGAAGCGCCGCCTGCAGATTGTCCGAAAAGTGTTATCCGTGAGGGATCCCCGCCGAAAGAGGCGATGTTGGTGCGGACCCATTCTATGGCCAGGCGTTGGTCGAGGAGGCCGAGATTTTGGGTTGTGTTAGGACTGCCTGGAAAGCCGAAAATGTTGAGTCGATAGCTTTGCGAGTTGTCAATTCTACCACATTTGGCAAAAGAAGAGGGGATAGACGCACTTCAGGGAAACGAGAATGACATCTTCTTGATCTGCAATATACTGGCCATTATATGCTGGATTATCACTGTTTCCGGTCGTGAAGGAACCCCCGTATATCCATACCAGAACTGCTTTCTTGGCATCTCCCGTTTGCGGTTTCGTCCAGATATTCAAGGTCAAGCAGTCTTCGCTAAACCTGTCTCCTACCTGGATGAGAGATTGGAAAACCACGAGCCCGGCGGCTGTGATGTTGGCATCTGCAATCGATTGAGCTGTCACGTTACCACCTGAGGCCGTCGCAGCTGGGCATGAGAACCCCTATCACTGGATCAGCTCTCTGTGTATTCATTGCACTGGAGGCAACATACAAATGACGTCCCATTGACTGTTGAATTCCCAGAATACTTTTGTGGTGCAGCGAAACGCAGATCGCCAAGGGGAGGCACCGCGAATGGAATTCCCAGATACTCGGATACCTGGGTGGCATTGGAAGCTGCATGTCCATTGACCGGCCCACTGCTGGTCTGGACTGTTTGTCCTACAGTCCAGTTTGACTGCCTTTGTTGGAGGGAGTCTGCATGACAAGTTCTGAGAAGCGATAAAGTTAAGAGGATCACTGGCCACATATTGGGGTTCGACAATTTAAAAGGCATGAGTGTCAAATTGAACCTCTACTTTCCCTCCCCACTTGTGGTGACAAAGCCACCATTATGTAGAATTTCTTTGTTGTGCATGTGTCATAGTACCGCGGCGTGGTAGAAAGATAGTACCTGCGCATTGGAGAAACTCAAAACTTATTCGAAGGACTGTACCTCAATAGTCTAGCTTCGCGGCGGGCGGCTTTTCATCGCCAATGACTGCACTCCAGACCAGAAACTGATAATTTTCTGGTAGGCACAAGCCGTAGCTTTCGCGACAGCTTCCAAAAGAGAGTCTTATTCCGGTCAAACGGGGACAATCCGGTGGACAAAGCGAGTCGATGACGGCAAGCTTGATCTGTGTGGAGCATGGGATTTTAGCGGGATTGCGGGGAAGGGGGAAAAGTGCCGAGGCTTCTTTTGGGCGTTTATTATAAGACTGGTAAGATTATAGATATGTCTTTTCCCTAGAATGCGATTAATAAGAGCATATAAGATATGACCGTGAGTGGCATTAGAAGAGTTGGAAGGAATAAGGTAGTTTGATCAAGTTGGAAATTTGACCGACAGAGCGTCAAACGCATAAAAGCTTCACGAGGTGGGCTAGTGGGAACTGTTTTTGGGCATGCCACACAATATACAGGAGAATACCTTTAAGGTAACTTGGAAGCTGTAAGTAAATGTACACAGGATGTCTGCTGAAGCTTTACCGGCCTCCGAGGGCTGCTCGCCTGAATCCTCTATTGACCTTCATGCTGTGCAAGTAGTGTGACGACAAGGAAAACGTTCAACATCTATAACTTCGTATAAGAGCATCTAAGAATAAAATCACGAGAGGCATAATTCATAAACATGGCGATCAACGATCAAATATTCTCACAACATATAGCTCTCCTATGCTCTAATGCAAAGCTTTTACTACAAATGAATAAAAACCACTTCCCTCTACCCCGGCTTCTCTTGTCAATAATACAATTTATTCTCTCCTCAACCTCTCGTATGGCTCGTCGGCGCAGTCTCTTAAGGGCGGAATTTGGCACTAACCATGCAGCCAGCCTTGGCAGCCTTGGGGGAGGCCTTGACAGTAGAGGTGGTGTTGGCAGCAGCGGTCGCTCCACCAGCCATCTGAACGGCAATGACACCACCAAAAGGTCCAGCTCCTGATGGGTTCACGATCTTGACAAGGCAGACACCAGACTGGCCGGCAACGGTACCAGTGCAGGACATGCCAGCGGGCATGGTAGCAGCGAATGGGTAGTCCTCGTTAATGTTGGAGGCACGTTTCATGAGGCCCACCTTGACAAGCATACGAGGAACGAAACGACGTTGCTTGGGAGCGGCGATGTTACCTCTGGTGCCAGGAACTTGTTGGGTGACCGTCATCTGGGTACCGGTGGAGAAAGAACCAGTACCGGTAGGATCACATATCGCGGTGTATGGGCCAGCGCCGTCACTGGTGACGATGTGAACTGTTCCGGAGATGGATCCTCCGTCAGAGACTTGAGGAAGGGTGGAACCGGATTGAGCTACGACAGCGGACATGCCAGCGAGGGTATTGGCGCCAGCTTTGGTCTTCCCGAGACCGTCGGTGGCGGCTTGCTTGCTGTTGAAGACGGTAGTATCGACTTCGGTTTGTTTGTTGGTTCCAGCACCCGGGATGACACCGCCCTGGATACCGAGAGCAGTGGTGTTTCCACCGGCATCGCCAGTCTGTTTTGTGAGTTAGATGAAATCAAGTGTTGGCATAGCACGCTACTTACCATGACTGCGATCTTACCATGTGCGGCAACGAGAGGGGATGCAGCGAGAGCAATGAGGAAAATCTTGGCGAACATGTTTGCGGTAGTGGGGATTGGGAAGGGTCGGTTTAAAATTGACGATCTAAAAAAAACTGAAGATTGAAAGATAGCAAACGGTTACGAATCAATCGTACGCGGTTGTAGAAGTGAAAGTAGGAAGAGAAGTTGGTTTGGAAAGTATGAGTTGTTGATCGCTGAAGATTCAAAAAAGCAGCTACATTGAATGTCTTTAATACCTTACGCTCTCCATCAAATTCAGCCTTGTTTCGGTTTGCTCTAATGATTTGATCTCAACTAGAAACTTCTTTGAGCATTAGTTCCATGCCAAGTCGAACTGTAAGGTTCCACATTTTTACCAATGCTTATAGCGAACGTTGCTCGAAAGGGACTCCGACGTGGATCAGGAAATCGGCTGAGACGAGGACTTATTGGTCTCTCGTGTTCTGATATTGCCTCAAACCCATAGCCCAGCTTGGCAAGTTGTCATCATAGAGGGGTTATTGGTTGCTCCCGGACAAAGAGCGGCAAAACTGATTGCAACTTGATAGACTGAGACAAGTTAAAGCAGGTGGACCCGGACAGAACAGGATGATTATCAAAACGGTGCGGAGAGGTCTCAAATCCTAGCTCTGATCTTTCATCCGCTGGGAAGTGATAGGCTATACCAGGATCAGTGCTTGAAAGATCGAAACGTGTCGAGTATGAGTAACGAAGGTCCTTTCGCAAGGCCGCTGGGGGTGTCTCGCGAGGTCGGAGGGGACTCCTTTAGTTTCAAACAGGTCATGTTTTCGGTCTGTGCTCGTCCCTAAGCATGAGCCAAGCCATAAGAAACTGCCAGGAGGCCAATTCGAGACAGTGTGCCTCTTTGTACTATTTAAGCCGGTTTTTATGTTGAATATTCGAGACGCCATTGTCCTCGGTGTTGATTAAAGTAAAAAAAGTAAGTAGGTTCCAATGAAAGGAGAAAACACTTGATGGTTTCAGGCCTCTTTTATGATTCGATAACTTTGAAAAGTAACCAAACAGCAGTAGAAAGTAGTAAAGAAGAGCAGAGCGGCTGAACACAGTCCATATAAGCATTGCCAACGCTTGTCGCCAATACGCCTTTGCCGCTCCCATCAATCCGGTAAGTGCCCCTAATAGAGGACGATGTTTCAACTTCTCGCCAGTGAGAAGTCTCATTCGCTTAGAACCCTTCTGTCGATCAGCCATGGCAGATCCAATACTTACAAGCAGACCCTGCGTCGATTATTTCGCCTTTTGAGGATCATTTCTTACGCGAAGATGTTTACCGCAGCCTTCGCTACTCGAGCCGTTTTTGTCAAAATCGGGTTTCATCGTGGATCGCATCAAGGAAGGTCTGTTAGAAGGTGTTGATGCATTACGGCGAAGACCATGCAGTTCTATCTAGCAGCTGTGGGCGGCGCATAGAAGCCCGAGAGAGAAATCGCGATTCTGATTGTCGAGGGAGCCGCTGTGAGACCATTATTGAGTATGAAGGAGGGCGTCAGGGCGTACGTCTGGGTTTACAGCAAGATTATTAATTTATTAGTAAGTTAGGGTTTTCTTCGCCGCCGGCCTGATTGTTTCAAGTCTTTTACTACCAAAGGACGTGTCGTATACAGACTTCGCTCATATGAACCCTCAAGTGGCAAGGCTAGCTACCAGCTAAGCAGCTCAGCCTGGACATTGTTAATTCTATAGCAACGAGAAGGTATTACTTCTCTTTGGGGGTTAGGAAGCGCGGTCCCGAAAAGCTGTATCTGTATCCACCTAGCAAGAGGTAGTCACCTCTTCAGGATATATGTCGTCTATCTCTCGCGCGAACGATGCACGAGTCAGTCTTCTCGGAATTCAAAAATTCAAATCCGCATGGCACAAGTACTCTAGCTATTGTCACGTGATCAAATATCCGTCTCTATCATTTTCCTGCTTGCGGTCACCTCTATTGCTTTAGGTCTTGTTATGCAACCAAATTTGGACAAGGAAATGATCCCAAAGAGAAAAGACAATAGAGCATGCAATGTCAATTCCGCAGTCCTTAGTTGATGTATTGTATCCAATTCCACGTGCAAATAAGCTTCCGTGGCTGGACCAACACGCCCCTTGGAATGAGGGATTTATTTCCTCATCCCCACTATGCAGGAAGATTGACCAATGTCGATGAATTGCCTCTCCAGGACCATATCCCACATACCAACAGCAGATTTCTCTTCTCTCAGAAATCCCGCACCCCTTCCAACGGTTTAGGTTTTTTCAAAGCGAGACATGGCGACGATTCGGATCGCAGAGACCGTTCATCCGCTCCGTCCGACAAGGTCAGCGACAGACGCTATTACCTCCGGTGTCGACGATGGAATCTACAGTATGCGCAATATCTCTCGGCCGTCGACCAGAGAGCGCTCTAGGGACCGTTGGACTGGAAGGATTGGGGAGAAAGAAGCCGAGGATGATGATCCAGGACTGAGACAGACAAGCGATTTTAAGCACAAACAGGTATACTTCGATTCAACCAGCCACTGTGGATGAGGCTTTACTCATGCAGGCTCCACTAGGTTTTCAGTGGAAAGCTTCTACTATGGCTTTCATACCAATCAATCGGTGTCATCTACGGTGACATTGGAACCAGCCCTCTCTATGTCTTCTCATCTACATTCAAGGAGCCTCCTAATCATGAGGATTTGGTTGGCGTCCTGTCAATCATTCTCTGGTCCTTGACTATGATGGTGACAGTGAAATACATTCTTGTCATTCTCTACGCCGACAACGACGGCGAGGGAGGAACTTTCAGCACTTACTCTCTTTTAAGTAGATACGTAAGTCTAGATTCATAGTTACACGTATCAAACCTGACTTAATGCAGGTCAACATCACGAATCGAGACCCTCGAGAAGCCTCTCTAGTTGAGATGCGCCGGCATTTATCAGGGGATCTTGAGCGCGCAGGTCGACAAATGCGGCAAGGTCTCGAGAAAAGCAAATGGGCCAAAGCTTTACTGAAAACGATCGGAGTCCTCGCCGTCTCTATGGTCATGTCTGATGGAGTTCTCACCCCCGCGCAATCAGTGCTCGGAGCCGTCCAAGGTCTCGAGGTTGTGGCCCCTGGTATCAACAATGGAACAGTTGTCGGTGTGACGGCTGCCATTTTGATCCTCCTGTTCCTGATCCAACCATTGGGAACAACAAAGATTGCGACTACCTTTGCACCAATTGTTATTCTCTGGCTTGCATTCAATGCCTGTTTCGGCGTCTACAATCTCACTAAATTCGACGATTCGGTCTTGAGAGCCTTCAACCCTGCCTATGGATTTGAGTACCTGATTCGTTACAAAACTGAGGGATGGAAGTCTCTTGGAGGGGTGCTACTTGCTTTCACTGGTGTCGAGGCGCTCTTCGCGGATCTTGGAGCTTTCAGCAGGAAAGCGATCCAGATCAGCTGGCTCTGTTATACGTTTCCGTGTTTGCTACTTGCATACATTGGACAAGCGGCATATATCAGCGTTCATCCTGAGGCATATTCGAATCCATTCTTCAAGTCGGTGCCTCCTGGAACGCTTTATCCATCTTTGGTTATTGCGATTTTGGCAGCGATTGTTGCGTCACAGGCAATCATCACGGCTACATTCCAGGTATGTTATATTTCAAACAGATGAATCTGAGCTGATATTTGTAGCTTCTGGCCCAAATCATGAAGCTCTCATATTTTCCTCAAATTAAAGTCGTCCATACCTCTAAAACCTTCCACGGACAACTCTATGTTCCACTCGTCAACTGGCTGCTCATGATTGGCACAGTTCTAGTAGCAGTAATTTACAATAATGTAGGCCTTCCAATGATTCTCACCCAACAGCCTGCTAACCAAAACCCAGACGACATCACTCGGAAATGCCTACGGCGTCTGCGTCATGTTCGTCACATTCTTTGACACTTGCATGGCCTCTCTAGCAGCCATGTTCGTCTGGCGCATCTCCCCATACTGGATATTCCTCCCTTGGCTTACAATTGCATGTCTGGATGGGACGTACCTCTCCTCCGCTCTCGTGAAGGTCCCAGATGGAGCCTGGTTCACCCTCACTCTCTCGGCCGTCCTCGCATCGCTCTTCATCCTCTGGCGCTTCGGGAAAGAACAGCAATGGGCAAGTGAAGCAACTGAACGCTTCCCAACAACACATTTCGTCAAGAAGCAAGACGACGGCTCTATCAAACTGGTTCCTCGATACGGAGGTGGGACCTTGAGCACTATCAAAGGCCTCGGGATATTCTTCGATAAAGCAGGCGAGACGACGCCGATCGTCTTCTCTCAATTCGCAATCAAGCTAGTCGCCGCCCCCGAGGTCATGGTGTTCTTCCATCTGCGCCCGCTGGAGACTCCGAGCGTGCCGCCTGAAGCCCGGTATACGGTTTCCAGGCTCGCCATCCCAAACTGCTATCGTCTGATTGTGCGGCACGGGTACATGGACGAAGTCATCACGCCAGATCTCGCGGCTTTGATATATCAACAGGTTGCGAACTTCATCATCTTGCGACAGGCAGCACCACGACCTCTCAATCCCGTCGAGCCTGGACCAGACGATAAATCCAACAACACGAGCGAGCAGACCGCATCCGGCGCGGACATCGCGGACGAGAAATTTGAACCCCAAGAGACAGGATCCAGGAACAACAAGATAGCAGCGGAGCTTGCCAAGTTGGATGAAGCGTTCAACCTGCAGGTTCTGTATATCATTGGGAAGGAGCAGATGAAGATCAAAGCTGGGAATGGGTGGTTCAGGAAGATATTGCTCCATGTCTTCTTGTGGTTGAGGGATAATACTCGGACGAAGATTGCGAATTTGAGGGTTCCAACAGATAGGGTCATTGAGGTGGGATTTGTTAAGGATATTTGACAGGAGGAGGGTGTAGTCTCGAGGAGGAGTGAGGGGAAAGGAACAGGGATCAGAAGCATGGGCTACTCGGTACATTGGAACATCTGAGTTTGAGGCTGTTTGAATACTTTCTTGCTATTTTAGCCATTTCTAGATTCTGCTTGACTTGATCTTGCAAAGTAACGTCTGTCCCTGCGTCCCGAGACACCCCCTGTAACGAGACAAATCGTAGGTACTTCGAGTTCAAGCGACTTTAAATCCATGAACGCATTAAAATTTCTATTTGTTTGTTTCAATTGTATTATATACCTCTCCCGAACACTCCTCACCTATCAATTCCGAAAATTATTATCGCGTCGTCGCCGCCCCCTTGAATTTATAGAGAGCCTTCTTTTACACTATTTAGGGACCCCTCGACTCGCGACACTACCATCAAGCCTTTTCACCTATGAAACCCATAGAACGATTAGATATAGATATCCTTGTTTTATTTCAATGCTAAAAAGCTATTGTCAGTCTTGTGGCTGCTGGGGCGCGCCATGTCATAGGACGTTGCCACATGGACTGATACCTCCTCCAATCAAGCGATCAAGGATCCTGGTCAGCGGCGGTGTGGTTATAGTAATCTCGGTAAAATTATATGTAATAAAATCTGTGGCTGCTAGCAAAAAGTGGCCCTGTGCGCAGCCAACATTGCTTCTGTCGCAACGAACTTCCGGCTTTTCACTTCCGGCTTTCACTTCCAACCTTTCTTTTCTCTCAAATTGTTTTACGCTCTACAGTAAACTTCGAAACCGGCTTCCCCACAAACAACTCTCTCATACTGTATATTCCCCAGATCCTAACTCTACTCCTCCTAATAGTTCTATTGTACTATCGACTCTGGGTATTTCTCCTCTGGTATTACCGTAAACCAATCGACTCAGGGCATAGCTTTCATTGGCAAGTCATGGCTTAGGAAGACAACATTTCTATGGTGGCGACCTACTTATGATGATACAGGGTTGGATAGCGGGTCTATAGCATACTGTCAGCGTGCTCTTACTGGCAAGTTATGGTCTGCGAAGATGACGTTCTAACGACCTAGTCTCCATAGCCCAATTAACGTACTTCACTTCTGTTATCCCGAGCCCTTAATCGATACAACGAAACCAGCATCAAACAAATTTCCCACCTCACTAGGCCTCGTCAATTCAGCAGTGCCGAACCCAACAAAAGTGCGTTAGACTTGTAACAAGCCCTTTCTCCGCCAACAGCAGCACCTTGAGAGGTCCCACTTACGATTACTCAAAACATATTTCCTGCTATTATTATCTTTCGATTTCTATCGTTTCGAATCCTTTGACTTAGCAACCCACTGCGCGAATACAAAAGCAGAAAGCGTAACTCCATATGCACTGACGGCCAGCCATGTTAAGCCGTGCTTCGAAGACTCGATTGCACCGACGGTAAGTGCAACGATTGGTAGGGTGTTGAGAATAACGAGAGCATACCACGGAATTACGAATCCCTCTTCAATCCACAAACCCCAGCCGACCACTGGCTCCTTACATGTCCGGTCCCTGATGAGACGCTTATGGACCCTCTTTGGGACTTCGTTAAAGACATAAAAGGCGTTCAGGTCCAGCTCCGTTTCTATCCCAAGGTTTATCAATGCTACTTGTGTATTTGTGCTATAAAGGTTTTGGTCTGCTGCTGAATGGTGGGAGCGAAACGATGCTAGCCAGTTGGATAGTAGAGGATTTCTGTCTGGTTTACATAGTTATATTAGTATCTAATTTCGGAAGGGATGTAGTCGTGATACCTTCAATATATATGCGAACATGCCGAACGTGATCCTGCCATCTCCTTAGCACTTGGTCCTGGCGGTATTGAGACTCATATATTGGTAAGCCTGGAATTTGCGGTTCTTGGTTTGGTGCTGTCTGCCTTGGTTGCCTACTTGGCCACCTTGAGTACCATGGTTGATCCGGGGGATGAGATCTGTTATCAGCATCGTCATACGCCTCGCTAGCCATATGCCAAAGTACCATCATAAACTCTGGTAAGGATTCTATGCCAATGTCCTGTACGTCAAGTTCCCAGTCTCGGTCGGTATTCGGGTCAGGGTGCTCGTATTTTTCAGTCTTTGTCGCAATCTCTTGTATCTTTCTCTCTTTGCCGACTCCTTTAGTGATATGACGTAGATGAAACTGTATCAATTATGTCAGCGTAGCCTCGTCGGATTCCTCGAGTATACAGGTGATGGACGCTCTGTCTTTCAGAGGAAGGGGAAAGAAAGAGTTTTGACTCTGACCTTAATCAAATGGATTTTGTAAACGTCGGACAACTCCAACAACCGTTGCCATGTATTGCGACGTCCCTTGTACAAACTCCTCATCGTTCGAAAAAGATCGACATCTTCCGGACGTTTGGCTACGTCAATATGCTCCAGAATCTTGTATTTCTCATTCGGGAGGCCGACAATAATCCACCTTTTACCATTCTCTTCAACCTCCTCGTCACAGTCGGTTTGTTCTTCTCGCTGATGCCCACGGTGCCGTATACCGCCCTGGTCGCTTGGGCGATTAGTTTTCTGTGGAACCTTAATACCAGTCGAGCTAGATCTAGCGGGAGAAGACTCTCCTAGGCTGGCCGCCATTGGACTTGACGCTTGTGCTGTATTTCCATCCGAGTACGTTGAGGATTTCGCATGAGCACCTTCCAGAGACTTCGACTGCTGATGAGTCCCTCGATTGGACTCATTCTTGGGACGGAGTACTATATCTTGGATCATGCTCTGAAGGGGTTTCAAGTTCGCAATTCCTTGGTGAACATCTTGGTGAAATCGGCGCCCACATTTCTGTAAACAGTCAACTCTTTCCTGCACCAATGTTACTTTTTTTAGTTGCCTTACACATTTCCAACACAACCTTAGGTATCCAGGTTTGACTGGTGCTTCGAAGAATCCAAAAAAAACTGCTAGATGGTAAAACGTATCAACAAATGTAACCGCATAAGGTATTTCGGAGAAAATCGTTCTTGGTGGCGGCGATTCCACTTCCGTTTGTGGGTAGTCTGCGATCGGTGAATTCCCGCCTAGGTCGGCTACATCAATGTCAAACATGGGTTGGTCCTGAATCGGGTTCCTCCGGTGCTGGCTTGTTTGTGTGTCTAGCTTGGTAGTAAGTGACACTCCAGATACAGCATCTGGAAGATGCCGAGCAGTTGCACCAGTGTTGTCAAACAGCGGCTGGACGGAGACATGCCCGTTCTCTGAGGCCTGGTACAGTGGTGTCTCTCCGTCACTATCCGTCGTATTTATATCAGCGCCCTTCTCGAGTAGTAGCTTGACGACCTCGACATGCCTATGCCTAGAGGACTGATAGAGTGGCATCCATCTATGACCCTTTATCGTATTTACATCAGCGCCCTTCTCGAGTAGTAGCTTGACGACCTCAATGTGCCCGTTCCATGAGGCCTGGTACAGTGGTGTCTCTCCGTCACTATCCGTCGCATTCACATCGGCGCTCTTCTCGAGTAGTAGCTTGACGACCTCAATGTGCCCGTTCTCTGAGGCCTTGTGTAGTGATGTCTCTCCGTGACTCTTTGTCGCATTCACATCAGCGCCCTTCTCGAGTAGC